>JBAMJR010000020.1:7097500-7680000 GCA_038501785.1 Myoxocephalus aenaeus | reverse complement strand
TCTCTCTCTCTCTCCTCCGCTGTGGTCGACCCCCCCACACACACACACTCTCCTACCCCCTCACTGTCTCTTCTCCCTCTCTCTTTTCCCTTCTCCACAATGTCTGTATCCATGAGAGCAGATGGACACTATGGAAGCAAGCAGCCAGCCACTGAGCCGTCCCCGGCCATGTCGATTTTACAGTAGTTTGATACAGCAGCTCCTGTCAAGCGTGGTCATAGTTAAAGAGACAGCACACCACCAATGCACTGCAGCACTCCTCTGCTCCCTCCTTCTCCTTCCCTCTCTTTCTCCCATGTGACATAAGGGTCTGTCTTACACCCCTCCACTACTCAGACTGTGCCAAGAACCATCATCTGTTGGGCTATTACTGTACTGCATGCGCGAGATCCATCCCACCCTGTGCACACTAGATGATCTGTCAAAAGGAGGGAGCCCATTCATTCTCCGGTGGGGCGCAGAGTGTACTGGAGATGCGTTTGCGGCGGCTTTTGCAAGTGTTGTGTTGAAATTCGCAGTGGAGGCGACCAGCGATGAGCATTTCGGGACAAGTGATTCGCTTTTAATTACACATTTAGGGCTGAATTCTCCAGCTGGAGAGCTTCTCGGCTCGGGTTGGCAGATCTTTAGTCATCTGATGTTTCAACGAATCAAAGAAGCCCCTGTCCAAGTTCAGGCACGATTTACATTTGCTGGCCAAATACCCTCTAGATGTGGGAAGTCAGCACTTCTAAATGTCAAACAAGACTGTGCATTCAGCTTTTTCAAGTACCCCCAAAGCTTTCTGGTCAAAGACAGGCAATGATGTCAAGATATTGAGGAAATATCACATTACAATGTCACATTATTCTGGCCCTCAGACAGGAGGTCAATCAACGCTCAACAGGGCCTCAATTGAATGTGCTCACATATCATTTTACATATTCATGATGCATCTTCAGAGATGCAACAAATAAGCACAGAGGGTGGTGCAGAGCAGTCGCTTAAGAAGCTTGTTTAAACGCGTTTTATCTGGCAGACATTTCTTTGATACCCGGGAGGTCAATCAATAGTTGACCTCGGCAGCATAAAATATGTCTGTACTACACCAGGAGCTGTGACCATGTGGACCTACTGATGATCTAAGAAGTGGAAGCACTGATGCCCCAGGCAGGATCTTAACATGTGACATTTAAACTTAAACTTTATTACATCGTCATATTACATACATACATGAGATTTGCTCTCTGCATTTAACCCATCCATAGCAATATAGGAGCAGTGGGCTGCTGAGAAGTGCCCGGGGAGCAAATGGGGGTTCAGTGTCTTGCTCAAGGACGAACATGCGAACTACGGGGAGACTGGGAACCGGCTACCTTGTGGTTGCCGGTCCCCGGTCCTTTGTGGACCGCAAGTGGTTCCCTCGACAAGAAGCCAACGGGATTTTGTCCATTCGATTTTTGAAGAAAATAAGCTCTGTGTTGAACACGAATTCATGATACTTAAACGTTTTTTTCAGCAAGATAGTCACAAACGCAATAGGCAGAAGTAAAAAGCTAAAGTGAGGCTGCAAAGGAACTCCACGACAGACTAGCGTGATGGCGCTTTGTAGTCTCATTCAGCCACTTGTTACCAACGGCCAACATGTAAAAGCTACAAATTTCACTCTTCGGCTATTTACTGATATATTTCATGTTGTAGAACCAACCATTAAAATCTTTCAAGCTTTTGTTTACCACAGACCTTATTCCAGCCATCTAACCAAAAACCTGTTCATAAAACCCATTGGCTTTCGTAAAAAGTGAACCCGAAGTGCAAAAATGCTAACTAATTTCCAGATTTTAGGACTCATCCCTGCAGCACTCTATTCTTGGCCCAATAGTATAGTAAGTCATCTGCATACAGTGTGAGGGAGGCAGCTTATAAGCTTGCACATACACACATGTTTTACTTTGTGTCAGTGGAAGGCTCTGCATGGTTTATTTTTGCAAAGAATAAATGAATCCTTAGTCCAGATGTGTCGTCACTCTCTCTGTCTTTTTGTTCCATATTAATAGATTGAGTTCAGTCGTCAGCTGATCCTCTTTTCTCTATTTTACTTATCTGTTGCCCAACACTAATCTAGCTTTAGTGAAGCATACCCAGGCCCTTATCCTTGAAGAGCCTTTAGTGCTTTAGTGATACTGGGGGAATCTGCATGGGGGCTGCTGGAACTGAGTCGCTGGGAGGAGTGGCGTTTTAGATTCAGCTACACTTTGGGTGGGTGGGTAATTCAATTCTGCTGCAAAGCCTGAGTCAATGGGTTGAGAGAGAGAGAGAGAGAGAGAGAGAGAGAGAGAGAGAGAGAGAGCGACTTGGCTTTTGATTTATTTTGTCAGGATTCACTCACAGCACAAAGGTCAGGATGAGCTGTCTCCTCTCTCCTGCACCAATCAGTGGGCTGCCAATCCGGGATAATGATCTCCCTCTGGATATGGTTGGCTCATAAGGTTTGCAGGCATGATGTCATCCAATCCCATGGATGCCCGTGATTCAGAGTTGTGAGGTTTTAGCCAAATACCCTAGGCACTGTGAGAAGTTACAGTGCATATGTCAGTAGTACGAGTCATGGGGTGACCAATGGATGGACTATTCTTTTTTTTTATAGATACATTCATGACATGAAGATATTTTATTTAGTCCCACATTCAAAAGTATATGTTGAGTTTGCTCTGTATTATATATTATAGGCATATTCCATATGCCTATAAGTAATATTGAACTATTGTTTCCAGGGATCTTTTCTCTACAGTTGTATTTCCCACTTTCACCGTTTAAAAAAAATGGACACCTATTGTTCACATGAAAGTAAAAGTTTTCAAATATAGATGACTTTACAAAGTCTTTTGCCAAGTAATATGTATTGCAATTAAGGTATCACTTTTTTGTGCTATAGCTGGGAGAGCCTATGTTAGTTAATAATACAATATATACAGTACACTGGGGGGATTTCATAATTCCCTTTGACATATACGCTGAAAGTACCTTGAAAAATGAATCCTGATAGCTTGAGGGCCAGTGAAATAAGAGCTGGTACCTCAGGCTGTAAAATATTGGCCTCTGAAATTAATTAAAAAAACAAAAACATCTCTGTGCACTGAAGCGTGAAGCTGGATTAAACATCAGTGTCAGGCTATCAAACTCTGAACGAGGAATACAGTGCTCGCTGCTCAGCCTAGTATTCCACATGCTACACTGGACCATTGGGGTGTTTAATCAGCCACCTGTAGAGCCTTGCATTAAATACATGTTTCTATTTATACCTCTTTGTGTTTGTGCACAAGTTTCAGCATGTTTTCTCAAATACTGTTTTTCTTTTTCGCTTTTTGCAGTTTTACAGTGCATGTGTGGTTGTGTGTCTGAGGCCGAGTTGCTGCAGTCTCCTGCAGCTCAGAGAGAGAAGCGGTCATATCAGGTCACGGACATCTTTGAGCCAAGCCTGCATCCAACTCTCGAATACGTGTGAAACCTTTGACCTTCAAATAACAATGGGAGTGTTTATGATACAGCACATTTTCTGCCTCAAATTGGGAACATTTATTTTTACAGTTGTCCTTATTAGTGCAAGAGAACATTCGTGGTTTCATGCATCATGACGTTGAGAAAACAATATAAAAGTTATCCGCTCTCTTGCTAGAAGCACGTTACCCCTTTTCGGTCCCCTTCAATATTAAGATTATTTTTAATCAAATACATTAATGTGAATAGCTTTTTTTTTATTAAAGCATTTTTTGGGGCGGGGGGGGGGGCAATTGTAGAGACAATGCCATGGCAACATGTAAATATTGTGGTGTGACTGAAATATCAATGAATATATTTTCTTTACTCAATAATAATTACCCAACTGTTAAGAATAAGTGCAAACCTGAACATAAAATGACTGCCATTTTCAGGAAATGTTTGTGCATGCACTTCTTGTTATGTAGTTTCAGGGAGGACTTTATGTTGTGAGATAGATGTATGTGTGTATAGTTTGCAATCTGATATTCACACGTATGCAGGGAGTAAGCAGTATTCACCACTGGAACTGAAATGATTAGTTGATTAATCGATTGTAGGGCTGTACCAAATAGTTAGAAGCTTTGAAGCTTCATTTATATATGTATGTATGTATGTATGTATATATATATATATATATATATATATATATATATATATATATATATATATATGTGTTTGATGTTAATAAAGATAAAGCAACACTAATAATATTAGTATTACCGTACTGTTTGTAGAATTAGATTTAAGTGGTGGCTTCGTAGGACTGTTTTAATTGTCCAAAAGTCAAAATGTATTGTAAATAGATAGATGTAATAATTTCCAAAGTGTACAACATCTAACACAATATTTGTAATCTAATGAAATATTTTGCTTCAATCCATATTTGTTGGCGTTTAGCTGTTCAAAAAACAAATTTTCTCCAAAACTGTCTGCTCTTCCCCTTGCAGCACACAAAGAGAGGCCAGCACCTTTATAAACAGAGCAGTCTAGCAGAAATCTAACAGCACCATACATCATATTTATATTACCGCAAAAACTAAAAATCATTAAAAGTTTTGTATGTTTTTAATGTAAAAGAAAAACAAGAAAAATGTTGTCCAGCTTCTCAAATGGGAGGATGGCTGCTTCTCTCTGTTTTACATCAATGTAAATTGAATATATTTGGGTTTTGCACTGTTGGTCGGACAGAAACCAGACATCTCCTTGGGCTCGGGGAAATCATAATGATATTTTCCACTATTTTCTGACATGTTATTGACCAAACAATTAATTGAGAAGTTTGAACAGTGGTTAAATCCTGAGCCAATATGTCCACACAGTTAATTGGCCTTTGTAAAACCCTCCTTGTGACATCATGCCCTTGATGTGGTCCTGAAATTAACCGCCACAGGTTTGATAGTTTAGTGGTTTACACTATCGCCTCGCAGCAAGAAGACCCAGGTTTGATCCTTGTCTCTTGCCGTTCAGAGTTTGCACGTTTGCACGTTTGTGTGGGTTTTCTCTGGTTTCCTCCCACATTGCAAGTGGAGACTCTACATTGCCTGTAGGTATGAATGTGAGCGTGAGTGGATGTCTGCCTTGCTGAGTTCAACCTGTGGTGGACTGGACGACCTGCCCGGTGTCCTGCCATCCGCCCAGTGCATGCTGGGATAGGCTGTAGCCCCAGGTGTGCCAGAAAAGGATTAAGTAGGCAGAGACATTGAATGAATACATGATTAACCAGATGCATCTTTATTTGTATTTAAGAATCAAAAGAGACTATATAGAGAATATGTATATGTAAAGGATATTTTAGACATTAACCGTATGGGTTTTTTATGTGTCTCTGCGCTCGTGTCCTTCACCTGCAACATTTTAGGATGTAAAACATTTTGGAGCTGAAGTTAATCAATCACCAGATTTTTTTTTAATATTAACGTTTTTTGATAATCAATTAATAATTGAAAATGTTTTCTCTCGCAAATAAAAGCCAAGCATTCCCTCGCTCCGATCTTTCAACCGGGAGGATTTGTTACATCTCCTTGTTTTACGCAATAGTAAATGTAATTTCTTTGGGCTTTTGACTGTCAGTCAAAAAATAATTTGAACTTGAGCTTTAGGAACACAGCAAAGCTAAATATTAAGGAGACAACACTTGTTAGAAGAGTTTTAACAAGTGGAGTTAAGGTGGTGGCTCTTTGGATGCCAGTTGCATCAGCACCAGGCTCGAATTACTGTTCATTTAGTGAAATAAGTGAAACGTGTTGAGGTAGAGGCTTCGATAGGAAGCAGAAGGTGCTGTAAAGGCAGGGCTCAGTATTTTAGCTTGGTCTGTAATCTACTGTGATTATGTGGTTTTCTTCTGCCATCTCATATAATTGGTGAAAAGTGGCTAACTATCATGGTGGCTTAATGCCAGTTTGTGAATTCATGAAGTAATATCTGTGGGGTAATTTGAATATTAATGTCCTTATCTAAAGATCATTATTCAACCTGAACAGAAGGTAGAGGAACTATTGTGTGTGTCAAAAAAAAGGACTTTAGTTCCCTTCTGGTTCCCTTTGATTCATTATTATTATTTATTTTCTGCATGTCATTTGTTAGCTGTTCGATATCTAATGAGACTCTTTGTATGCTTATGTCGTGAGCAGGCCCACTTGTTTCCTCAATTAGCATTTTAAAGGTTTTTCAATCCAATGTGTCTTTTTTTTTTTATATATCATGTTGGTTGTGCCTCGATTTCAGATGGAGATTTGAGCAAATTTGTTACTTGAGAGTGAATGATGATGTTCAATATATTGTGTGTGTGTGTGTGTGTGTGTGTGTGTGTGTGTGTGCGCAAGTGTGTTTGTGCCTCTGTGTGTATTCATGTCATTGTGTGCACTATGTGTGTAGTGGGTTTTACCTCCACTCAAAGGTCCTCATAAAGGTTAGCAGACTCACTCAACAGCTGACGGTAAATTTAGCCTCCTTTTCACACAGTCCCACACACGATTTGAGTATCTTTCTACTGTATCAGAACACGTCTAGGCATGTTACTGCACGGAAAAGAGATGTGCCGTTATTCAACAGTATAAATGATCAGAATTAGAGGTGGTTGTGATGACTGTTTTTACAAAATGTGTTGCAAAAAAGTGTGTGTGTGTGTGTGTGTGTGTGTGTGTGTGTGTGTGTGTGTGTGTGTGTGTGTGTGTGTGTGTGTGTGTGTGTGTGTGTGTGTGTGTGTGTGTGTAAGGAAGAAATGTTAATTTGAATATTGGAAGTCTTGTGTTTTAAGATTGATCAAGTTCAACATTCCGGAAGAGTGATGAGTTTTCCTGGCTGCGATTGAATGAAAGAGAATAACATGAGTGTGAGACTCTGTTGTTTGTGATGCACGGCGCTGTCACACAGGTAGGAATGGATGGCGATGAGAGGGGCTTACCGGGTGCCAAAACCACACTCTTTAATTTTTGGATCTCACTTCAGTCTCACGTTTAAATTTGGAGATTGCAAACCCTCCTCAAGAGCATTCAATATTTACTTGTGCCATTTAAGAACAGAAGGGAATAAATGCTCCCATCCAAAGGGCACCACATGAAAGAGGCCATTTTTTGGAACGTCATTATTTATTTATTTATTTATTAATCCAGAAGAGAATGATTAATCCATTGTTCATTGTTGTGATGTTTTGATGTGTTAACATTGCTGTATTTAGTGCCGGAGGTAGTCCTCTCACAGATAGACATGTGGCACCTTGTGCACCTCTTTAAGCGCTCTGTAGTTGCGTCTAATGAGCTTTTCTGGTAATTTTTCCTTTCAGTATTTACACGCTAACGCTAACATTTTCTAATCACTCTCATCTCTGGCGCGCGCAGACATTACAGTAATTATGGGTGAGACGTTGCCTTGCAGATGCTACAATTCAATGTCAAGTCCTGACCCCCAGGTCCTGCAGCTTGGCTTTATGTAACACATGCAATGTAGTGGAAAATTAACATATGACAGAACTTCTGTACGCTAGGCTGCCTTCTCTCACGGGATATCATACTGTCAGCACTCACACTTACTGTAAAGTGGAGAAGGCTGGACTTTTTGTTTCAAAGGAGAATATCGGATCTGTGGTATAAATAAATTCCAGTTGGTGTAGATTGTCAAACAGTGGTGATTTCATAATGATGTCTCGCAGTGCAAACATATTTTTTTGTCCAGTTAGCATTTTACACCTGGGTTAACACAGCTACAGCGTTGTGTAGGGCTTTATTAATTACCACTTTACTTCAAGGTCTGAGAGAGGTCGAACACACAAAGGCCAGATTTAAAAGAATAGGTATTTTAAAAAGCTATATGGGGATATACATCTATTTCACATTCCAGATCGGACACCATAAAGAAAACAGAGGTTTGATTTGCATTGATCTTGAACTGCAACGTTATTCCTGGGATGTCAGTTTGCTCGCGTTCGCCTGTCTATTTTCATCAGCGGTGGCTGCAGGACTCTGTCACTTCAACTCGCAGAACATATCAGCAAAGAAAACCCTTGGACTGTATTTTTGTTGTAAAGCGTAAGAAAGCAGGCAATAACAAGACATTGTGAGCCATGTGAATGCATTCATGGAGTCCCTGACTCTGCTGGGGGTTGGTAGTTTATAGCTGGCAATCTCTGAGTGAATTTTTTTAAACCTTTTATTTATCCAGGGAAGGTTTGCTGAGCTTGCCCCGCCTGCTCCTCTTTTAAGCAATCCCCCCCCCCCCCCTGCTTTCTCGTTCACATAGTTGCACATTCAGGCCCTTTGGAGATGCCTCATGCAGCTGCAGTATTCCTCAGGTGATTACTGAGTAGCCCCGCTGGAGGTGATGGAGTTTAGCCGCCCTGCCCCGTCGATGATTGTTGTTGAGGGACAGGATTTGCCGTCCCAACTAAGATTTTGGTTTTCTCGCAGACTCACAGATTTGAACCGGCAAAACAACTTTACGTCACGAGCGCCCCTCTCAGACTCTCCAGGGAGGGGAAGAGCGTTAACTTGCCACGGATTCGGAGTGAAGATGTGAAATAATGACATCTGGCAGGAATGGCTACTGCTCACTGGAAGCCCGCTGCTTATGTCTTATTTGTGGTGAAGGGCGGATGTGCTTCCGTTGGAGGTGCACGTCGGTTCGTATTAGCGGCAAGACACGACGGGTGGAGAGGCCCGAGGTGAGCTCTCAGGGAGCGGGCGATGACATCACTTCAGAGCGTCTGACATCATCAGCGATGCGGATGCATGAATGAATTCCCGGTGACACACGTGTCTGTGTTCACATAAACACACTTCAGGGTTAAACAATGGTCTACATTAAGTCTCAGTAGTTAATATGGCGTCACAGCAGACTGGCACAGTTAGAAACTAGCTGGAGAGCAGAGACAGATATTTAAGTTGGGAGACCAAAAACAAAGTTAAAACAAAGAATGTTAGAGGTTTTTGACCAGTTACGGATATATTTAAATATCAAATTTAGGACAAAATAATGACTTGATGACATTTTGGACAGTGATGGACGTAAACTGCAACTTGACTGGTTGAGACGAGGAATTAATATACTCTACTGTACTGGACGAACACAGACACACACATACAATAAATAAAAAGATGTGTGCGAAGAAACTGTCTAATCCTCAGGGTGCTGAAAGCAACAACTGGAAATAAATGATTTGCGAGTGCAATAAAACAAACAAACACTGGGCTTTTATTTTTTATTTTTTTCAGTGAATATTCCCTGAGATGATACAAATACCCTCACGCTGTTTCTCTAATTAAAAAAAGCAGGTCATGTATTACAGTACTTATGGAAAGGTGGCTGCAGAGGAACTCCTTTCTTTCAAATTCAGCATTTGTCGTGAGCTCAACATTGTGTTCTGGCAGCTGAACTGCTGCTCTTTACCCATTCATGGGTAAAGAGCTGGTGTGTGTGTGTGTGTGTGTGTGTGTGTGTGTGTGAGTGACAGGGAGAGATGGAGGATGTGTGTGTTTACAAATGTCAGAGTATCTTATAGTTTTATTTTTGATTGTTTGCATGTGAATGTGTGCTCATGTGTCAACTCCCCTGGGTGTATGTGTGTGACTGAATGTTCATTTTGTGTAAAAAGAAATAGGAACACCTGCTCTTTCCGTACAGTAGACACACCAGATGAATCACGTGACCCCTTATTAATTTCATCTGCTACAACAAATCTACCTCAACCATGACAGAGTGTGGATGTGGATGAAGCGGAGGAGACATGTCAAAGAGGTTGAAGCTTAGCATCAGGAAGGCATTCCTAATATTTCTCATTCTGTGTGTATGTTTGTGTGTGTGTGTGTGTGTGGTTCATGCTCCATGTACTCGCTGAATAGTGAGCTGTGAAGAATGAGTGAATGTGTTATCCCCGCTGGAAGATGTGTGCGTGAAAACATATTTTTGTCTCATACACCGATGGCTCTGAAAGGCCCCCGTCGTTAATGGAGTTTTGGAAGCATGTGCACTGATGAACTTTTATGGGAAGTGACAGTGCAGTGATGGTGCGCCATGTAGTCATGAATATCTAAGAGCTGTGGAGTGGAAGCTGTCGAAACACCCTGGTTAGTGTTTTTCTCCAGGTCTGAGTAGACTCGGATGCCCGTTGTTGTGGATGTGGGGATCCCCTGACCTCTGCTGGGGATCCCCTGACCTCTTCAGATCAGCAGCAGGCACTCCACTCTACTCCGTGGATGAATCAACCCTGATGGTTCTTTCATGAACATTTACAAGCTCTTCAGCGAACCGATCTGAGGCGATATTGTCTGTTGACTAAACCAATAGAACTTTATTGACTCTGTTTTGGATCTTGGACAAACCCTTGGATTTACACAGCCTACAGAATTACCATAATGGCCGGGTGGTGTTGACATTACATTTCTTTTGATTGACTGATAGATAAATTGACAAATAAATTTGACAACTGATCATTTAAGGTATTTTTCAAGCACAAATAACAGACATTCCCTAGTTCAGCTTCTCAATGGTGAGGCTTTTCTTCTTTCATCTATTCTTTATTTCTTGTGTGACAGTAAATTGAATGTCCACGGGCATTTTTTACATTTTTCTGACATTTTTAAAACTAAATTATTAATCAAGAAAATAATCTGCAGATAAATATTTTATTGAAATAGTCAATACTTGCGGTGTTTCCCCACAGCATTAGATACCTGTAGCTAGTGAAGTTGAAATAAGATTGTGTCATGTTAGTTTCCAGTTGTTTTCCATTCATCTCTACTTTCTTATGGTACTGCGTGAGCAGTAAAACAGTAAAAAAAAAAAAAAAAAGATTTATTTAAAAAAAACATTCACTGCAGTCTCTGCATGGGAAAGATCCTTGTGTGTGCAAAGTGTGTCACTTAAAGTCCAACGAGGGCGGACGCAGCAACAATACGCTGTATGTATACAACTGCGGCAGCGGGACTGTAAACAATAAAACAATGTAGAACATGTTCACGTTAAAAAGATCTTCCACGATAATGATGATCACCTGAAGACCAGATCAGACCAGATCTTTTATTTAAAGACCAGAGGAGCTGCTTGACTGACTTATTTTATCTCCATTGAAGTTAGCAGAGGGCTAAACCGTAAGTTAGCCTTCTGCTAAGTAACACACAGCAGTGAGACGTATGCAATGGCCCGATCTGTTCTGATAATAAATAGTTGTTAATTGTATCAGTTCTAATCAACATTCAGTTATTTTAAGGGTTAAGAGTCTTAAGGAGAATACTCTGAAAACTGAAAACTGGGCTTCATTATTGTTACTATGAATAAATATTTCTTGTGATAATTATCGACATCGATCAAAACGTTTGGCCTTATCATCCAGCCCCGCAGCCTACAAAGTGACGAGCCTCCACGACACAAGACTGCTCTGTAGTGTCTTTGCCGCACATTGTCTTCTGATTTGAACAAGAATCTTCATTTCTTGTTCTCTTCAAAAGGTTTGATCACATCTTTCAGCTTTTATATTCACTGTTCTCTGGTTTGATCGCGGCGTCAGAGCCCCTCACTCTCTTCAGCTGAGGTACAGATGATACTAAGGTTTCAAACTTTGCCCACAATGCTCAGTTAAACAAGCAAACGTCAGCTGTTCCCCATCAAAGCTAAATCAACCCGACATAAAGAATTATTTATGTCCAATGCACGAGATTGAACAAGCAAGGTTTCGTAGTGCGCAGAGGCACAAAGAGGCTGCGGTCAGTATGTGGCTTTGAAAGCTTCAGCTCTTCCACAACCCCTAAATCCAGCACAGTAATGTCAATAAAGAATGCCAGTGGCCTGAATATACAGTACATCGTTTTCATTTTAAGAGTGCAAAGCTGATGGAAATGTCTTCTTTTTTTTTTTTTTACAATGTTCAGCAAGCACTCCAGGGTCCACATAATAATAATAAGTCCAGGCACACTTTATTCAGAATGATAAATAAATGTAATCAAGTCCATCGACGTTTCAGCTCAGGGGATCAAAATGTTAGTGGAATTAATGTAATCTACAGCGTCTGTCTATGAGCACAGCGTGCAGCTCTTATCTGAAGCGTCCTGCCGGTGAAGAAACGCTGGCTGCTCATTCAGCTGAGAGATGGGCCAGGTGGAACCAACCATGTCGGTCTGATGGTCTTCATCTCACTGCTGCCAAACAAATGACGGTCTCATAGATAAGCCTTTTCGGAAAGATGATACGCAGTTTAAACTGAAGCGGCTTTAAAAAAGGTGGTAGTTTTACCAACTTGCACTGCGTTAACATGGGATTTCTATGCCTAAAAAAAATAAAAAATCCGAAGTTGTCTGCCAGATTTGCCTTTCATTCGATTTGGTGCTCACAACCATGTGTTGAGTTGAAGTCTGATTTGCTAAGACACAGCTAATTATGCAATCAAAGATTCAGACTGACTTTTAGGCAGACGCTTTGAGTGAAGGAGAGCCTCCAACATCTGCAAGCTCAGAATGCAATCAAATTGTGGATGTAGCAGTGGACATAATCAATCAAAACCAAGGTTATGCATGATTAAACTCTGAGAAAATTATTGTATAATTTGTAATAAAGAAGTTAGCTAATGTCTAAGTTTTGTGAAACTAATGCAAAAAACAAGTCATTAATTGTACTTCTAAGGTCAGGGAAATTACATTGAATGGCAAAAGGTGTTTACAGGTCACCGCAATGCCAGCGTCTGGTCAAAAGAGTCAACAAGTTCCCTGCTTAACCACAAATCTCTGTCTGTTTAGGTTTTTGTATTTCATTTTTACAGTGGAAAGATGGTCAAATCTTATTATCATTTAGATTTTTATCAATGCCCTCTTTTTATTTGACCAACTATAGTTATATTAGTTGTTTATGCTAATTCAGTTCCACAAAAACTTCTTGCGTGCTCATCGTTTGTGCTCCGTCACTGAAGTTTATTTAGAAAACAGGTTGTCAACTGTGCTTCTTCCAGGCTGGTGCACCTGTAAATAACCTATAAATAGCATATGTTTACTGTGGAAGAATGGGATTGTACGGAGGCACAATGTTGGTCCTTAGTGTTATTCCAAAAATGATATTGTCGTCAGGCTCTACGGCAGTATTTTGACTTGGGGTTACTGAAGCGCTATTGAACCCAGACTAATTAAATTCCTTCCTTAAGGCATAATGACCCAGCTAATCTTTTCAGTTGTACTCCAAAACTTGCTTACATAAAAAACTACCCATAGTAAAAAATATTTAAGATTCCAAAGTCAACACAACAGGTCAATTAAATGAATAAATACACATAAAATGACATGTAATATATTCATGACACAGTTTTTGTGTAGCTATAGTAAGGGAGGATCCTTTATCATGGTGGTGGCGGTCAATAAACTGAATGACCGTTTTGACCCCAGAGGACCCCCAATTTGATGAATAGCAGGAGGGACTTTACTCAGTGCAGCTCCACAGCTGATTCACTAAATGTGTGACATGGATTTAGGATGAGACAATATAGATTTGATCACAATAACTTGATTTGGATGACTTTCCATTGTCGGTATAATCGGGAATATCCTCATGAGGGACTTGAAAAAGCTCATGGACGTGAAAAAATGGAGCCAGATTTTTTTTTTAAACACACAGGCTTTTACATATAAGAAAGAACAGACTCACACTATTTCCGTTTGCCAGCTGTTCGTCTGCTGGACCAACAGGAGTTATGGTGTTTTGAGTGAGAACGTTCAGCAACGACCCTTTGGGTAATAAAACAATGACACAGTTCCTAGTCTATCTCTGGATTGAGGACAGATGACTATAATTGTTCTTTATCTCTTAGGGACAGCTTGGCTCGACCCGCTTTCAATCAGCATGGTGACCCCGGCGAGACACAAAAACACACAGGGGTCAGGCAACGGGGAGCATGACTTGCAAAATCCGCTACGCGAACACAGCTGTGGCTCAGCTCAATGTTGGTGCTTCAGAAAGACATGTATTGGCAAAGAGTCAACATCCAAAACATACAGCGTAGTTTGTACGTAAAGGTGCACACCAGGTGTGAGGCAGTTACAGCACATGCACATTGTGTGAGGGCAACTTGGCAAACTAAAAAAAGCAAATTCTCTCAGGCTGTAAAATAAAAACACACATCACTTTTAAATGCATCCATCACCGTGACATTCGCAATCTGGTTAAGTAAACAACTCGCTACCTTGCTTTTGTAGAGCCAACTAAAGCACCTCAATGCAAAATCACTACGGTCTATTTTTCATAAATCAGCGACACAGAGTACGGTGAATGGATCAACATCAACTTTTGGTTATTTCATGCTGCCACATCTGTGCTGCAGCCAGTAAAACAGTGGGATTAGTCTGCATACGTTATCAGCAGCTGTGATGGGAGCTCAGTGCACTAAAGCCCTCTGACACTTTGGTGATAGGAGGTTTAGAATATCTGGCGCCACAGATTCAATTATCATGGGAGGAGATAACATATTGGCTTACTGTACCATGCTGTCCGAGGCGAACCCAGTGTAAGCAGTGGCTCAATGTTAGGTGAAGCCAAACAGAACCGGCGGCAGTTTTAACTAGAAGACGGGAGCTTCTATAAACCTCCCCCTGACATAAATAGTTCTGCTTTCTCAATCTCCGCTCTGTGCTTTATGGCAACTGAAGATGCCAGCAACAAGGAAAGGTATCCCGCCCTGCTGGAGGGGACCTCCATCAATATTTAGCTGATATTTGTTGCAAATGACTGATGCACGCAAAGAGTTTTTCTCGAAGAGTTGGTAACCCCTGGATTCGATAATATTCTACGGTTATTTTAGCATCATAATGGCATTTCCAGGCCATAAAATAGCCACCACAGCTATCGTCGCATCGAGGTTTGTTTCAGCAGGCTGCCGACAGCAAAGAGCTTTACAGCTGACGTTAACGGAGGTTACATTGGTTTGCATTATTGCTCCCGTAGCTGCGCCTACGGTGTATGAATGGTTGACAATCCTGATGTGGCACCTTGCATGGTAGCTCCTCTCATCAGTGTGTGAATGGGTGAATGATGTCATGTAGTGTTAAAGCGCTTTGAGTGGTCGGAAGACTAGAAAAGAGCTATACAAGTACGGGTCCATTATGATGCATTCAAGCTCTACTCTACTCTAGTAAAAATAAGGATCGTGATCAAAGGTCAATTATAACGCAAGTATGATGTGTGAAAATTTAATCTTGTAAAATGTAGTTTTTGTCGAGAAACTTGGAATAAATACAGTGTTTTTGAAGATGTTTTCAGAGCAATATAAAATATATTTAGACATAAATATATAATAGAGGGATTTCATGACCTGTTTAACTTCCTAACACTAGCTCTAAGCATCTTATAATAACAAAATAATACATTAAATAAAACTACTAATGCCAAGATTCTTTAACTAAGAATACAATAATTTATTTCATACTCATTTTTAAAAGAATTAAAAGAATGACATTTATAACATTTGCACACACTTGGGGACAGTTGGTAAAAAAAAATATTTAAATCGGAATTGCCCAAGAAAACTGCAATCAGTGCTCATCTGATTGTTGTGGCCTCCGGTGCAGCTCTGCCTCTGAGAAATGCTGATGCTCCTTTTTGCTACGATATTTTATTTGGAAATAAGTACTGTTATAATAATTTCCTTTTATATAATCTTTCTTTTGCAAAAGCAGTGTTGCTGCTACAATATATATAGTTTAAATTAGCAATCAGACAGTAGTGCAATTTTTTGTCGTTGCAATATGAAACTGCACAAAGTTATGTGGTATTACTTCACACACACACACACACACACACACACACACACACACACACACACACACACACACACACACACACACACACACACACACACACACACACACACACAGAGCTTCCCTTCTCCCCATTCATCTTTATTTTCTCCTCGCAGCATAGCATATTAAATATATCACCTTCACAGTCAGGTGGAGAGACTCCCTCTGAATGAAGCAGCAGCAGAGAGACGTCCAGCGTCTCATTTCCCCCCACAGTGTTTCATTATTCACACCCCGAGTGAAAAGGGCCTCGCAGAGCAACCTGGAGACTTTCCTGTGTAGCCTGTCGGACTGTTTAGAGCAAAATGCAGGAGAGATCTAAAGTCAGGGAGCGATGAAGAGATGGTGGACTGGGGAGTTACGGGCAGAGGAAGCTTGGGGTTGAGGGAGAGGAAGAACAAACAATCACAGGGTGTGTGAGAGACGGTGCATTCCCATCCAACCAGCTTTTTATGAATTATTACACGTCAAATAAGGTTTACCCTAATTTCTAGAAACAAGTTCTAAGTCTTACTATTTCTTCTGGAAGGTAAAGATAAAAAAAGGGATGTGAGTGATGACTTGATTACGACACTGACTTGGCATGAACAACCGACATGGTGTGGATCGGTGTAGGCGAACAACGGCACAAAAGCAGCCCGGACACTCCGAAGCCTGACATACCTGCTCACCGTGACGCGACAGAGATATGTGAATGGGGGCCTTATTTTATTTTTATTTTTTATGACCATTAGCACCTACATTATTGGCAACATTGGCAAAGACAGATTGATTCTTAAAAGGAATATCTTTTCATCAATAGGCAGGGAAATGCATCGTCCGACATAACCGATGGACATACACACAAGTCATGTTTCATATCTGGGCCATTTTAATTGACTTCACATTTTGGGAGAGACATGGCTGGAGTGAGAGAGCTACAGTTATAGTTAAAAGACATTAGGTAAGTACAAGGAGCGACGCGCACACAGAACAAGGGAGAGAGTGCGAACGAAAGAGAGACGCAAAGAGAGTTGTGGGAGTAAGTGTAAGCGAGTGGGAGACTGAGAGCGAGCCAGAGAGCAGCGGAGAGAGGGAGCAGGCTTCTGCACAGATATTACAGGCAAACCCAACTTTGCTATCGGCCAAAGCCTGAATGGTCTCAAGCTGCTCCTGTCATTCATCTGTACTTACTTGCATGTTAAGTCCGGCCCATTCAGAATCTCGGGGGGGTACTTTCTTTGACATGATATTCGGTTTATCAGACACTTGCATTGACTTTCAACAATGAAATCAAACATTTTAATGTCTGTATATTATATTATATTATATTGTATTGTTTTGTTTTGTAAGCGCATTGCGTTATGGTGGTAATATGGTGGAGATGTCCGAGTTTCAAAAGGGCTAAATTCACATCTATGTGATGTCAGAGAGGGCAGCCTGAAATAAAAAACTGTCCAATAACATAATGCAACTAAGATTCATCGATAGACACACAGTAACGTATCGACAAAACTAGTTCACATTGAAGCAAAAGAAAAGTGTACCTACAGTATTTAAGCAATAATTCCCAGCCAGCATGTCCATGTGGGGCCCATAAGGTTTAAATTTGGGCTGCAGATAAGGGTCCCAAGTGGGTTTGTCCGCAGTTTCCACGGTGGCCTCACCTGTGTTTGCCCATACTGGGTTTATTCACCGGTTTATTCACCGACTTTAAGAGGGATCTGACTGGGCTTTAAGTGGGACCCAAATTGGCTACATTATGGGTTTCGGTGAATAAACCCAGTATGGGCAAACACAGGTGAGGCCACCGTGGAAACTGTGGACAAACCCACTTGGGACCCTTATCTGCAGCCCAAATTTAAACCTTATGGGCCCCACATGGACATGCTGGCTGGGAAGGTACGAGAGGCAGTACTGTGTCGTGCAATAATGTACTGTTCAAGGGAGTTGTTAGGCCCGACGCGCAGCGGAGGGCCGGCAAACCCTTGAACTGTACATTATTGTAGACACAGTACTCCCTCGAGTACCTTATTGCTTTTATAATACGGGTACCTGCGACTTTATAAATAGTAATAGTAAGCTGCCTTTCAGCACAAAATAGTTGTAGCCGGCAAAACGTTGTGTATCGCATTTCAGCGACAGAGAAAATAGTCCCGGGACGCACGGGACGCACATACAGGACTATAAAACGGACAGCCTGGTCCGATTTACTGACCAGGCCGGTTGAAAGGAGGGTGGAGGATGACACTCAGCCACCGATGTAAAGAAGTGCTCTCGCTGCTTCTGTCCTTCTTTTCTCCGTCATTTTTCTCCTCCATGATGTTTAGAGAACTCGCCTCGCGTCGGGAATTTACCGACGTAATTATCTCTCACTGGAAATTATCACGATTTTGTGATCAAACCCTTTTCATTCCTCATCTTTAGGTTAGGGAGGAAGTGACGTGTGTGTTGTCGTTCGTTATGCTAGTGTGGGGGATGCTACGTGAGCTTGTTAGCTGTTCCGTTTGAGCTACTGTTAGCGAAGAGCCCCGTTGCAATACTGTGAACACTCAAGCAATAAACCTGCAAGTTAAGGAAACCAACGTCTGCGAGTCGTTACTGCGGACGTGACGACATCAAAGTTTACACCAAACATGTTTGGTAACTGTCAAGCTTGAAATGACAACTAACGGTCGCACAATTTAAATCTACCTGTTATTTTAAGTGCGCACTGATATGGAACGCTCTAAATGTAAACAGGCTGTACAGTACTATATGGCTGAATAAAATACACCCCGTGACTCACTCTCAACCAATCAGAATGCTTGATTTGATCTACCCGTATTATAAAAGCACATATAAAACACTGGAGGCACATAACATACATCAACACTAAACAAGACAAATGTGCATATACACCAAATAAGCAGGCAGGACAGACAGTACATTAATGCTTGCACACCTGATTGGCCATCTTGAGGCTGTTTGCGCAACTACTGGCCGCAGTTGCCGTTCCGCACAAGTGATGAACATGGATGAACACCAAAGTGCTGAAGTAATTTGTATTTGTTCATCGAGTAGTTCTCGTTGGCAATCGGATAATTCCGACATGTGTGCCCGTGCGCAGCGTTGGAATTTGGCAGGAAGATCAAGACGTGTGTTCGGAGAAAGAACGGAATGGCCACGTTTAGGAACGGGAGAGATGAGACTAAAAGTCAGGTAGCTACATTTGAATTTAGATTCGGAGAGGCAGAGAGAAACATCACAGAGATCTAGAAATAAAAATAGAAGAGTGTGAGATAAGATGGAGGAGTGAGAGGGAACAGGAGAGAGGTGAATGGTAGAAATGTGATTCTGGGACAGATAATTTAGTTGTTTTTTTAAATCCCAGATAGAGAGGAATATTGAGGATGAAAGGATGGAAGAGTGACAGTGTAAAATACAAAAAAGGAGGAGGGGGAAGGCACAGCGATAGAGATAAAAGGTGGGCCACATCGAGGAAGAAGAAGCCAGAGAGCAAAGGGGTACAGGGCTGAGAAACAGATGGGCAGAGGGGGGAGGTTAGATATGAGGGGTAGGGGCGGGGGGTGTTAGAGAAGAGGCTGCCAGGAGTTAGTGTTGAAAGTTGGACTTCGTGGGCTTCATGGTGGGATGATGGCCACATGTCTTCCCCTTTAGACATATTGCATTTTTTTTTTGCTTGATGCTGTCATCAACAGTATCTGTACCTGAGTTTTACTATATTCAAGGATCGGTTTGGATTTTGTCCAGTCTATTTTACCAGACCACATGTATGTAAGTTGAATCATTCCTCCTCCCCCTACACTGGCTGTGAAGCCATTCCTTAGTCCGAGTTAAGCCAAATGAAGCTTGTGACTTCAAAAATAGCGTCCTTTATTCCCTCTTTGTGTTTAGCACTGCACTCCGATAACATTGCAGCACTCACGGTTGACAGTTCAAATATCATCTTGCAGTCGTTCTTGACAAAACCTGGTGCTTACATTACCCACAATGCAGCTTGACGGGCTGACAGTTCGGCATATTTGGGTGTGTTTTGGGTGTAGAATCAGTGAAGTGTCCCTTTAATGCAGTGGTTCTCAACCTTTTTCAGTGATACCCCCTGTGAAATATTTTTTTCAGCCAAGTCCCCCTTAACCAGCGCAAAGCATTTTTCCTTGAAAAAAATATGTAATACACAGCGCTGTGCCATCAGTGTCTGATTTAATATTGAATATATACTATTCAGTTTATGAACTTACACTTATATTTGATTGAATATTTATTAAATAACACTTTTTAAAGGATTTTTGAATGGACATTCATTTTAAATATATTAAAAAAAATATCTCACGTACCCCCTGGAGTGCCTTCACGTACCCCCTGGGGGACAGGCACCCCCATTTGAGAACCACTGCTTTAAGGCATCAACATGAAAATTCCTCCCAACACTCTGCCTGTGACAGTCTGACAATCACGGCCACTTCAAGGTGATAAAGTATGCTGGAACTGAACTTTAACTCCAGCTCTCTTTAAAAAAAAAAAAGGTTTTATTCTTCACACTTCTGTAACTTTGTGTGTGAACCCCCGAGTGCAACAGCACGAATTCCTTTGAGGCCAGCCTCTCCTGTAGTGATCGCTGTTGTACGACGCATCACGACTCGTGCCTCTCTGGAACAGCAGGTCGTTGCCTTTAGACGGGCTTCGATGACACATCGCATGAACTAGTTCATTCCAGCGTACTCCGGCCTTCGAAGCGTAGTCGCTTTAGCAAAGGATCACTTGACGGTATATTTGGTACCTTTTGATGTGTTTGACGATGTTGCGGAGCGTGGATTACTTGCCTGCATCCTCGGTGCCAACTTACGCTCACGGTGTGTGTGTATATATAGTTAGAGATGGAAAGAGAAAAAGAGAGGGGGGAGGGACGGAGAGACGGAAACGGAGAGAGTAAGAGATTGAGAGGGAGGTACAAGTCAGTATTTCATGGATGGCTGTGTTGCTATGGGAACAAGATGTGGGCTCCCTATTCCCAAAAAAGTGTCCTCCTTCCTTCCTCCCTTCCTTCCCTCTTTCCCTCTCTCATCACATAATTTCTCTCTTCTTCTTCTTCTTCTTCACGCCGTCCACAGCATCGACACCTCTCTCCTCCCTTTCCCCTCGATTACATCCCAACACATGCCTCTCTCTCTCTCTCTCTCTCTCTCTCTCTCTCTCTCTCTCTCTCTCTCTCTCTCTCACCCTCTCCTCTGTCATCCATCCTTTCCCCGCCCACTCATTCACCTCTCTCTCTCACTCTCTCTCCCACTCTGCTGCCCATTCTCCTCCTCTCCTCTGCCTCCCTCTTCCCTGTTTTCCCTCTCCGTCCTCCCCTCTCCGTCTCTCTGTTTGCATCCTTCTTTTCCCCTGTCTCTCTGATCCCTCTGTCTCTTTAACACTCACTTATATTCTATTCTTTTCTCGGTTGTCATGGCAATAGGCTGGGGGCGTGAGGGAGCGAGCGCGAGCAAGCGAGCGGGAGTGGGTGTTTCGGAAGTGACATCTCTTGGGCAGTAACCTTGTTTCCTGTGTGGTGGAGTTGGGGGCGGATTCAAGGCGCTAGCAGCGCAGCAACAGTGACGCCGCGTGGACGCTTTGGGTGAGCAATGGGGAACCCGGGACGCGCCGCGTGAGGGCTGGGTGAATGATCTGATAGGTGAGGATACGCTCTCCCCCTCTCCCTCTGCCACACACACACACACACACACACACACACACACACACACACACACACACACACACACACACACACACACACACACACACACACACACACACACACACACACAACCGTTACCCCCAGCCGCTCCTCCTCTTTGAACATCTCTCCTTCATGGCTGAAGTGGACTCATCGTAGGAGGTGAAATTAAATTAAAAGGGGATCAAAGCTTTTTTTTATTGCTCTCGGCCTCCACACAGACAACACAGCACCACACTTACCGTTGGACACAAACAAGCATACATGCAGACTGACAGACATTTATTTGCATTGTAGTAGCAGCTGGTGAGTGTACACTTTAGGCATCATGGCTACTGGTTAGGAGGTGATTTTGTACTTCCGAAGCCTTCCAGCTTTTTGAGTAGCCCTGCAGAAAGCGCACAGTACTCAGAAAGGGAGTATATTGAGGGGAGGCACGCACAGTTCGGATCAAAGGTAGATATAGTACTGAAGAGCAAGTTAAGGTGCTGATGGAAGGTAGGTATCAGTGCTTAGGACAAGTGGATGCATAATATTGTACTCTAATGTACAATATATTTAAGTAGTAGTTGTTAAAGCGGCATTATTTAATTGTTTCAGCCACAAGAACTCAACGACAAGCTGAAAAACTTCAACCCGAACATATTTTCACTTTATAATGTTGCTAATGTGTGAGCAAACACTTCATTTTGGAGATGTGTCTTTGGCGACCTGATCAATTTATGTCCAATGTCAACTTGTTTTTGAGCTTTGTTTTGGTTTCCATTAATGTTCAATAATGTTCACCAGCTAGTTACTAACTGTGTCTGTCATTTAGCTCTGAGCTGGAAGTTTACAGTTTGTTTATTGCTGCCCGCTGCCACTGAAGATGATGTGAATGTGAGTGTAATTTCCGGTTTTGAAACCAAAACAATAAGGCTAAAAGTAGTGATGCACTGATCGGATGCACTGGATCGACATTCGCTCGAATACTGACCCTATTAGGAGTCTTTGGTATCAGGCCATGATCGAGCCACATTAAATACAGTTTCTTTGTCAATGACAATGTTGTTTCTTCTGTCACTTGCTTTTATTCAGTCACAGCGACATTTTACTGCCATAGAACCCCCCTGGCCTCATGTTACCTGACACAAAGAAATATTTCAATTACTTTTACGCCCGGGGAAAGAAGGGAGCACTGGTATCAGGTTGGTAGCCGGTGTCTGCAGACGCCCTGAGTTTATGTATCAGGATATAAAAGTTGGGTTGGGGTGAAACCGCTAAAGAGCTGGCAGAGTTAGAGGAAGGTGATCGTTCTTTGTTGATTCGACTCTACGAGTGACACATTTTGATCAAAGCTACGGTTTTCTTTTTTTAATGTTTTCTTGGTTCAGCAATCAATAAATCAAATTTTTTTTTTTACTCAAGCTACTAGCTTGACATCAGTGATAGCTAACACTAGCCATGTCTGTTGTTTACGTTCATAATGCTAACTTTGTGGGGGTCCCTTTGGAGGGAGGCCTGACGTGACGGGCTGTCATTGTTGCTGACTTGGCAACTTTCTCTGTAGATTTAGCGATTTAGCGAATTTTTTAAAAGCTAACATACTCTGGCTCGTTTATCAGTACCAACCCAATAGATTTAATGTAGAACATATTGACAAATTATTTATTTAGTTCACAGTAGGTTTAGGTAATATAGAAAAGAAACAGAAAGAAACATGCACTTTATTAATCCCCTTGGGGAAATTCTTCTCTGCATTTGACCCATCCCTGGATAGGGAGCAGTGGGCAGCCCTGTGAGGCGCCCGGGGAGCAGTTGAGGGTTCAGTGTCTTGCTCAGGGACACTTCAACATGTGAGCTGTGGGGGGACTGGGGATCGAACCGGCTACCTTGTGGGACAACCACTCATCCCCCTGAGCTACAGCCGCCCTGATACTTAAATATCACAAATATTTAAGTAACAATTGTAGTAACAGGTTTTTAAGCTCCAAAATGAACGTGTCAAAGTCCACATTGTACTCAGTATAATTACAAAAATAACAAACTAGCCTTTAAAATGTGATCATTAAAATCACATTAAGTAATCAGCTGTAACTGCAGCAACACGGATACAATTAGTTTGTCACCTCCTCCGACTCCGCCAGTAACCCCCTGAGTGATGGTAGCCTGTAATTGGCACAAATAAAGTCACATTTTCACAATAGAGATACCTAATTAAAGCAGAGATCCATCAGATATGCCTGGTGTAGAGGTAGCGTCATGATGCAAAATGCTGTAATAGCACTGCTGTCATTTTACACAGCTGAACAATTGGTCGTCGGTTGTGTAGCTCATACTTCTTTTGAGCTAGTTGAGGAAAAGTCGGGGTGAGATTATGAGCGCTTTAAATTGCTCTGTCTGGGTATTGAGTTTTGGAAGCCAGAGGTCTCGCCACCCTGTGAGGTAATCATTGAGTAATTGGTATTGATCAACAAGCCTATCAACCCCCCACAGATATATTACGGCAATTTTGTGCTATGGAGCAGATAAATTATACAGATTACCTTTTTAATGAAGCAAAGCCTAATTTCTGAATCAAGATTGTTATCATTTATTGTGACGCATGCTCATTCCAATCCACTGGCATGGTCAAAACTGATGTAAGTCTAATGAACTGTAGTTTCTTCTACGCAGAAATTGAGGGCATGTCAAATGTGCTTGTTCAGCGAAAAGCCTCGCACTCCTGGGCCTCTGTGACCCCGCTGCTGACACTTGACATGCCTCGCTTGACTCAGCGCTGACAGCAGCCCACTGTACTGCACATATGCACCACTATGACTCACAGCTTGTCAAAGTGCAGCACTGCATCTGTTCTCGCTACCTTCCATGGATTCACTCTTGGCAAAAGAAAATCTGTATTCCGTCGGTTCATTTTCCAGTGATCCGTTTCGGAGGCGATGATATGTGATACTGGTGCAGCCGAGGTCACAGTAATGATATGTGCACCGTGTGGTGCTGTCTTGCCTCAAAAGTTAAGATGCTTCGGTCCGCCGTGCTTGCAGGAGGACATTATCTGCCCCGGGCGGCCCGCGGATATTGCAAGCTTTATTTTTAGCGTTGTTTTGGAGCTCAGCGATGTGTATAAATCAACATTAGGCCTGTCGGGTTCCAGTAATGACAACGTTGACTCAGGCTGACCAGTCATCCGATTGGTGCATGGGACTCTTCTTTGTAAACTGCAAAGGATGGCAGAAAAAGGAAAAGAGCCCACGGAGAGAGTGAAGGCGAGAGAGGAACAAAAGCAGAGCGAGGAGAGAATACAGAGAGCCGGCCGCGGACAGTGAATGAAGGATAGAGTGAGGTAGAGGAAGACGAGCGTAGAAAAAAAGGGGTGTCTCAGCATTTCTGCTTGTGCCAAATCGTTACTGTACAGCGTATGTGCAGCCTGTATGGTACGAACGGACAGACAGAAGAATGAGCCTGCTCATTGAAATTCTGTCCACTGCGCTTCACAGGCCCTTAATAGGCAGCCTCGGGGGTGGAGAGGTAGGCCTACAGTAGAGTAGTGCAGATTGGGCTGTGGATGACTCACGCTGCTATCCTCCAGTGAATATCTCAGCATCATGACTTTGCTCTGCACAGTTACAAAGTTTGGATTCAAGGGCTTAGGTGCTTTTTTGCGGGGGGAGAAAGGGAGAGCGAGTCGCAAAGTGCTTTACGTCTCCGATGCCTTGTGATGATGACCAGCGTTTGATAGAGCGCTTACTCAGCAGCTATCACGTCTTCTTTTTTACAGCGGGGCTTTCAGTCGACACACCCATCCACTACGACGGACTATGTATAGAAAGAGCGGAATAAGCGATCGCTCACCATGACTGCTGGTGCCCTCTTAATGATGAAACATATGGAGATGCCGGATCATTTTGTTTGATGCAAGCTGCAACACTTTTACAATTTCCCATTGCAACAAAAATATTTTTTTGCCATGCAGCCTTTGAAGATAACATTTGCAAACAACCCGCTGTGCAACACAACAACTCAGAGCATATTAATAGAGTGTAAAGCCGTGTACCTTTTTAAAATGCTTTTTCAGCTGTTTATCCGGGATCGTGACAAAAGTTGTAATGAGACGCATCCTTTCCATTCAGAACCTTTACAATTCATCACACAACACTCCACAATATGCATTCCCTGAATTTTGTGTGACTATCCTGGCTTTCCCCAGCTAGATGTGGAAAGCTTTAGAGAACCACATAAGTAATTTGGCTTTATTGTGTTTTTATTCTCAACTCAATTGCTCAGAGAGACAGAGTGTTGCTTTCGTAAGCATCAATTGGACTTTTCCAGGAAAGAAAGACACCCTCATGAGTATTAGAGAAAAAAAACAAAGTTTATATTAATTCATTCACATAGAAAGGGTCAAACTTGACCCTTACATCAAATATTGTGGGTTTGTAAATTGGTGAGAACTGAGAGAGAAAACGTGGGACTATTACTGCAATGATTAGATTATCAATGAGTCAATTATTCAGCAACTGTTTTGATAATTAACTCATTGTTAAAGTCACTTTTTAGGTCAAAATGACATTGGACGGTACCAGGTTCTCAAATGAGAGAATGTACTGCTTTATGTCGTCTCACATTAAAGTAAATGGAATATTGTGGGGTTGTTGGCCGTTGGTCGGACAACACAAGACATTTGATGACATCACCTTGTTACCTTTCAATCAATAATAGAAATAATCTTCAATTGCAGACCCAGAAAGCCCAGAGAGTGTTATGCAGGAGAAAAAAACTGAATATGTTCGAAGAAAACAGCTGACAAACATTCCATATTTTGTCATCCTACATGTTTCAGTCTTTTCCACTTGACTTAGCTCTTTTTTAAGAATTGTGCAAACACAAACGCTGAGCTGAGGCTATTGTGACCCTTTAATGCTCCCCATCACAGTGTTGCTTATCAATAGCAACAGCAATAGATTGCTTTTGGTTTGAGTTGCCGAGTGTTGGCGATATCGTCTGTAGGGTAGTCTACCTCTCTAATATAATGGGACTATATGGCACTCTGCTTGGGGTGCTCAAAACCTGATTTCTCAAGGTTGTTGCGTTAAACCCTTCAACCGTATCAGAGTGCAGAAGGAAGCGTGCGTCTACTCACAGGCGCCGATATCTTTACGGCCGATATCGAAATCTAGATTCATAAATGTATCTATATTTATGTAGAATCTATATTTATAAATGTATCTATATTTATGTAGAATCTAGATCTACCAAATCTAGATTCATAAATGTATCTATATTTATGTAAAATCTAGATTTATAAATGTATCTATATTTATGTAGAATCTAGATCTACCAAATCTAGATTCATAAATAGCACTACAGGTAAGAGGAAAATATATATATATATATATATATTAGATTTGGGGGTGAACTTTCCTTTTATTCAAGACACCAAACCTCTCGCTTCCCCAGTGAGAGGAAAACACAGTGTGACCACATGGTCCATGTATGAAAGCTAATCAACTCTCCATGCTTCACTCCTTTCCGTTTCTTGAATCGTCCATATTAATTAGCTGTGCCTGGTGAGGAGCTCATCTATATTTCAGCAACTTGATTCATAATTCAAACAGGAACTTGAAAGATCAACAGAGTTGTTATTTTGCCACAATTAGACGCTTGCCTGTTGTGCTTTCCCACCCCGGCTCGGGACGGAGAAGCGCTGCAGCCGTCGGCCGCCTGGAAGAATCTGAGCGGTGATGATGCGGTAAAATAATCGGTTATGACACGCCGTAGAGTGTTGCATTGTGGGCCACAGGTGACTTGTGTCCTTCTGACTTTCAAGAGGAGAGAGTGCAGCGGCTCAGTCAGTCGCTTTGTCAAATAGAGAGTCAAATACATATCTGTCTGTGTGTGGTTGTATGAAAATGTGCGTACAGTATGTGTGTGTTCCTTGTAGAACACTCTGCAGATGTTGCAAGTGTGAGTTTGGCGTTTCATTGATGCATAAGGTGTGAGCCACTGGGGAAACATTAATTTGGCCGCTGCAGTGACTTCTTTCTAAACTTGTCTACCCCAAGACTTTTTTAAATCACAATTTACTTATTGTTTTTACTTGGGGAGATTATTTTCAGTGCAAATTAGTTCAGGACTCTCCCGCTGGACCAGAGCATTTGATAGGGATGCTAGTGGAGTGGGGATTTGCCTTTTAGGGAGATATTGTCATCTTTTTTATTTATTTTTATTTTGAATATTAAGTTTTAAACAAATAGGATTGATTCAGCCACGTTCCACTGAACTGTTTCTAAAAGAGCTGAGAGTCATTGAATTCGGGCATCAGACAGGATGAAGCGGGAGAACTGCCTCAAGACGTTTGCTTTTCTATTCGTAGCTGAAAACGATGAAATGCTCAGTGGCGTAATCTGAAGCAGTGAGAGATGCTACTGTTGTCTCTTGCTTCAAGGAAAAGAAGTACAAATGTCTGGCGCTTAAAGAGAGATAACAAATAAGGAGTCTTAAGAGGAGGTCAATATTAGAACAACAGAGGCATCATTTAGATTTTGATCAAGTCACAGAGAAAGAAAATTGCAACCAAATAGTGTTACTGAGCCATGAATTAGATTGTATTGTACTGATAAAAGCTTGGATATATTTGCACGGGCTGGATTTATTATGTACCCGATGTGTTTCCTTAAGTTAAAACACAGGTTAAAGCAGTGCAATGAGGCCAGGGAAGTTGGAGCAGCATAGAAAGAAAAGACAAAGTGCCTCATTTACCAAAGCGCTTTAGTCACGCTTTTTTTTTATTACTTAAGATGAAATAAAAAAAGCTACTCTTGGAGAAAAAATAAATCCATATTAATGTCTCAAATACTGTGTTTTCTGAAATTAACCAAGGCACACAGCCCTCAGATATATATATATATATTTTTTTTTTTCACATCTTCTTGATTGATCCTCAGAATTAAGGATAACGTCAAAGGTAATTGTGTACCCCCACCGAGAAGATTATGGTTTAGTTTCTCCGTCAGGAGCTCTCAGGAACCTTCGGAAAGAACCGTTACATTTGGTGGACAGCACAGCTTCAGGCCACGGGACAGGTGATTAGATTCTGGTGGTGAGCTGGCTCCAGGACTTCTTCAATTAGACAATTTATCATTTTTAGCTGTGACTATGAAACTAACAGAGATGGAGACTTGATTACACGTTTCAAAGGGTGTGTTTGCAGGGATGTTGTGTTCATAGGAATAAAAACTGAGTTTTAAAGCAGTTTAATTTATTATAACGGAATAGGTTTGACTCGCTGTCTAGGAAAAGATCAATACCACTCTTTAGAATCAGTTAGCTTAGCTTAGCATGAAGACTGGAAACAGGTGGAAACAGCTAGCCTGGCTCTGTCCCAAGGTTTAAGAAACGACCCACAAACACCTATATATTATGTTGGTTCTACGGAAACAAAAACCGAAATGTCAAAACAACAAGTTGAGGTTTTATGTGTTGGACTATCTTGCCTTCAGACAGAGCTAGGCAAGCTGTTTTTCACTGTTTACAGGCCAAGCTAAGATAACTGTTTTCCTGTATGTAGCTTTAGACATGAGAGTGGCACCGATAATCTCATCTAAATCTTGGAAAGAATGCGAATGAGCATATTTCTCAAAAAGTCTCACTATTTCTTCGATGCGGATCCTTTTGTGCTTTGTTGTATCGATGCTTGTTTCTTTATTTATTTAATGCTGCAGTTTAAGGCCTCATTGTCTTTCACACATTGTATATCCTGCTCAACAAGTGCATTATGAATAAGATGAATTCCGTTATTATTATTGAACACCCCAGGATCAGGTTCTGCTTCTAGCATTGTCCTGCATAGTCTCATTGTGACTAATGCCCTCCTTTCAAGCTGACCTATCAAGCACAATGTAACGACATCTGGCACTGACGTTATGAGGACGATGTGTCACAGCATCACCGCCCTCCTACCGATGATCCTAACTGACCTTCACTTTCCTCCCTCCCCCCCATACCTCCTTCTCTCCTGTCCAGATGCAAGGTGTGCCGTCCCCCCCTCCTATCATCATCACCATCATCGCACCCCGGTCCAGTCCTTCCACGCTCCCTCCTACGACCGTCCCGCTCACGAACGTCCCACCTACGACCGTCCCTCCTGCGACCATCCCACCTACGACCGCCCCCCCTTCAGTCGTCCTTCCTTCGACCGTCCTTCTTTCAACCGTCCTTCCTTCGACCGTCCTTCCTTCGACCGTCCTTCCTTCGACCGTCCCTCCTTCAAGCTTCCCTCACACGAGCGCCCCATCTACGAGCGTCCCTCACACGAGCGTCCACCCCAGGACAACTGGAACCCCCATCTCCGTGTGAACGCCGGAAATCCGATCTACATGTTGGACCAGGAGGAGGTATTGCACTCCACACACCAGGAATGCACTGATACTGAAACTGGGTTTGCAATAGTTGAAAAAAAAAGGAGGCATTCATTTGTATTAGATAGTACGAATCCTCAGGGGAGATATTTATCTTGTGGGAAATAAAAACAACTTATTTTTCAGCCTTTACACTCATAGAGAACATACCACTCAAATGTAAAAAGAAAAGTATATTTAATTTATTTTGACATCAAACACATTAAAGATTGTACAATTTTTAAGAAATATCTCCCGTAATGACCCTTTAAACATGTAAACATACACAGGCCAATTAATATAATGAACTATGGAACATTCACATCACATATTACAGGAGTAATGTAATGTGTTACAGCGAAAGCACTTCTATCAACTAATGAGGGAAATAAATTGTCATTTATATCGACATATTGACAGCTTTAATTCATATTTTACTGTATCTCTTCTGTATGTTTTATTGGCAAAGAATAATTTTCAAAGATATGATACTAGATTCAGAGTGTGTACATTTTGTATCTTACCCAAACTACAGCTAGTTTTAAAAAAAGGGCCTTTCTTGATTAATACAATGAATATTTTACCAAGTACTTCCTTGTGTCTTTTGAGGTAAAACAGGTTCACAGTGGTCTTAGCACAGCATGTTATAAAAAAGTTTCACACAGTAGTTGTGCTAGTTAAAAGATCGTACACCATACTTTCTAGCTAATACGTGTTAACAAGGAGGTCAGAGAGAGAATGTATCCAGAGTCTCCAGCTTCTCAGCTTTGCTTTTGGGGGTTCAATTTCAAGGGCAGATGTTAATTCTTCTGGTGGGAAACGTTTGGCAATCCTCTGCATTGTGGAGTGTAAGTAGATCATAACTGTGCACCAGCAACCTTAAAGATGTGTCATATCTGTGAGTTATTTGTGAATGAAAAGTTGTAAGTGACGTGTTTTTAGTGGTCACTTCCTCAACCGGCCTGATCTTCTGGGTCAGTTAGTTTCGTACACTTTCTTGAGTGCTCGTAGAATGCATTAACTTACTTTTGCATGCAGTTGAAGAAAGTCAAATTTTAGATTTTAAAATTTAGATTAGTCGTAGATTTCTCTCAGGGCCGTGGAATTATCTTGACACGATGGCAGCCGATGGTAAATCGGTTGCCTCCGACTAAGTTAGGCTGAATGCCTGCCAGATCAGATGTGGTTTGATGTGCAGTTTGAGGAGACTCTCCTCAAAGGGTCTCCTCACACTGCACATCAACCTGGTCCAACAACCATCGAGCTCATTGTTGATCTGATGGATTTTTGGCTCATCAGAAATGTGAGCATAATAGTCGCAGGTTCTTACCGTTGAAAAAAGAGGATTAACACTTGTAATGTGAGTTAACGGAACGTACTGTACTAGATTTAAGCTTGAGGAATTAATGACAATAACACCCTAAGGCAGTGTGGACTTATTAATGCAAAGTATACCAGCTATTCTTTCAAGAAGAAGGCTGGTGATATTCTTTAGTTGTCCTGTTGTCAGCAAATCTCATAAAAACACAAAAAGTAACTTATTCAACACAAAAAGCAGCGTATTCCTCTGAGCCATAGACTTACAATGTTGTCCAAAAGCTATTAAAAATACATCAGTGAGCCAAACTGCTGCAATGGGTTACAAAGTACTTCATAACCAGCTTTGGGACTGTAATTTATTTTGAATCAATCCCACATACACCTTCCCGGTGCCATAACGACGCAAGAGCACCCAATGTGTATTGATCCGCAGCTGAAAATAGTCCCAAACACATGCGCTAGTCACTCCTCCTTGAACAGCTAAAAGTGCCCAGCTGTGTTAAAAAAAAACATTAAGGATAGCAGGTTCATAGTTCTTCAGGGTCAACTTTTCCATTCGTGGTTTTATATAAATACTGAGTGCTTATTTGCTTACTAATTCGATAGAACATTAAAGTGCCAGTTGAAGCCTGGCTTCGTCTCTGTGCCTGCGATGAGCAGAGGGGCGGGAGTTACACAGTTCATGTGACGTCACGAGACTGTGCATTGTAGCAGCTTCAGTCCCCTCAGAGAGAATGTTCTCCAACAGGGCAGATCATTACGGAGAGAAGAAACAGGATCAGCCCTCACAGCTGAGGCACTTGGTCTTTCTCAATGTAAACCTTCACTGAAGGACAAAACTCTGGATGCTGATTTTTTTCTTTTTGTTTTACACATTTTAATTTATATTTTGTTGTGTGATTCTGTAAGCTTCTGTATGTTGTTTTACTTTCAATCTGTTAAGTATTAAAAAGCTAAAAGTTAAAAATAGTTAAGTTAGTTAAGTTCATTTGTAAATAGTTAAACGTTTGTTTTTGCACTTTCTAATTTAGTTTTATCACTCTGTAGAGTGTATCAATAAAAGTGTATTTATATAATAAACATTTTATATAGTGCATGTTTTTTTTTACATTAGTAATTCATATTGCGCATAATTTTACATTATTGTTGGTAATAAATTAATTTAAGCACCAAAAAAATCTGAAGAGCCATTTGGGAGCCGAAAGAGCCGTCTCTTTTTAGTGAGCCGAGCCAAAAGAGCCGGTTCCCTAAAAAGAGCCGGAATTCCCATCACTACCGTCTACAGATCATGTGTGAGAAGGGGAAGGGGAGGGGGCACGGGGGAATAGTTCACCTCTGTCTCCCAAATGGAACGGACAAGGGGGGGAACAGGGGGATCCACTGTAGGCTATAGAGCAATACTCTAATGCAATTAGTGGGCTTAAGTCAGTTATGTTGTAACTTATACTGTGTTGTGCAGAATTGTGTGCATTGATTCTCTTAAGTGTGTTATTCAAATGTTCTATTGAATGATTTGTGCAATTGAGGACTTTAAGTTTATAAAAAAATAAAAAAAAAAGTTCCCGGCGGGGGGGGGGGGGGGCGCTCGGAGGGGCTCTCGCCCGGGGCGTAATTACATGTAGAACCGCCACTGGATGTACCGAACACAGACTCGTGAGTAAAATTTTGCTCTCTCAGCCAGGAGAGGGTACTGTTCCTCAACTTTTCTTCCTTCTGCTTTGCAGCAAAATTACTTCTGCACACGGAATTACACAGTTAAGGCCAAGACTGCTGATTCATAACACCACTTATAGCGCCACCATAAGTGGACCAGAACAATGTCAAACCCACAGCCCAAAAAGTAGCAGGTCCGTCATTAGACCATACACTGATATAGGCTTTAAATATATTTAAAGTCCTAAACTGTGGCATTTTATAGATGTACAATGGGGCATTTGGAAATACAGTGTTTCATCTTACTTTTATTGTCTTATAAAGTCATCTGCCTCACTATTTGATGTAGTTCATGTACTCCGTTTATTACGATACAGTACGTAAAGCTTTTGATTTAAGCCCTGCACCGAGGCCAATTCCTACGTTCAGCTATGCGGGCGGGACAATAAAGTAGTGCGTCTCCATGTGGCCGGTCAACAACTCACCGGCGACAACTTTACCGTTGCGCGTGCATGTGCACGTGCACGGCTGCCGATAGCATTTCAACTCAGAAAGAGAGCGCGCCGTGATCCCGATAAGAGACCTGTACTCGCTCTGGAGGGATTGAATGCAGAGCCCAGTTCAATTAATCACAGCCCTAGCCCTGTCTAATTGTGCCAATAAGTCGGCAGCTGTGAATGGATGGGAGGCAGGACTGACGTGCTGATAGCCGTCACCTCGGCGACGACGAAAGGCGTTAAATATTCATGCCTGTCACTCACCTCATGCAGAGTGTCTCTCTCTCTCTCTCTCTCTCTCTCTCCTTCACACACACACACACACACACACACACACACACACACACACACACACACACACACACACACACACACACACACACACACACACACACACAACATTTATTTCCATTTTGTTTTAGATGGCTTCAGTGGCTTGGCAAAAAAAGCAATCATACTGTACGTTTTCATAGCGGAGAATCAGTAGAGGGACCTCGTTCTTTTTTTCCTCCATTGGTGCTGCTGCTTCCTGCACATTTTCATATCAGCCTTTCACCCCTGTGATTTTCTGTTTGCTTATATGCTTGGCACCTGAGGTCAACATCACTGGTCCGATCCCCTGCTCGCTCTCTCTCTCTCTCTCTCTCTCTCTCTCTCTCTCTCTCTCTCTCTCTCTCTCTCTAGTTGTTTCTCTGCTTCCCCCCGGGCTCAATCCTGCCCTCCATCGATCCTTCACTACCTTCTCTTTCTCTCTGTCTCCCTCTGTTGCCTCCTACCTCCGTCCTCTCTTTAATCTAATCCATCTGTTCCATCGCCTCTCCCTCCCCTGCTTACTCTGCCCAATCTCTCCCTCCCTCCTTCTGTCTCCATATTCATTGCTACCACACTTCCTCTCCATCTATCTCACCCTCACCTCTATCTCTCCCACTTTTTTTACTCTCACCCTTTCCCTCCTTCCTCTCTCTCTCTCTCTCTCTGGGGTGACTGGCAGGAGTCTTTGGCTCTCCCACAAGCCACCTGTCTCTGTGCTCCTCACAGCTCCATTCACGAGCTGTTATATATATTTTGTTTTGTTTTATGAATGATGGCCATCAGGAAGACGCAGGAGAGGCGTCGCTCCTGAGGAGCCGAGGTGTCGCTTCGGGGGAACAAGACTCCTCTGTTGTGTCTGAAATGTGTCACCGTGGAAAGCTCTGGGTGTATTCGATTCATTGAACTGCTCCCCAGTGATGGAGTGGAGGCACTTGACGAGGCTAGAATGGGACTACACCCTCACTGACTTGGCTCATTCTAATTGTGAAGGATAAACGATGCGCTGAAGAGACGAGTCGTCTGAGTGGCACGTTTTGACACTGTGCATCTGGGGCAAAATACCCTTGAAAGTAAAAAAAATGAAAAACGCCTGTGAAATTAAAAAATACTTTGAAAACACTCCGCCTATAATTACAGTGCCCTCTCCCGCTAGTTTCTTTTCTTGTCATTCAGCACTCGGAAGTGGACGTGACTTCTGTACTATCTCTCTTGAGCTTCTGTGTGCTGTGTGATTGGCAGAAGATTCTTGACAGAAGATTCTCGGCATGACAAAAGAAATGGAAATGTGTCACAAAGCAAGCGAGCATGCAGCCCTAAGCAGCAGGAAATGTTGCCCAGAGTTACTCATATATTATAACAATATGTAGTTCAGTTGTAATATTTTAATTAGCCCTGAGTTGAATGAGCATTTCTGCGACACAGTCGTAACTGAAATGCAACATTGAAGACTTCAGAAAGGTGCAGGGGTCAGGAATTAGATTTCATGATATTGTGAAGCTGTGTTTTTCTTTTTTTTGGCCTCCGTCATTGCACATTTACGTTTAGTATTCAATACTCGTTTGACAGTAGGCATTGTGGCTGCAGCAGGAAGAAGGAAGATAAGTTTTGAGTGGAACTGAAACACTTTGCTTTCCTTCAGCTCCCTACTTGTGAGCATCTCCTGCTTTGGGTCTCATGTGATTAATACACTGAATAGCTTTGGGCTGTTGGTCAAAACCAGTCATTTGAAGATGTCAACTTGGGCTTCATGAAACTGTCATATGTATTATTCGGTGTCAGTCAGTATTAAGTGATCACGGAAATAATTGTTAGCTGCGGCCGTGGTGTTGTGTGTATGTGTGTGTGAGCGGCGATGCACTGATTCATAATAAATTTAAACTAATAGATTCATACTGTAGATTGATAATAGTTTGGACATCTAATCTAACATTAAGATATTTTAATTATTTTGACGTCTAACACATGAGAAGACATAGTAGTTTTAGGAATGTCAAATGTGTGAAATAAAATAACCTGTCAGATCTTGATCTGAGAAAATTCACTCCCATTTCCGCACAGCTGAATCTCCCTGCAGGCTGCTCTGCCTCGTTCTGTCCTGTAGGGGGAGCGAAAGGGCTGGCAGTGAAGTCTGCCTGCCATCGTGTCCTCCTCCTCCTCCTCCTCCTCCTCCTCCTCCTCCTCCTCCTCCTCCTCCTCCTCCTCCTCCTCTTCCCATCTCACATTAATCTGAGGTGACAGAGTTTCATACACCACTGCCACGCACCAGTGCTCTGTCCCTCAAGTCGTGTGTCCGGGCCTGCTCTAACCCCAACTGTGCCAGTGTTACGCAAGAAAAAACTGACTGGGGGCACAAGCCTGTGTTAGAAAGAGCTGAGGAATATCCACACTACAACACACTGACAAGTGGATGTATTACTATAGCAATTTAGAATAAATGGGATCGTTAAGCACATTGCTTTCTTTGGTAAAACCAAAACAAGCCTTTCTGTGCTTGTTGGAGGTCCCATTCCCAGCTTTGATACTGAATTTAAAGGCATTAGTGCATGAGCCGGTCTGCAAACACAGCACCTCGGTGGTTTCGGCCTGTATAGCTACTGTTGTCACACTACATGAAGAGCGGCTCAGGGCTGGATAGCATGTTTGCTTATGGCCCCGAGGAACACGTTCAGGTGGCTGTCGCGTGGGAGTCGGAGGGATTAATTATGTGATGAATGTAGGTGGCAGTGACTCTCAGAAGAGAAGGGAAAGGTTGATTGTTTTAGTAGGATGGCTGACCTGAACCCTTGAGGCCATGTTAACACAAAACAAGTATTGATATTTGAGTAACTATTACATTTCCCCCTTTTTTTTATCATCACTCACTCAGAAATAAAACCTTTTTCAAAAAGGTCATCTTGTACATACAAGGGTTTAAATGGCTTTTATCTCAGCGTTTTTGATTAATTTGCTTATCCCTGTGGATAGTGTACAGTTTCTTTTCTCCAATACCTTGGAGGCACCTGGACAAAGAGGAAAACTAGGCCTAATTTGTCTCCTGCCAACTTACCGGGAGACACTGCCAGATCTCGATGACCTTAAAAGCAAATCCTCTGCCATTTATCAGTTTTATTAAGAAGGATTGTTTTTGGCCAGATCTGTCTCTGTGGTGTGTGGACACTTATGGGTGGTTTGAACTTTTCCGATGCACTTAGTATTCACAAGAAAACGTAATAAACCAACTCAACTAACATTTACATTTTTAGTATCTATTTGATGGTCTCATTTATTAAAAAGCCTACAGTTGGTACAACCGCAGAAAAGCCGAAATATATATCACTTCTCTCACTCTGTTTTTTTAAACTGTAACTAAGTGACACTTAATCTTGCTCACCGTGCATTTCACCTGCATAATTCCTGCAGGTAAACAAAGCACACTCAGCTCACATTTTCAGTATAATGTGAGTTTCCTGCTTATTCACATGATATTATGCTGTTTTATGTAACCTCAGCATTTTGTATATTTTCACATCAGTTGAAGAACAATATGGTATTGTCTGCATCGAGAAAAAAAAATGACATGGTATTTTGGGTTCATGCAACTTATTCAGCATCTCCTGGATAAATATACCAAGTTAAAGGCAAATACAACAAACATAGTCATATTGTACTATAGCCATCAACAACACTTACATCTTCTGTATATCGCAATATAAAGTACATTTAAAATTGTGACCAATATTCTTTAAATGATAGCAAATTCTCGTCCATCGACCAAAATGTCAGCCCTATTGGCCTGTTCCCTGTGTGTGTGTGTGTGTGTGTGTGTGTGTGTGTGTGTGTGTATGTGCGTGCGTGCGTGTGTGTGTGTGTCTGTAATGTTGAGAGTAGGACCACTGCGTGTTTACTGAACACTGTAGCCAGTGTCTGAGGTCAGGAGGAGGAGGAACATCAGTCTGTGAAAGGATGTTACTGACGGTCTGAAGGACAAATCATGCTTTTGGCCAGCTCAGCCACCTATCATGATGAACGTGTGTGTGTGTGTGTGTGTGTGTGTGTGTGTGTGTGTGTGTGTGTGTGTGTGTGTGTGTGTGTGCATGCTGAGGTGAAATTTATTTCTGTATTTGTGCAGGAGTTTGGCCAAATTTTTGTTATTGCCTGCATGTGTGTGTGTGCGAGTGTGTGTGTGTGCGTGTGTGTTCATGTGTGTGGTTGTGAATGTGTGTGTTTTTGTGTTCGAGCCAGAGTTAGACAGCCAGCAGTGTTTGATTACTGCCCCGTTAAGAAATAATGGATTGCACAGTTTTCGCACATTACGCACACACACACGCACGCATGCACACACACGCTATTTCTTCCAGTATTGCAGACACACATACAGTACACACTCCCTCTGTTCTCTTTCTTTCTCACACAGACTTGTACTTCCTTTCACGCACACACACAAACACACACATACACAATCTCCCACCATATTCCCCTGCTCCTCACAGCTGGGCCTGAGGAAGCAGTAGTGACATATGGGCAAGCCAGCCTGCAGCATCGCTCAACTCAACCTGCCAAGCTGAACAAAAACAGCCTCCCTCTTCAGATCAATGGCACTCCCTTTCCTTCCCTTCCTCTCCCTTCCTTCCCCTACCCCTGTCTCTTCCTCTTCCTCCCTGCCTCCCTTGTCCAACACCACCATCGCACCATCTATTCCCTTCCGTCCGTGCCAGGAGCGGCTTCTGTCACGTATGATGAGGCACAGTCGTTCGCTCCTGACTGATATCTAAGAAGCATGTACATTTTTAATTTTGAGATTGTTAAATTTGAATCAGAAATGGATCGATTTCAACCCTGCCCATTACAAAAGTCATCATGGATGCTTAAATCCATCAGGCATACAATTTACAGTTTAAATTGGATTCAATTGATTGCTGCACCAGTAGAGTCAACAGTGCAGAACCTGAACTGCAATGACCAGCCGCAGATATTCTTCCACTCTGACTCATTCATGGGGGCGGAATTAGCAAGCTACCTAACTAACTAGCCGGCTGTACGCTAGGTAGTAACCAGCTTGCTTATTCCACCATGCTTTCCTGCTGCACTTGTGACAGCAATGTGCTTTCCCCAGCTGTGACGAGAGTGCGTGAAAGAAGCATTAAGTTGTTACATTTTGTCATTTGCTCTCTCTGCTTCGTAAATTTAGCCTGCTAAATGCTCGTTTTCATGGTATCTGCAAAACCTCACCCCAGTGAGTCCACAACTTGCCTTAAGCAGGTTAAGTTTATACTGTATGTCTTTTAGTTCATATCGTCCGCTACAGCGGTTGCAATGGCAACAGTACACGCAAAAATGGCTGCTGCTCTGTCCATCGAAATAGATGGTTGTAATTAATTTTTTAGGGTGTAACCACTCTACAGTTTACCTCAGTTAGAAAATTGAGAGAATGTCGTTTGACAAACACCAGATAAGAGACAGGAACTAAATCAGAGAGGCAAATATGTGTGACAATAGGTTAAATGTAATGAGAGAGCCACAGTGTAGTAACGAGTAGTAAGGAGATACACAATGTGCTGCATCCCATAATTTCTCAAACTTCTGAGAGCGATGATCCAACAAGTTCACCCGCTTCACGCCGTGTTTGACCAGGTGCATCTCCCCCTTCTCTCTGTCACAGTGGGCTTTTACAAGATTGGCTATTTGGATCCGGCAAAAACTTCACTCTGTTCTAAATTAAATTGCTCCTTTAAAAATCTTTGTGTGAGGTGTAAGTGCGCCATCTGAAGTGCCAAAATAGTCAGCGTGTCAGCCTAATGCTGCCTCTCTGTGGGTGCTGAGTGCAGGCCTGCCAGCTCCATGTGCCCACTCACGGCAACCCCAGCACCGGTTTTATGTCAGCTGCAGACCCTGTGACATCTGATGACCACTCAAAGCCGGCCACACGCAGAGTTAAAATAGCCTCCAGGTGTCGTCACCCCCCCTCACTGGAAGCAGATGTGGGAGGCTTACCGGTGGCCTGATGCGTCGGCGTGGGGGAAGAACGTCATTCTGACTCCCTGTGTCAAGTCGTCTCTGATGAATTGCACGGGGCACGGCAGTAACCAGGAGGACGAGTGGGCTTGTACTTGTTCAAATAGATGTGATTAAGGAAAATTACCAGATTTAACTCCTTGTGATTGGGTAGTGCTGACATCCAGATGGCTTGTCAATAATTTCACTTTTTAAGAGTCATGGATGTCAGATAATTTTAGCTATTAGTACACAGCTTACAAACTACATATTTGCACCATTCTGTTTGTATTCCAGTGCATACAGATAAAGAGTTTAAGGGCTTGATCGGTATGGAAGAGAGATAAACCTGTGCCTCATCTTATCAAACATGTATTTTGTAACCTTCTCACAACTCGTACTGTAGATAAAAGTAAACACAGCCCATTTGTCTCTTCTGGATTCCATGGCAACAGCAGAAAATCTGGACAGAGAGAAACATTTTAAACAGGAAGGCAATTCAGGCACTCCAATGCACGAGTAACAAAGAGGAATGAAATATTAAAAAGGTTTCATTGTGGTGGCTAAATCATTAAAAAAAAGCCAACATGTTTCAACCGCTGTACGACAAAATGGGTGTGTCCTCACCTATATAGTAGCAGCAACCAATGGGAGGCAATCAAATGCCCAGGATATTAATATGACAAAATAAAGATCAAACAGAAAAGCCTATACAGAGAAAAGAAGAAAGATATTACAGAAAATGTGAGGTATAAATCCTCATTGGGACCAGGATACTTTAACACATAAATCAATGAATCCAAAACGCGTCCCTTTCTGAATCGTTTCCCTCCCCCTGATCAAAGGTTTAATGTGTTCAATGCCCTCATTGCACAATAATCATCAGCATTGTCACACTCACTAAAGGGTCTAACTGTGGGGTAATCTCCATTCCTAATTCTAATGGCATTGTAATGCCATGAATATGCCATTGAATGTCACAAAGCTAATGATTCCTCACTGTGCAGAGAAGACATTGACCTCATTAAACCTTTGGTCAGGGGGGAGAATACAGAAGCTTAACCGACATCAACTGGATACATTAAAGGTGCTAAATTCTAAATTCAGTATGATAGGATTGCCTCCACACGTCAACGAGATGACGACTGAGCCGGTGGTCAGAATCTAACGGTGCCAACAGCACTAACAGTGCAAAGACTGGCAACAGTGCTGACAGAGCTAACGGTTGTACATGGCATAAGGAGTACGGTTAGAATTGTGACTTGCGAAGCGCTACACAAACGTTGAAAGGAAGCAAGTCCTGCTCCCGTCATGGTATGTATAATCCAGCTGCGTGGCACGGCTCTTTTAAACATTGGACGTGCCAAAATTACTTCCACAAAAGATACATCTGGATTACGGCTCCTCGTGATAGCCCCCTCTGCTCTCGGGGTGCCCTTTTAGGAATTGGGATGTCCTTCAAGATGGAGCGTTGAGATCAATTTCCGGGTCACAAGCCGGAGGATCAAGGAGGCACGAAATGGAGAGAGGTAGAGAGCCCAGAGCGTCAGAGCTGGCACATTGCTCAGTCAGGCATTATGAAACCACTTTGCTTAATATGTATATTTAGAAACACCATAAAGCCACATGGTAGCATTGCGCCTCTGTGGCTTTATATGGGTTCCCGATCAATGAAGGCCTGGTTGATAGTGAGGTTAATTCAGGTTTACTGTTACTCATTGGCACTAAAGCATATTCAATTAGTCTAACAGAGAGCTCGACCACTCTCCGCTGCTGTTTCTTACATTAATCTGGCAGAGAGAATTAAAAGAGGTTTAGAGAAAAGCTTGGTGCACTGACAAGACTTGGATTTAAATTGAAGCAAGATGCATGAAGAAGACTTGAATATAGATGGGTGTCTTTTTAGGGTTTTATTCCTCGTCTAATAATGTCACAGTGGTATGAGGATAGTCTCACAAGGGTTCCAGTCACGGGGCTTTTAAAGCTGAAATCTGCACATTAACTTCCCATGTGTTGTCCTCTGTAGCAGTCAGAGGCAAGATATGGGGCAGACATCATCTCATCACAATAGCATGCTATGCTACTATGCTAGCTGACCAACAATTACAATGAAAGCATGCTATGCTAATATTAATATAGCATGTGAACTTGAGTGTTAGCCCAATGGAAATTCTGACTTGCTGGTGATCTGTGAAGTCCTTTTGATTCTTCGTCTGTACACAATGGATTTTTTAAGCAACATTTTATGGTAATCGGTTGTAGATATTTAATTCAAGATCAAAGTAGAGGGCGCAGATAAAATAACTTCTAAATGCCAAAAGCTCTCCCAGTGTAATTGCCCCCAACAAAAGGGAAACTCAACATAAGCGCTCTGTGCATTCTCACACTGGACTCATAAAGAATGGATGCTGCTTAATATATTTTTCATCAAGCCATTTGTACTGTAATCACATCACAACAAGCAATAAGCTGGTTCCAAGAAAGCACTGCATTACAAAGTCGTTTTGTGCACTTTGGTTCCACAAGCAGCAAAGTGGAGAGTAATCATGTCAGCAGTTGATTTATGGTGCACGTCCGTGATTAAGTTGGATATAGAGACTGATATGAAACGCGATCCTGATGCTGAGTCGTGAAGCATCTTTCTGCTTCGTCGGTCTGACTGGATTACGTGTGCGGTTGCGTGTTCACGTGTCCGATGTGATCAGTGACTTGAAGTGGAGCAGCCTCTGCATTAAATTTTCATGTGCACACTCTCACTTTAATGGACACACATCTGCAGGTTCTCCAAAAAAATAAAAATGTAGTGAAAGGCAGGCTCCCTCACACCAAAATAAACCTCCACTCCAGCGTGTTTCCATCCTAACAGAAGCCCCTTTAGAGTGAGTGGCACTCGGCTGTCTTGTGGGACATATGGCTCAGTGTGACCTGCCAGTGTCCTTCACTGTTGTTGGCATCGCTCCCAAAGCCCCCCCAGGCTGCACTATCCTGCGCTGCTCTCCGCAGTTAGCCCCACCTTCTAACACTGCTTTCTTTGTGTTCTCACCAGGTCTTTTATGTCCCGATGTTGCGCTTCTGTCAGACGCCAGTCTCGATGGGACTCACTCTGTGGCACAGTAGGACTGTATCAGAACACAAACAAGGCCGCTGTCGTTTCAACAGACTCCTTCACTTGTGTCAATAAGGACGCGTAGAGGACAGTGGCTGCAATTCTTTTCCAGAGGATTAAACCTATATGTTTAAAAACAATAACTAGAAATACATTGTTCTGCATTTGTTAAAGCTGCAATAATTACATTTTTGGGCCACTTGGATGCAGAAGAGCACAGCAACAAGCTGCAAAACACATCCTTTATACACCTTTATAGCCTTTTAGCTTCTTATCAAAACAGTTTTCTGCAGCAGCATCAGGCAGCTGCTTTCCACTAGCAGGACCAGATAAACCCTCTGTACCCGACCTACGCAGCACAATACGGCAGCAGACAAGATGGTGAAGAAAGTCCAATGAGTCGCAATTTAAAGGCCCAGATATTTTTTCCGGGACGGACTGGTCCCAACTTTTTCGGTAACGGTAGCGATACCTGGGCTTTGGTTATCCGCCAATACAGAGTACAGATCAGATACCGGTGTTTGATTGATAAGCTGCATGGCTCACCGTCTGGAAGTGACTGGGATAATTTTTTACTGAGTAAGGAAACATCAGGCCTGACTTAAGCTTTCCTGACTATGAAACACAAAATGTGGCCAATAAATACATAACTGTACTGACTTGTTATTTATTGAAATAATGGTCAAATGTTTCCTATCTAGCAATTTGAGTCAGTATCGAACTGATATCCGATATTAGTATCGGTATTGGTGCATCTCTAATATTGTACTCAAGAGTTGGTGGAGACCAAAATAGAGCTAAAAGGTTTATCACTCAGACATGGAGCAATATTTAGATGCATATTGTCAAAGCATTAGCTGCAACCACTTTATAAAGTGACAATACACTCGCTGGCCACTTTATTAGGCACACATATGCAATCTATTGCAATCCAGTGCAACAGCTCTGCCATAAATTCTACATTTACAAAGCTTATAATAATAATCAGTTTTTGTTTTCCGATATATGACCATTGCTTAGCTTGTAATTTGTCGTGGTATTGCACTATATTGAAATGTGTTTCTAATATTGTTCGCCAATGTTTTTAAATTCGGTGTACATTAGAAACACCTCTCAATTTAATGGGTTAGTCCAGCAATCTACAACCTCAATAAAACCCTACAGTTAAAATAATACTTCTTTTTTTTATAAAGGTATAATTTTTGGCAGTGCTGCTCTGTTGCATTGCATTTTACAAGTTGACTTAATAAAGTGGTCACTAAGTGCACTCAGTATATTAGCTACACCTAACGGTAATGCGCTCCAATACATCAGCTCAGCTTTCAACAATCAATCACATCAAAGTGTGTTATTTCGAAAGGAAACATCATCATGAATTGTTGCAGTCATTTTTTTACTATTTATTATTTTTTTATTCCGTTGTGTATTTCTTGGTGTTCTGGGGCCCAGTGCCAACAAAGCACTAGCGTTGGTGTTCAGTCAAGATTTATCGCTCTATACTTTACAGTATATGCTGTATATTTTCTGAGTGTAACTGTGTTTCAAAAGGACCAGTGTTTCTGATTAGTGTGGCACATTCTGCCATTTATTTTCCCTCAAGTCCCAATTTTTATGAATTCAGGGACAGTGGGGCCAAATGTAGCGGAGCTGTGAAATGTGGGTTTATTTTTCTATAGATATATTTTTTCTTTTCTTTTTTTCTTTCGATTTTCAGTTCCTTCAGGTCAGACATAATGAATCATACAATGAACTGAACCAGCTTTCTCTCTCACCAGACGAGCCATACTTGCTTTAACTTTTTTTGTAATAATGTGTTACGACTTTAAAGATTATGATGAAACTGTTTAACCGTAGATATATTTCTTGAATTTGATCTACTCGGTTGCTGTTGGCAGTTGCTTTAATCAAAGGTTCATCAGTTCATTCATGATTGTGGCTTCCTTGCTGGCACCTATTGTGCATCTCTTTAGCATCTGTTTATCAGCCATTTTAATATTTTCAGTCTATTCACTCTTCTTTCTGACCATGCAATGCTGAAAGATTCATTTAGCCACAGCTGTTTTTAGAAAGATTAGTCTGACAGTATTGCGGTTATTTCTCAAAGACAAAGAGAAGGACAAACAGTGTTCAGTTTCACTTGTGTGTTCCTCTGCAGGGCCTCAGCAGTGTGTGTCTGTGTACTGACCTTGTGCTCTCTCTCTCTCTCTCTCTCTCTCTCTCTCTCTCTATGCAGGTTCACCCTTTGCTGATGCGCGAGAGGCGCTCAGAGTCTCACAGGAACAAGCTACTGCGGCGGACAGTCAGCGTTCCTGTTGAGGGCCGGCACCATCCCGAGATGGGTGAGCAGACACACCTTTCCACGGCTGTACCGTTGTTCCGAAATATTCTAATTGAGGTCTTATGGAAGGTCCCAAATTTTTTTTTTTATTTTCTTTCTTGTCTCACTTTTTAAAAATCAAACAATTCTCAATCTTTTGGCCGGAAGTATGTGTGACCGACTTCATGGAAATATTTTTGCTCTCAACTTTATTTTAACTTCTTCTCATTCTTTTCCATTTGGGTTTTAAGAAGAAAAAAACCCATTATCACCTGTATTACTTTAAGTTAGCCTGCTTATAATAATAGGATAGTTGCATAGCAACGACAGTGATATAAAGATCCTTGCATCCTTTGAGTCATTACTCCCTGTGTCACGAGCAGCACTCACAGCAGCACTCTGCATCTGAGCAGAGATAAAAGCATCCCGTCTGAGCGGGCTTAAAAAGGTTAAGGCAGCTGTTTTCTTTCCACCACATTTCTGCCTTGCTATTCTGACGTTTGGTGATTTATCTGTCATCTTGCTTTGAAATGAAATTCCTGTATTGATACCTTGATGATCGTGCATATATTTTGAACTCTCTGTCTCTTTATTTCTTTCTCAATCATGTTTTTTTTCTCACTCTTTTTTTTCTTCTTTTTTTCTTCTCCTCTCATGCTTTTATATCTCTGCACACTCTGCTTGGACTCCGTGAAACTGAACCTCTGATAGCGGCCCGCCTCTGTTTGTTTTGTCTCTCTCGGTCTCTCCGGGCCTATCTACAAATGTCCCGCTCAGGTTCTCCCTCTTCCTCCACCCTCCACCTCTCCGTCTCACTCGGCTATTTTAAGGGCATCCCCTGCGATGTCTCTTCCGTCTATGAATCTGCCTCAACAGTTGTGCTGATTCAACTGGATACATCTTTCCCCCAGTTTTCTTATGAGTGCCTCTCTGACCTCAAAGCAGTCAAGCCCTGACACGTCAGTTGACTTGGTCCCGCCACGCCGTGACATATGCTGACACAGCAATATCGGTTCATGTTGCCCAGGCGTATTGTAAACATATTCACGTATGTTAGTCTGCTACGCTACGGGCCATAATGCACTGACACCATTGTGGATCATCTGTGGTCACTACTGCGCCACAGGCAAGTGGTAATTATCAAATAAAAATAAAAATAATATGGAGGTTGTCGTAAGGCAGAGATTACGTCTACAAGGAGCCACATTACCTATTTTATAAAGATTCCATGACATATAACGTTGAGCCGACGAAGATTCAGCTCCTCTAAAACGCTAACACTTTATATCTCCCTTGTTTAATTGTACAAAAACCAAACTCTGCATTGGACACTTAGTTGTTTGCAGTGCATGACTGCACATGACTGACGGTAGCTGCATATTTACCGTACAGACATGAGAGTAATGCTGGTATTCTCATCCAACTCTGGCCAGTTAGATGTATTCCCCAAAATGTCGAACAATATCTTGAATCAATAAATATCTCTGTGGCTTGTGTAAGAGGGAGGCTGCCTGCATGCATGATCATTCACTATCCTTTGCAATAGCAGCAGCATATTGTATTACCACTCTCTGAGAGCAACATGCTGGGTGTCACTGCTGCGGTAATGCGACACACAGGAGGACCTTGCACAAAGCATCATACAATAAGAAAATTCCATACATTTCCATAATTGTTGGCTTTTATTTTGACATGAACCCCATAAACGTTTAAATAGTTTATCAACATATTTACATTACACACATGCAAAAAAAATCTTAAACCCATGCTCACAATTCAAGGGTGAAACCAGGAAGCAAACAATACAAAGGTCAAGTGACCTAAAAGGATGAGATAGAGCAGTGAGGCTGCTTTCTCTCTCAATGTTTTTATGAAAGTAATTCAATTCAATATGCATTTAGGGTTCATTCATATACCTCTAAACTGGGCTTCTATTGAACACATTTTGGAAACATTTAGGACCATTCATTAATTTCCAAAATAAGGAACGAGTTGCTTCTTTCACAAAATTGAAAGACATGACCTTGCCATCTTCAATGGATTCAAATTCTGTCCGTTCACAATATTTTCATGTTCCGAGAGAAGATTAAACTGCCGCTGCTGCAGCTGCCAAACATGTGTTTGTGACAACATTAATACATCAACCTTTTAACACAAGATATTGATGAGTGGAGACATTTTACAACAATCCCAGCTGGAAGCATGATGTAGTGACACAGTCAGATGGAAGATATCGGGCTCCACGTTCGATATGCGATTACGCCTCAATAGGTTTTTCACCACTCCTGTGTCATAACACATCAAGCACTGCAGACACATTCATTTTCCTCTTTCCTTCACTTTTCTGTACCTTTTAAGGTTCCACAAAAAGATTTTAAGTTGAGGAGTTAATTAACACATAATGAAGGCATTTATTTTGCTGGATAATTACAGTGCAGCATAAGCATTTTATGCAAATATGAGGCTTAATTAACTTTTCATGATTGTGACAGGGGAAAATGACTTTTCCTAACTAGACAAAATAATTCGTCCTCTTGTGTTGGTTTTATGTTTTGTTGCAGACATCTACAAATTTATTCTGTTACAAAACAACTGCATTTCTACTTATTTTATAGGGTTACTGCACTCATGACTGATACAAATTACAAATTACATTTTGAGTTCAGGTTTACATTGGACTTCATTGTATGGAGATTAGAGTCCAACTGATACTGTATTTCTAAGGCTGATACTATATTTAATATTAATCATATATATGTATAATCAATAATGATGAATTGACATTAACCAGTTTTTTTCTCCACTTCAGTAGCACTAACACACACCAAACTTTCCACTTTCATTCCAATCTATATATTCTGATGGTTTTTGCTGAGTTTTTTCCCCTATATCATTCATAGTCTGATTTATAGAACATTTTATTAATGTATGGCTGTTGACAGTAGTTTCTGATTTATGGAGTGTTACAAAGAAATCTAAAAACTTCTCTGTGTAAAAACCTTTGTCTCTGATATGTCAACAAAATGAAACAAGGTAATGCTCATTTGCATTATTATTTGCATCAGAAAATGTGTAATACAAAATATATTTGTCTGATTGTGAGCCTGGGGAAGTTCCATGGTTAAAATGTTTTCCCGCTCACCTCTAGCGGTAACGTGGCCGACAGTATTGTAATGTAAGTATCTGCACAGCCGGATGTGAGTTGAGGACACATTTCCAGCTAATTTCCACAGGATGATGAGATGAACAGTCCTTCATACTTTACTAACAGTTGTTGTAATGAGATGCACGGTGGGCAAACAAAAAGAAAGCATGTGTATTCTCCCCCTCGCTCCCTCATTAACCTCTCCAGAACACAACGTGATAATCCCCATTAATGAATTTGGCCTTTAATGTTTTGTGTTAAAATTGTAAATTGACTTCATCTAAGTGTGCTCTGTTATTATAGGAACCTTATTATCTGAACGACTTAGCCGCAGGGAGAAAAAAGAAGAAAAAAACACTACAAAGCTGATTGGTTGTTTTCTTTGGCTGAATAGTTTTTCAGCAACAGTGGTTTGAACATACAGGACTTCTCCTCAGTTTGTCCTTGTACATCTCGCTTATTCCTTCAGCCATCTCAGGCTCAGCGAAGCAATTGTTCCCTTACAATGTGTGACCTTCATACAACATCTTAACAGTGTATTTCAGCCTCGAAGCTGCGTTCGGGGCATCTTTTTCTTTCAGTGTCTCCTCAGAGAATGTATTCAAGATTTAGATATGAATAATACAGCATCAGCATGGATACTAGATTTTGAACCTCCTCCTAACCCTATACTGTCATTCTCCCCATCCTGCATTTTCTATTCAGTCTCACCACACAGCCTTGAACGTGTTTCCTCCCGGCTCCACAGTCCCACCATCCCACTCAACAAGGCTGGATGTTCGCTCCCAAAAAGAGAGAGATACAACAAAGACACAATAAATAAAAATCTGAAAAGACACATCGCATAAGAAAAGCAAGGTGTTAGAGTAGACTTTCCGCTGCTGTTAGTGCTGAGACGAGCGTCATGAGTCATTCTGATCTGTCAGCTCAGGCAGACTTAAACAAAAGAATATAGATGATTTCTCTGAATTATTTTAGTGTCTGCGTTTTAAGGCAAATTGTTCCTATAGTTTTTTTCTAGTTAACAAGAAAAAAGCCACCAAATTGAACGTGATAGCTTGCTTGGCTTATTTAAATATTTCCATTCTCTGTTTTCTAGAATACATGCAGACATAATAGACTGTATATGAGAAGTGGACGTAGTCGTTGTGACGTCACCCATTGGTTTGTGGACTACGGTTTGGAAGCCTCGAGTTTTGTCCATCAACATCTTGGTGTTCTTTACAACCAGTGAATGAAAGTGACGGCGTATACGACTCTTGTATCCACCTGTCAATCACAAGCATGCCACGCCCTAAAGCACGCCCTGCTTTGTCGTCTTTTTTACACAAACTTTACCATAATTTACTAAATGAACGTCATGCTGTATTCAAGAAGACTTGAAACTAGTGAATTAGACCATAAACACATATTCACAATGTTTACTGAGGGAATAAATCAAGAGAGAAGTAGAGTACATTTCTCATAGACTTCTATACAACCAGAGGAGTCGCCCCCTGATGGCCAGTAGAGAGAATGCATATTTAGGGCACTTCCACATTGGCTTCACTTTTCAGAACCGGAGGTTGCCGCCTGGTAGACATGGGTCTGACCTAGGATGGTGCAATATGCATACCTGCAAACTTGTCACCTTTCGGCGAAATTCGCCGCTTTGAAATGAAAATATGTCATCCACATGATCGTGTAGATCCGAAGAGTTTTAGTTTTTTTGGGGGGGGGGGGTCAACTGGCAAGCGTTTCTGAGATTGGAGTGAGACACGGAAAAAAGCTGAGGTCGTGATCTTTGCAATAGAACATCTTTGATGTGACGTATCAAGTCTTGGCCAATCAGCGTTAAGATGTCTACAGCGGCTTAATTTCCCTCCCACCAGTTTTTTAATGGCAAGCTAGTCAGCTTGCTATCACGTTAGCTAACGTGTTTGGGAGACAGCGAGTGCGATTACTGGCAGCGGCGAGTCCGTGGCAGCGTGTGGCATCAGCCAGGAGCAGGAGAGCGGCGACTCAGCGGCACTGGCGGTTCTACCTACCGACACCTAACTACATATAAGGAGAGGACAAGTGGCGATTTTATCCAACTTGTATTTTAATTAAAAAACAAGTGGCCGAAATGAGTTTCCTCCGTAGGGTGGCCGGGCTCCTGTTTATATTTAAGGGTTTAAGATCTACATGTAGAAATAAAGTTTATCCTCCAGTTAATTATAATCTATATAGTTATGCGGTTATAATCGCTGTCACAGTCGAGAGAGGTGTGCATGTTCAGGTTTACCTGGTGGAAAGATTATTCCAGTGTTTATCTTAGACTAACAGTGACGTCTCCTCAAAGTAAAGTGGTTAAACAGTATGACATAATATGGTCAAATAAAATAAAAAGGCTGGTACATTATACATATTATGGCATATAAGTGTAATATTATGAAGTGAAATGTAGTAGTAGCAAAACAATATTCAGTATAGTACTGCAGTATTGCATATTGTAAGTATTAAGTCTACAAAATACATTATATATATATGTATGTATATATATATATATATATATATATATATATGTATATATATATATACACTACCGTTCAAAAGTTTGGGGTCACTTAGAAATGTCCTTATTTTTCAAAGAAAAGCACTGTTTTTTTCAATGAAGATAACATTAAATTCCAGCAGCTATCACTCCAGTGTTCTAATGGTACATTATGGTGTTTGCTCATCGCATAGAAGACTAATGGATGATTAGAAAACCCTTGTGCAATTATGTTAGCACAGCTTAAAACAGTTATGCTGGTTAGAGAAGCTATACAACTGGCCTTCCTTTGAGCTAGTTCAGTATCTGGAGCATCACATTTGTGGGTTTGATTATACTCTCAAAATGGCCAGAAAAAGAGAACTTTCATGTGAAACTCGCCAGTCTGTTCTTGTTCTTAGAAATGAAGGCTATTCCATGCGACAAATTGCGAAGAAACTGAAAATATGTATATATATATATATATATATATATGTATATGTACACTTAGGTATTGACAAAAGAAGAAATAAAACCCATAATGATCATAGTTTGTCAGCTTCTCGACGAGTGACGCTGTTCGGCACTGACTCACCCGTCACTGCACGCATTTTATCCTTCAAATATACATACCAATGACAGCCTTGCAAGTGGAGACGTTTTTTTTGTTTATTATTCTTGCTTCACATCCCAAATCTGATCATTGTTTTACCAAAATTAGTGCCGCATAGCCAGGCACAGTCTCTACAGCGCCGTGTCGGCACCAAAGAAAGGTCACCAGAGATGATCGTTCTGGTGTCGGGGGGAAGGCTTGTTTGTATTTCTTTAAAATATTTCTTTAAAGGTGCAAAAGTCAGAGCATTGCTATAGAAGCCAACAACTATTTGCTGGTTTAAGAATTTTGCACAGTTGGGTTTATGGATGTTCTGCACGTTTTTATTTTTTATGCACGTTTTTCCCCCCTCTTGTGATAATCTTCACTGGAAAAAGGAAAATACAAACTTTACAAACTTGCTCACCTATAGGTGACTGTTTGATACGTTTCAGCATTGATGCAGTATCACTGTAAAGGGCTGCATGTGTTTGTAAGTGCACATGTGTCTGTTTGGAAGAAACACGCCCTTTATCTTCAAAATGTGTTGCTTCTTTTGATGTATTGCTTACGAGCAGACAATACAAAATATTTGAAAATGACAACCTTGATACAAAAATGAATGAAATATGAATGAAATATCAGGGCAGGTATGGAAATGTAAGTGCTACTCGTCCTGTGTCCCATCTGCCGGCACCAGCTTTATCTGCAAACCTGACAAAAGACACAGCGCTGAAGTCTGACTTTGAATTCACCACTGTATTTCTGTAGACTCCGGTTGACCTTTAAGTCTGTGATCTTAATGTGCAGTAAAATAACCCCAACCAGCAACATGTACAATTCTTTTCTTGTTCCATCAACACTAGCTAGCTGTTAACTGAGCCGTCTGCCGAGGAGTTTAAGGGTCATTAGTGAAAGCTGTGAAGCTGTCGGGCTTTAAGTATAGTAATTACATATTCTGATTTTGAACAATCCCCCCAAAAATGATTAATTTATTAAGTAGGTCCAGGCAAAGCCAAAAAAAGAGACTTTTTGAAAGATATTTTACTGCCTTTTCACTGTTAAATTTTTACTGTGCCTTTTAACTGTATGATGAAGACAAGCTGTATTAAAAAAATGAATTCTCAGTCTATCGCTGTGTGATATAAAACAGCATAATTAGCTGCTTCGGTGGCTTGAGCTCAGTGATAAGAGTTCATTTAGAGTGTTTTGACAATAGAGGCGTTTTGCGCCAGTGTGAGCTGGAGTAGCTGTGTTACTGTGCAGGGTGACGCTTTATAAACCTTGTGATTCACTCCCAGGAGAAAGTGAAAATCTGGCCCTATGAAGCCCGGGCTTGTGTTGGGAGGGATTTGCTGAATCATCTGCCTGTCTTGCCTTTGGAACTGTGAATGAATACAAATGATTTGCTCCACTCGTGTTTGGCTTTTGATGGACATGGACCCAGAGGCCCCCTGAAAACAAGTGCTGCACTTCACAAAGCAGCATATGCACTGTGCTGGTTCGATGTACGGCCTGAGTGATGCTGCACTTTGCTGAACTGCTTTATATGTGCTGAATATTTTACTGAGTTGCATATTCTCTTGCAAACAGTTACTCATTATCAAACTGGAAGTCACAGAGAGTTGAGTCTTGGGAAATGTTGGAATTCAGCCCCCAAATTGTCATTTGAGTCATTCCAATCTATCATCTCAGGAAGACTTCAACAAAAAAATATATATATCATTTAGTGTTCGTGTTTTAAGGCAGACGTTCATCTTAGGTAGTTAACAAACAAAAAAAGCCACCACATTGAACATTGCTTGACAAATTTCTGTTTCCTGGAATACATGCCGACATAAAAGATTATGTATAAGAAGTGGGCATACCGGTAGTCGTTGTGATGTCACCCATTGGTTTGTGGACTTGTTTGTCAATTTGTCCATCACCATCTTGGTGTTTTTTGCAACCAGTGAATGGAAATGACCATATTTGGACTGCCGAGGAGTGGCGCCGCGGTAGACACTCCGTATACATCTCTTGTAGCCACCTGTCAATCACAAGCTATTAATTGCGGTTGTCTGTGATCATTATCCTGTGTGAGGCTGCCGTGTCCGTTATTTGTAAAATACAAATTCCACTGCAAAGTACCTACCATATTATCGCCAAACACAGAGGTCATGTCATAATATCAGTCCTGTAAAAATCGTCATTTCATTGACGTGAGGTTCTGTTCCTGATTGAGAATCATGGAGGCTGCGTTGGCCATTTTAATTTAAAGTTTTGACCGCATTACGGGTGCTAATTCAGGCAGCTCATTTCGCCACACAGCATGGAGACCCTCTCGCACCGAAGAGGTCTTTGTGAGCATTATAAATGAATAAAGAGGCCTGTATAACATAATTTAATTTATAATGTTTGATATAATATAGTATATAGCGGATGTCACACATGCCTTGACATCATACTTGTGGGATAATGTCGGTAGATTTGTCTAAAATGCATGCATCCGTCCCACGAAACACATTAACTCAAGTGGAAATGAAGCCATGCATAACTTTTTCCAAGTCATAAAAGGGGATAAAAAACTATTTTCTTTAGGTATACGGTATTGCTTTGCTGTGGAAAACCTTCCTGAACAACTTAATTCACCTGAGCATCAAAGTATAAAACTCAGAATCGAATCCTGTGAAACAACACTTACGGCTTTATGTTCGAACATCCAAGGCCCTTCTGAGTTGAGACGAGAGAGTCGAGTGGACCGGAGATAGCAGTCATCCTCCGGTGTTTGGGTGGGTGGTTACAGTCAGATGGAGCGATATCATCATTGTTTCTCTGACATTATTAGCAAACAGCTGAAGAAGAAGACTGAACCTTCCCAGCACCTGGCTGACAATCAGATCTCCTTCACTTCTTTCTTCAATGCGTTTTGCTCACAGCTGGCATTTTGAGATAATATGACAATCTTAACAACACCATGCTTTCATATTTTTATGCAAAACAATATGTAAATGGGGTGATTATGTAACGTAATGAAATGTCTTTCTGAGTGATATACCCCGTGGGCTGGTGTGATATAACGGACAGCCATATCATCATACCTTAACAAAATGCATAAAGAGAAAAATAGCAAGAGAGAGCCTGCGAGCCCGGCCTCGGTTTGAGTGACAGCTGGCCACCAGCTCAGCAAACACGAGGGTTTTTAGCTCTCCAACGCCACGGTTCTTAGTCAGCTTCAGGTGTGGTAGTCAGCTTACACACACACACACACACACACACACACACACACACACACACACACACACACACACACACACACACACACACACACACACACACACACACACACAACACACGGAGCATCCTGCCGACTCTCTCGTCCACAGGGACTGCATCTACCTGCCACGCACCGATGAGAGGATTTAAAGCCTCTGTGAAAGGGTCACTCACCAAACGCTACTTCTCCTTAAGGTGTTTGAAACAGAGGATTTCCGTCGAGTCGACTTGTTTTCTGTTTGAAATGTTGAGGCTGCAATACAACATTAGTGTAAAGTATCTATATAGTATCATATATAGTACCTGCATTCGTTAGTCTTTGTTCCAGGAATGTGTCTCGGTGGCGTTGTCACTGAGAAATGCTGAAAGTTTCATTGCAGGACGTGGCTCATTGATCTCCACAGTATATCACTGATATGCAAGCTCGACAATCAATGAAGTGTTGATGAGCTACTCGGGTGATTCTCCACCAGGTGGGCTTGAAACCCCCAGGGGGTAGTATTGTAGTTGCCAAGGGGAACGAGAAAACACAGAAATTATGATTTGGTGAAAGAAAGGAATTGTCCATATAACTGTGTTCAGCAGGGAAATGCTGATAGGTTTACAAATACACTAGAAGCTAACACCACCTGCTGTGATAGAGCCTTCGTTAGACAGCCTCAAAAAGTCAGACAGATTTATTTTGCAATTAGGAATTATAACAGACATTTTGGGTACCTTCACTTTTTTTCACAAAAATCTGGTTAAACTGCCTGTTTACAAGCCGTCTGCTCGTGTTTTATTGCCCTGTCACACTTCCCAGTGTTCCCAGATCTCAGCGGTTACTTTGGTAAGTGCAATTTTATCATAACTGATAGAAAGTGCGGCCAAAAGTCTGAAAATAAGATCCAAGTGTAATACACCAGAATGTGCCTTAATATCCAGTTGTTGTTGGAGACAGACAAAGGTGTTATTATCTTCGTATTCTTATTTTTATTCCCCAGTTTCTATTCTGCATATTTTTAGTTGGCATCAAAAAAATGTCCTCGGGCACTATTTAAACGATCTATTGTATGGTACACGACTTAACGGACATGGAGCAAGTGCATTTAGGGCGTGTCCTTGAATTCATCATAGGTGTGTTTTGGACGAAACATGATTTAAAACAATCATAGCGCCATTTCCACCGGGGGGAAACGGCGAACCCTCTGCCGCCGCCGTCTCCCAGATCTAATTTGACAATATCCCCACCCCACCCCCTGCGGGGTGGCATTACGAAGATCTTGCACGTTGGCACGCATTCCTCTGGGAAAATAAACGGCTTTATACAGCTGGTTAATGCCTTTAAACTCCCCCAGGAACTCCAACTAGTCAGCATCACACACTCACCAGTATCACCTCCAGACAAGATGGCAGTCATTTTCTCAATGCAGTTTTCTTCTTCGTCACTTTTAGCGGAGTGCATGCGCTCAGTGACAACCTGCTTCACACATTCACACCTGGCACATTCCCAAAAACAACCAGTCTTTTACTATTGGGCACTTCACAGCTCTTCGGGCAGAGTTTTGGGGTGAAGTGTTATGTTCAGGCTCATCTCAAAAGCAGCTGCAGGTGGGAGCGTGTCTCATTCGCTGCCCTACTTTTTACCCACATTGTCTCGCTTTTCCACACATTCAAACCTGGAGTGCGCGTTGGCTTATTATGAGCAAGAGATCTAAGTGAATCTCATATCAAGTATGTGAAAAGGTCTCAAATGTGTATATGCGATATTGTAGAGCCTCTCCACTGACGCTTGTGTATCACTCCAGTTTACTCCATATTACCAACATTCGAAGCCATTCGTTCTTGGCACAGTTTTTTTTCTTGCATACAAGTGACATTCTGCATGGTAAGTGCTGTATACGAGTTTTCTACATTTTGAATCGCAATATCTCTTGAATGTTCCTCATCAGAAGCTTAATCCAACACATGAAATGTTATGAAGGTTATTTAAGACCGGATGAAGCTGGCAGCACGCTCTGCGGCTGACTCTCTGCTCTGCTCCTGCTGCTGCAGCTTCGCTTCTCTCACGTTTGCTTTATCTCCATTATGTTGCTTTAGCTCTTTGATTTGCTTTTATGCACCTTTTCCACACTCACACGCCACTGACTTTACTGATATCCACACCCCATATGTTTATTACTTCAAGCTACTATGAGGACCTTTCATGTTTGTGTTGGTTTTGGCGATCCCTGTGGACAAACATGGTAGTGTTTCCGCACCCTTTGGAAAACCTCTCATTTTACTGCATTATGGTCCGGTGGCACTGATGATAAGCACTAAAAATAATCATGTAAAAAAAGGCAATCTTCTCGCTAATGATCTTGTTTGCTTGTGCAAATAGATGCATCATCATTATATTGAGACTGTTTCACAACCAGTTAAAAGCTCCTCATAATAACTTTAAGTTGACCCTTTATTTGGCTTGATTTGATTGAATTAAGCTGCTTTTGTTCAACTTTGACATGGTGTGTATTCCCTTTGTTGTGGTCAATTGAGTCATCAATATTAGTCTCCAGTAGATCAATGTGGTCCCGCACGAACACCATAGACTCGTCAAGAAAAGATGGTTGCAAAATGTAGCTTCATTTTACATATGCCTGGCCTCCATATGGACAGCAACCCTCTGTATAGAAGCCAAAAGCTTTTTTCTAACCTTTAGCTTCCTGCCGGCTCTCGGCGATGCATCAGCCGCCCAGGAGTGAATCACGGAAAGCTTAATAAAAGCTGCAATGTTAGTGCTGTGTTGGTACAATAAAGTAGATGTAGAGATGCACAAAGAAACCAGGGTGCAGTAACCTTGACAGAGCTGCGGGCAAGTTGGCAATACATCCGCCTTGACAAAAGAGTAAAAATAGAATTAAAGGAAGTGGTAAGAGAAATAGCCGGGACATGACGATCAGCATGACGACAGCAGCTACGGTAACGCTCGCTTCAGAGGCTCTGTGGATGGAGATGTCAGCGTCAGCTCTGTGATAGAAAAACACTGTGGATGGTGTCAGAATCAGATCAGAATCAGAATCAGAATCAGCTTTAATGGCCATGTAAATTTGCACATACATGGAATTTGACTCCGGTTTCACTTGCTCTTCGTACTTTTTTATTTTTTCCTCCACACACAATATACAAGATAAATATAAAAATATATAAAAAGGACATTAAAGACAGTAGTAAAACAACAAAAAAGTGCAGATAGTGCAGATGAAGAGTCTGTTTAACTGTTCATCAGAGTGACGGCCAGTGGGAAGAAGCTGTTTCTGTGTCTGGTGGTTTTGGCGTACAGTGCTCTGTAGCGCCTTCCAGAGGGGAGGAGTTGGAACAGCTTGTGTCCAGGGTGTGAGGGGTCTGTGGTGATCTTTACAGCCCGCTTCCTGACTCTGGCGGTGTGCAAGTCCAGGATGGAGGGCAGGCTGGAACCAATGGTTCTCTCTGCAGACCTGACGATCCGTTGGAGTCTGACTCTGTCCTGTTTGGTGGCCGATCCAAACCACACAGTGATGGAGGAGCAGAGGACAGACTGGATGATGGCGGTGTAGAACAGGATCAGCAGCTCCTGAGGCAGGTTGAACTTCCTGAGCTGGCGCAGGAAGTACAGCCTCTGCTGGGCCTTTTTCCGGATGGTGTTGATGTTGGCAGTCCACTTCAGGTCCCGGGAGATTGTGGATCCCAGAAACTTGAAGGTCTCCACCGCAGAAACAGTGCTGTTGTGTATTGTGAGGGGGGGTAGTGATGGGGGGCTCCTCCTGAAGTCCACTGTCATCTCTACAGTTTTGGCCTTGTTCAGCTCCAGGTGGTTCTGACCACACCAGAGGACCAGCTGTTCAACCTCCCGTCTGTACGCAGACTCGTCCCCGTCGCTGATGAGGCCGATGACCGTTGTGTCGTCTGCGAACTTCAGGAGTTTAACAGATGGGTCCCCTGAGGTGCAGTCGTTGGTGTAGAGGGAGAAGAGCAGTGGAGAGAGAGCACACATCCCTGGGGGGCGCCAGTGCTTATAGTCCGGGTGCTGGATATGATTTTTCCCAGCCTCACCTGCTGCGTCCTGTCTGTCAGGAAGTTTGTGATCCACCGGCAGGTGGGGGCTGGCACGGTGAGCTGGGAGAGTTTGGGTTGAAGAACCTCCGGGATGATCGTGTTAAATGCAGAGCTGAAGTCCACAAACAGAACCCTTGCATATCTCCCTGGGGAGTCGAGGTGTTGCAGAATATGGTGCAGTCCCATATTAACTGCATCATCCACCGACCTGTTTGCACGGTAGGCAAACTGCAGGGGGTCCAGCAGGGGCCCTGTGATGTCCTTCAGATGGGTCAACACCAGCCTCTCAAAGGACTTCATGACCACAGACGTCAGGGCGACGGGTCTGTAGTCATTTAATCCTGTGATGGAGGATTTCTTGGGGACCGGGATGATCAAGGAGCGCTTGAAGCAGGAAGGGACTTCACACAGCTCCAGTGATCGGTTGAAGATCTCCGTGAAGATGGGGGCCAGCTGGTCAGCACAGACTTTCAGGCAGGAGGGGGACACACCGTCTGGGCCCGGAGCCTTCCTGATCTTTTGTCTCTGAAAGAGCCGACTCACATCCCCTTCGCAGATCCTCAGTGCCGGTAGGGGGTTGGATGGGAGAGGTGAGGCAGAGAGTGGAGGTGATTGTTCGATGATGGAGCAGTTGGGCGGGGTGGAAGTGGGCTTGTCAAACCTGCAATAGAAGACATTCAAGTCGTCAGCCAGTCGGTGATTGTCCTCAGTGGGGGGAGATGGTCTCTTGTAGTTGGTGAGTACCTCCAGGCCTCTCCAAACTGACGAGGGGTCGTTGGCTGAAAACTTTTTTTCCATCTTATCCGTGTAGCTCTTCTTAGCTACCTTGATCTCCCTCGTTAGTGTGTTTCTGGCCTGGTTGTACAGAATCCTGTCCCCCCCCCCCTCTGTAGGCCTCCTCTTTGGCACGACGAAGCTGCCTGAGTTTTGCAGTGAACCAGGGTTTATTGTTGTTGAATGTGCAGAAGGTTTTTGTCGGCACACACATGTCCTCACCAGTGGCGGTGCGTCAATAGAGGGCGCTAGGGCGCCGCCCCTCCTAAAATTTTGCGATGAAAAAAAAAAAAGAAGAAAAAAATATATAATATATACTGTCAAAAAACATTATATATCAAATAATTTAAATAAGAAATATACTGTGTTGACGCGCTAAATGTGTGTGTGGGAGACCGTAAGCCCCTGTCAACAACCACTTAAGTTAAATATAATATATCGCCATTCATCATTACTGAGAAAAGCCCCTCCCCTCTCGGGGCGCCGGCCAAATGTGTGTCTATGGAAAGCTAACAAACATTTCACCCTCGTGACGGCAAGGACAGCTTCTCATTGGCGGATGAAACGTGAATCTTCGGGCGCACGAATCTGCGCCCTAGCCAATGACATCGTTTCTTATTGCAACGTGATTGGACTATTCGTCCAATCAGAGACCTTTATCATTCCCTCACATCCCATGTAGCTACGCGAGCAACACAGCTAGCAGAGACTTTGTTTATGTTAGTATGGCGACTGAAAACTCTGTGGTATCTCTACGTGAAACACCTTTCAATCCACGATCAGATGTTGACAAGAAGAGGCTGAAAGAGTTGGGACCCGAACGTCCGGATTTAAATATTCAGCAGCAAAGCAGTGAAGCTACATGCACCAAGCTACATGCTAACCGGAGCTGCTAGCTGGAGGCTCAGTGTGCAGTGGCTCTGAGCAGCCGAGGAAGCGCCGGGCTGTGAAGGAAGATGAGCTTGAAGGATTTCTGCAGAGGTGAGTGTCAAAATCAGCAGATGCCTGTTAGAGTTTAATGTTTTATCTTTCCCACAGCAGAACACATGTTGGACATTGTTAGATTTGGGTGGATATCATATCAGGCTATAACTTTATCTAAAATACCAATTCAACCCCCAACAAGTTAGTGTGTGTGTGTGTGTGTGTGTGTGTGTGTGTGTGTGTGTGTCATAGCTACAGCCATCAAGGTGGCTCCTGGCCTTTTGTCTATGTTGCTGAGCCATCAAGACACACAAAACATAGTTTTTTGTCTGTAGTATGAAGCCTGTTTGTAGTAGATATTTCCCCACAACTTATCTGTCTGTCTCTGTCTCTCTCTATATATTTATCTGTAGGTTTGTGACACCATACTTGGACACACCAGGGAACGCTTTGCCTTCAAAGACCACCTCACCAGTGCCACCTTACTGCAGGGCCCCCAGTTTGAATGCGACGTCAATGTATTCCCTGAAGTTGCTCTGGCCACCACATTGAATGTTTCTTAAACCATTCTGCTCTGAACCTCTCATGCCCAAAGTTACAGTTTGTTGATAGTTGTTATTGGACAGTGTTGAGCACTGTGTTTTCTTGAAATAAAGCTTTGTTTTTTAGAATATTCTACTCAAAACCTCTTTTCTTCTCATTGTGGAGTGCTATTTAAACCGCGCCGCCCAACTGCGCCCCCCCAAAACAAAATGTCACCAGCCGCCACTGGTCCTCACAAAAGCTGATATATGACGTCACAGTGTCAGTGAGCTCATCCAGGTCTGTAGCAGCAGCCTCAAAAACACTCCAACACTCGCTGTAGATATTAATGTGGACAGTTTGGGGGTGAGAGTGGAAGAAGTGTCTGCCAAGTTTTAGATTGTGTCTTGTCTTGAGTGCCATCTATTTTGCCCATTTGTTACTTAACGGCACATCAATGTGAATTCCACAATGTCATTTTTAAAGCCAATCGGAACACATTCTCTAGTTTGAAAGAATAATTACCCGAATGATCAACTGTCTCCAAATGCTCTACATGCTTTACTAATATATATATATATATATATACATACATACATACATACATACATATATATATACACATACATACATACATACATACATATTAGAGAGTGTACAAATCTCCATCCGTTTTTTATACTGAAAGCCAGGTCTAACTTTAGTTATTCATTTTGGGTTGATGTTGTTCTGTCAGTCTGTCATCATTGGAAACTGTGTTGTTTTAATTACAATGCAATAAAGTGATGTAGATGAAATAATTGCACAGCTCAAAGCTTCACCAGGGGCTCTGATTAGGGAATGTTTTAAATTTAGTAAGCTGTTGTTCAAATGACACACGATGACGGGGGAGGTTACTGAAATTCAAAGTAAAAGCACTCGCACATGCACAACTGTATCTGCAGATGTGTCTGCGTATTAACACTGGTTCAGCTTCCACTGCTGCCTTCAAAATGAGCCGAATCTAAGTTGACTGATTAGTTCAACGTCGTCTGATGAGTTTTAAAATCAAACCAGAGAAAACAGGTTAATTCAAGCCAATTCACTTTTTTAATTAATCAGCAACTGCTCAGTCAAACTGGCACACATTAGACATGGTATTATTATTATTAGATTACATTACAATTTAAATTGTTCTCAGTTTAAAGAGTTATCACCCTGCAGGTCTGCTCCCAGCGACCTTGTTATATTATAAAGGAAGCGTCAGGGGGTGTAGCACCTGAATAAAAAAATACCCTTCATAGAAGTTAACATAATTTTCGTTAGTATTTCAGGAAACAACCAAGCTTTGCCATAATGTACTAAAGACATACAGCAAGCTTCACATGTGCCCAGGCGGAAAAAAAATATACTAAGTATATTTAATCGTAGCATACTTCAGTATACTTTAGTATACTAATCATAAGTATACTTAAAGTGTGTTATTTTGGAACAACTTCTTTTGTACTAAATATATTTAAGTTGTACATAAATAGTATTTAAGTACAACTTTAAGTATATTAAGTATATTTTTGTGTGCTAAATTGGAACAACTTCAAGTATACTTAGTACATACTTAAGTATATTTCTGTGTATGTGCTAATATACATGCCGATAGCTCACTTAAAATGTGTTTTAAGTATATTTAAAATGTGTTTTAAGTAGATTTGAAATATATTATTAGTATATTAGAAATATGTAAACATTACAAATTTAATATATTTATAATGTGCTAATAGTATACCAAAAGTATACTTTTAGCACATTATAAATATAATAATATTGTGTTAATAGTATACCAAAAGTATACTTTTTGTATACTTTTAGCACATTATAAATATAATAATATTGTGTACCCTAAATGCTGAATGAACTTCCCAGATAGTAATCAAAATGACTTTATTACATTGCACTATAAATGGTACACCAAACACAATAAAACTTAAAAAACAACAACATAGAAACAGGCTCCATTCATGTATATCGCCTTCGATTGAACTGCTCATTATTGCATTTACGCCTTATGATGGCTCGCACGTTCGAGGCACTGGTCAGGGGAAATTCTTTTATAACAGCATCTGTTAAGAGAAGAGAGATGATGTCACACAGCATATTCATACAACATTTTCTAATATTTTGACTACACGGGAAATCTGGTTGAACCAATATTATTTTTTGCACTCAAGACATGACCTACTCGTTATGGCCTGCACTTTTGCTACATCGAGTTGGTCTTTAGGAGGTCCCCCTTTCCCAGACTTTCCAGTCAGGGTAGATGTAGCGAGGACCTCCTTGGAAAACACCAGGGCAGCCAGCTCATGGCAAAAAAGGGTCATTCGTGACCTATTAAGCCGCAGGAAGGCCCTCTTCGAAACAGTCACAATGCTGCCCTCCAAGGCGTGCTGTATGAGAGATTCAATGGAACACATTAATATACAGTTGGAAGATCTCTACCTACCTATTAGGAATTAATATAAGTTATTCACATATGAATACAATGTGCTTTATTATTTAAAACACTGATAGTAGTCTGTACATCCCTCTATGGAGCGGTACCACAAGTGGTGTGGAGGTTCCCAATCTACTAATTCACATGACTGATGTGTGACACATGTAACATAGTAAATCCCATCAGTGTTTTTCTGACACGTTTTAACTTGTACAGCAGACGATGCTGGCAAAAACATTTCTGACAAGTTAAAGAAAAAAGTTAGTTCCACTTTTTTTTTTTACATACCGGTTCATCGCTGGCCATACAAAACGATGACGATGACGATGACTTAACAGATGAAGGGCTCCCACTAGTCGAGGGCATCATTGCCCGGACATACTCCACACACTCCTTCATCTGCTTTATCATTTCTGGGAGTTCTAGGTGAATGTAATAAAAAGTTGAAAAATAAGGTTACATTTGTTTGATTACTATGAACTCTGTACAAAACAGAAGGATTGAATGTGAAAGTTGGCCAGTAGTAGGTGGATAATAGTAATACTTTTCAGTACAGAGCAATATTGTGTAAACAAGCTAAATCCTAGTTTAAACATACTGTCTTCTGAAATGTCTACCCCTCCAATTCTCATCTGAACACCTACCACGAAGGGATGCCATGATGTCATCCATGCTGTTGTTGACATCCATCTGTTCAGAATCAGAATCAGAATCAGCTTTAATGGCCATGTAAATTTGCACATACATGGAATTTGACTCCGGTTTCACTTGCTCTTCGCTGTTGATACGAGTTACTTTAAACCATATGTCCTTGTACAACAGATATATACAGATAACTGACGTGTTACTATCATAGGACTAGTATTTCACAAAATGGAAAATGTTTGGGTTTATATATTGTGTTAAAGTGGCAAAAACCTTCCGAATGATAATAATTTAAATGTTGTATTAGTGACAACATTACATTAGAGTCTACAGGTGAGAGCGAGTTATGGTCCAACTGAAACACTATTAAGTTTTCCTCAGTTCGTTGTAGGATCGATCGGTCACTGATAACCATCATTCTAGGCTCCATTTTGATTGTACTTGCCGTTTTCGGGATTGATGTCAGACCTACGTCTTCCTCAAAGTCAGGTGCCTGAATCTTTAAAGACAAGAAAATAGAGCTTTAAAAGGCTATACAACAGAGAATTTCTGTCTAAAAGAGTACACGACAAACGGTAGAGAAATAAGTATGACTTGCCATGGGCTTGTGGGCTCTCAATGTACGTGTCATCAGAACCGTCATCAGGATTGGGACTGGACGCAGGAGGTAACAGCAGACGTCTAGCCGCCTTTTTTGGTGTATTTACCTGGTCAAAAAGTAAAAGTATGAAAAATATGCGAATTTGTTACAGAACACTTAAATACCTAAGCAATTGACAAACTAGTTTAATAACTAACAATGCAACAACGTAGCCAACTACTCAAGAAAAGAGTATGTCTTACATGCTGTGGAGATTCATCCTCTGAACTCATTTCATGACATCTCTTCTGAGACAGGGAAGTCTTCAGGTCCTGCAACACCTGGTTCCTGGCAGCCTCTCTAACTTTGACTTGCTTTGCCTGCCAAAGAATGTGAAGATAGGAACAAAGATAAGAGTTTTTAAATTAGGTTTATCAGAAACCTGGAGGAACACCGAGGAGTCTCGCTTAAAGAATTTACTAAGACCACAGCAGAAAAGGAGATTTCATCTCTTGTGTATTACTGGATAATATTACAGAATTAAGTAAAGTTTTAGAAAAGTGCACAAGATGTCCAATTGCTACAACTGCTGTTTCCACTACTTCATATCATAAATGGAATCATAGAGAACGAGTCAAATCAAGTCAACTTGTATTTACTTTTATGCATTTGATCTCATTTAGATATTTTTTTATGTTCCTTTATATCTGTTATGTAAAACACAGCATGCAATTATCTTGCTGTGAAGCGCTGCATTTCATGTATGAAATGTTGTATACAAATTATTATTATTACTTATGAAACTGCTTATTTGATGCACTTTTACTTAATAGGGAGTTTTCATGCAGAACTTTGATATTGGAGTATTTTTACAATACTTTATAGTAATTATTTTTGTAGTTTGAAGGAAACATGTTTCCTTCAAAATTCCTTCCATGTTTCCTTCAAAAATTGGTCTATGGAGAGTTTATAATCTCAAACAATGAGAAACTTTATTTAATGAGTTGACAAAAGACCATGTTCACTAAAAAAAGTCAGAATAACTCCAAAACTTTTTATCAGTCAGATTGAAACTCTGACTGATAAAAAGTAAAATACCTCCAGCAACACCCCTACAAACTAGTTTGAGTCGGTGAACGGAAGACAACTTCAACACGCATGGCCAAAACTGACAAGAATGGAGCAATTTACTGGTGATGATGAATTTATTCTTTCTCTTTAGTTGTTTGATCATTTCTAATTTGCAGGCGGTTTTCCATTGTGGGAGATTATGAACTGTCAGAGTGAGACATTAATCAGTCGCATCACAAATCATTCCCTACGGTGGTCGTGCATTTGGAAGTGATAACTTATGAATTAAGAAAGCGAATGGGACAAGCGAAGGAAATTAAGGTGAAAGCTGCGTCGCGTACTGGGGTTTTATATTTTCCTCGCAGGCAAATCAACTTTGAATGATTCTTTATCAAAACAGATGTCGGACGGAGAAGAACAGCTGGACATAGTAAATGAAAGTTTAGTTCCTCCGGAAAAGAGTTTCCCCCTGACGATTAGCCATGACTACACATACACACATGCAATTTGTGTTGTTCTTTTGTGGGTTTTTTACACACACTGTGCTGCAGAGCTCTTCTCCATTGTGCTCTTGGTGCTTTTCTACCATATCCCACATTCTAGCCGGAAATATGAAGAATATAAATATGCATAAGAGAGAAGAGTTTTGCAAACTGATTTTCATTTTTTTTTTTTGCTTTTATGAGTGCAGACTTTGAATTCACAATGTGTTGATATATTCTGTATATGCGCCTTATCAAACTCCTGCAGATGAATCCTGGTCCTTACGGGTCAGAAAAAGGTTGCGTATTGCACTTTTTTGTACGTTCTTTTTAAAACACAGAATGTGGCTGGTAGCAGAGTTAAACTAATCACCTTGGGCTTTTGGTGAACTTGACTGTCCCTGTCAAGTATCTGTCGCCTAACTCTGCATAATGCGCGGACTGTGGGTCAAAACCTGGGCAGTCTGCCAGAGAAATAAGTCAGATACTGATCCCGGAGCAGAGAAAAGGCTGTGCTGAAATAGGTGTCTTTAGACTTTGATACTCAGATTGTCTCTGCAAGCTTGCTTCGAGGAGCAGGCACCACAGAAGAAGGATCTGCGCCGACTAAACAAAGTCATGCATCCTACAGTGCATTAATGAGATAAATACGACCGCATGCTTGCCTCCAGATCTTGAAAATATTCGAGTGTTCTTTGAACTCAAAAGGGCATAATAGACATCAAATTTCTCCCACTGTATGTGGCAATGTCATTTATTGTTTGATCGATTCATCACAGAGAATTAACGGTGGAGAAAAATAACCCAGTCCTTTTGTCAGTGGCGTTCTTTGTGTTCACGGGAGAACAAATGAAAAGTAAGAGGACTCTGTGGAATGAGCGCGATACGATCTGCAGCTGTGTACAGTTCTCGCATTAATCCGATTGTATCTCAATGGCGAACATCTCCAAAATCTCCCCATCCAATTGCGCCTACTGGTGTGTGATATTAGTCTGCATCTCCCTTTAACTCCCTTCCCTGGTGATCTGTGTGTAAGTGTGTGTATGTTTGTGTATGTGTGGTACCATCAAGCTTCTTTTTTTTTTCAGTTTGCACTCAACAGTCTTTTAATTGAATATCTGCACAGCAGTGTAATGCAGCTTGGAAAGAACGAGACAGGGGGGTGGAAAGAGGGAGGGAGGAGCTAGAGAGGAAGAAGAAAAGGAGGAATTAAGAAAGAGAGAGAGCGAGAGATTGTGAGACAGAATGTAAGAGAGGGAGAGAGGAGGCTGGTGTTGTCAGGCCAACACCAGCTCTGTGTCTCACTGTCACCTCAAGGCTCTGCGCTGTTCTATGCTGATGCACGCAGTCTTCTTCACCCTGGAGTAACATGGAGCTGTGTGTGTGTGTGTGTGTGTGTGTGTGTGTGTGTGTGTGTGTGTGTGTGTGTGTGTGTGTGTGTTACTCCTCCTCAACACAGAATCCCAAATTTAGTGCTCATTTCTGTGAGCACATTAGCTTCTGCTATGTCAGCCGCATGTATTGGCCTGATATGATATATATATATATATATATATATATATATATATATATATATATATATATATAGTGTTCCCGCTACAAGTGGTTCTTTTTCAGATACGTACACGCGTGTAGGTGGATGTGACAAAGCTGTTGTCGTGCAGGTTTAACATATGTCAGCACTCAGATATTGTGTGCGTGCGTGCGTGCGTGTGTGTGTGTGTGTCTTTAGAAAAAAAACAAGAATTTCTTGTCTGTGCTTCCCACCTCGTGATGAATATTCTTTGCAAGTTCTCTTGGAGAGAACAAACTTCGTAAGGATCGCAGTGTCCTTGCACTTTAAAGTCGACTGGATGTCATGTGATCAGTTGGAACGCCTGCTTTTGTCATCCGTTTGCCTCCAGAACAACATGACTTTAATAACATTTAGATGTGATGTGTTGATGAAACTGCCAAGTCGACCTATTCACTTTTTGGCTTATGCTCAGTGGTCGGAGGTAAGAGTTTCATTGTGCTCAAGTCGGTGTCAAGTTTCACAGCTTTTTCCTCAAAGTACATCTTTGTATCCTCCATGAACTCTTTGACTTCATATTCAACAATGCAATTTAATATGGATAACAGTCAGTCAGGGATGCAGTGTGGATGACTCGGCCAAGGTTTATATTGAAAGCAGCACTTAACATCTAAACGGCACAGCCTTGTATCTGAACAGATGACGTCTACTCAACCATCCGAGTGCAGAGTTACATCCCTTCCTTGAAAAGACTGTTCTCTCCATTACAAGTTGGGAAGATTGCTTCCCACAAGGACGTACCTAACGATGGACTCGGCTCTGTCGGATCTGATCGTCACCTCTTCAAATCCTTCCACATTTACTGGCACAGGTTTTCATGATTCACAAATGACTTCGCGATAACTGGATGGCGGAAAACAAGAGCTGCAGAGATGTGATTGTGTGGGTGGTCGATGCACCATTGGCAGGTGGCAGTATTTTAAAGGTTAGAAATGTGGGCTTTTATTTGAAAATGCTTTTATTTGAATCTGCAGCAAGGCAGAGGAAAAATATGAAATTCAGGGCTAAATAATGAAAAACAGTGACTATTGTTGATAACCGGTCCAGATAGGCCAGCATTTGAAGTGTTGCTGATATTTGTCATAAATAAATATCCGTACCAGATTTAATGGAAATCAATTTGATAGTAGTCGAGATATTTGAATGTCAACCTGCTGGTGGCGCTGGAGGTAAAGTCATCACTAAAGCCAGTAGGCTTCATCCCCTGAGAACCATGAAGGTCTGCGTCAAACTACATATCTAATTGTGGTTAAGTATTTCAGTCTGTATCATAGACGATATGTAAGAAGTGGGCGCAGTCAACATAAGGGCAGCCATTGGTTTGCAGACTACGGATTTTTAAGTCTCGAGTTCAACATGTTGGCTGCCTCCATCTTAGCTTTTGTCTGTTGCCATTTAGTTCATTTGCAAATAGAAGTGACACGAGAGGGTGTAGCTTAGTAATGATTAGCTAAATAAAACATTATAATGCTCCAGTTAACATTTTCACAAACTGAAAACACACTGTGAAAGGGTTAAAAGTTCTAAGATGAAAACACAGACAACACCCAGACACTGTGGTAGCGACCTGTCAATCACATGGTATCCCCGCCCTAAAGCATACCCTGCTTTATGGTGTATTTTACTCAAACTGGGACCATCATTTACTAAATGAAAATCAAGCTCCATTGAAGAAGATCTGAAACTAGAGATTGAGACCATAAACTCATGTTTACAATGTTTACGAGGTAATAAATCAAGAGAGAAGTAGTGTCATCTTCTCATAGACTTCTATACAATCAGACTTCTTTTTGCAACCAGAGGAGTTGCCCGCTGATGGCCAGTAGAAATAATGCAGGTTTAAGGCACTTCCAAACTGGATTTACTTTTCAGAGCCGGAGGTCGGTGCCGACCAGCAACAAGAAGTGCCCTTGACACTAGTGTGGTAGAGTTTGGGCAGCCACGACGGATCGAGCAGTGAAAACACTGTCTGACATTTATTCAAACGCCGTGAGCTATTTTGTGATCTTATACATGACGTTACTTGTAACCAATACTGTCCAACTTTGATTGCTGCTTAATCGATCTGAGTGTCACTCCTGGCCTGTTAAAGGTCAAAAAGCCCATCCCACACTGGAATCCTCACCGTCATCTTGGCTCGGTCTTGGCATCAGGCCCAGCCAGGTGGCAGTGTGCACATGTCTAGTCCTGTCCTCCTTGTTCAACCATCCATCATCCCGTCACAAAATACAAGTCTTTCTCTGTGGAACTTCTTAGAATGCAGCACCCGGTCCCCCTCCCATCTTTCCATTTTCTCCTCCAGCTCTTCAGGGGTCTGGCTGTCACAATGTGTTTCCTGTTACAACTCTTCTGGTTCCTTCCTCTGCTGTCAGCCTCAACATCCCGTTATCTATTCGTCTGAAACATGGATGCTGACACAAGCTGGTGTCTGCTCTGCAGCGGTTCCACTCCAGTCAAAGCTGATGGAACTTGGTCCAGTTTGGACTAGTGTGTGTGTGGGGGGGGATCCCAACGTGACTGCGTGCCCTCAGCTAAACGTTTCGCGGAGTGGCCGTAGCAAATTAATGGTGTAGAAGAAATAGCATATGCTTCACTTTAAAAATAGTCCATGGTTTCTGTACATCCACACACGCATTTGTGCAGAATATACACCGTTTTTTTCTTCTTTTTTCTGCCTGAGCAGCAGCTAATCCTTGAAAGGTAAAAGATAAAATAAAAATAATTAGTTTTGCCATCTCTGCAGTGATTAATATGTTTATTACATTCATGACATGACAAAAGAGCAAGTCCACCACAGGAATCTCTCTCCAAGACAAAATGAATTTCTTCTAACGCATCCGTCTCTGATATTTCCATTTGAATACACAGAAGAATAAATAGTCCTACTGTGAAAACAGCTGTATTTCCACTGGTCTAAAGGGTGTGACATTTTCATTGGAAAGAAGCAGGCACCCTGCAGCACTAATTCTACATGGGAGAATGGACTCAGATCTATACTAAAATATCATATTAACAAGATACTAAACCTTTCAATGTAGTCATAATGTGATACTTAATTGAATTTCAGCTGTGAGTGCGGGGTCAGGTTCAGCGGAGCTCATGTGCTTTCAATTGAGTTGCAAAGCAGGAGAAGCTGTTTTGCTGTATTTGTAAATTCCCGTTTGAAAGATTTATTTCAATGCAAATACAGAAACGGGTCGCTCACTAATTAATATGTTGCATCTACAGGTAGTGGTTTTGTGGGACTATTTCTCTCTGGGAGCAGTGACTTCCTGGAGTCTTGAGACCATCAGAGACCCAAGGAAGTATCTGCTCCCGGCCAAGACATAGTTTTACTTTTTGTTCGGATTAAACAAACAATATATAATGTGTTAATTAGTGAGCTTTAAAGGTGCTGGTAGGAGGATTCTGTTATCTCTGGACAGAGACGGGCGATTGGTTTCCTCTCTTTATGCAGAGCGAAGATAGCTGCTGCTGGCTGAAGCTTTGAATTTAAGGCAACGACATTAGTGCGACATTAGTTTTCTCATCTGACGCTCAGCTTAGAAAGCAAATAAGCACAATTCCCCCGAAAGTTTTTGTGTACACAGTTTTTTTGCCTTCTACTTTTGATCAAAGAACCAGCTATTTTGGAGCACATTTGCTCAACATTTAATACTGATGATTCATGCCCATCTAAGATGCTTCAACTGCCAGTCACCTCACATTGTGTTTATGCAATCCCCCCCCCCCATCCTAGATTACCATAATAAATTCGCTCTACGTTTGTTCAATAGCACTTTGGCAGGGTGCGGTGTCTGTCATGTCCACGAGCCTCTCACAGTGTTTCATGCACACTGAGAACTCCGGCTGTATAACACGGTGCCATTAATGCTTATGCAGGTTGACTTGCTTTCACGTGGATGCATGCACAGGAGCTGCATAAACTTCCAAATTAAATGTTGGTTTTATGCAGATTGCACATGTAGCCACTGAGAAGTGTGAGAGAGGAGAACGTGAGAGGAGGCTGCAGAGACTCACGTACATAGCAACGTGGCATAAGAAGAAGAAGAAGCGACAGATGAGAGGAGAGGACAGAGGGAACAGGCGGAGGAGAGGAAAAGATTACTACCATAGTACATCAGGCTTAGCTTCACATCCTTAATGGTAACCATGGAAATAATTATAGAGCAGACAGACAGACTGTGTTAGAGAGGGAGTGAGAGCGACAGAGGAAGGGAGGTGGAGGGAAAGACAACGGGAGAGGAGGAGAGAAAGAAAACCGTGGGGGGTAAAGTAGCTGAAATGTTTGTTGGAATCCCTAAACCCTGTCTCTGCAGGCTCTGGTGATTGGGGACTATTTGAAGACGGCATGAACAGTTGTGTGGCGGAGGTTGTGGAGTCGGTGTGACCACATTCTTCCAGAAGCTGCAGAACAGAGTTGATTGCCTTTAAAGGATGATTATTATAGTATTTTCTTTCACTACACGGAGATGGCGTGACGACTCCGGCGCGGAGGTCATACACGGAGGTCATATTATTTCCCTCCATATTTATATCTCACACCAGCCCTTAAGGGAATCTGGTGCGGCGACTGCAGCGAAAGTACAGTGACATGAAACGACAGTTTAAAAAAATAAGTTGCTTCAAACCCTTAGTTGTCATGGAAACTGATCTAAGATACCCTTTACCCCTCTGGAAGTGCTGATTGTTTATCATTGCCGAAAGCCCAATCGATGGCGGTGTCTTACTTGCACTCGATGTCACTCGCATCATTTGTACAAAGTCCGATGCGGCCTACACTGAGGCTATAAGTGTGTGTGGTAGATTTACATAATTGGGTGTTTTGCCTGCTTGGTTATCGTATGGATTTCTGAGCAGTATTTCTATATTCCTATGGAGCTGCTCGTGGGAAATAAGCAGGGATCATGCAAGGCTCGGGCATAGAAATTAGCATTCTAATTTTTAACTATGATTGGTCATGATTTGTGTTTGTGTGTGTGAGCGTGTTTCATGGGCAGGTGGTATGCTCTGGGCTTTGTGGATGTATATTGTGTGAGTAATGACATGCTTGATGCTTCCCACACATACCCCCCACCCCTCTCTCTTGCTGAACTTCACACTTGTTACGTGTGTGGGTGTCTGTAGAAAGGTGAAAGGAAAACAGAGAGGGTGATAGAGGTAAAAAAGGAAGCGAGGAAGAATAAGAGAGAGAGAGAGAGAGCTTTTTGCAGGGCTTACAAATCACTCCAGGACCCAGCAGGAATCCAGCCAGCCCAACCCCTTTCTAAACATCTCTCTCTCTCTCTCTCTCTCTCTCTCTCTCTCTCTCTCTCTCTCTCTCTTCCTTACACTGGAAATACAGAGAGAGAGAGAGAGAGAGAGAGAGAGAGAGAGACTGAAGTGCAGGGCATCAGTGCGCTGCTGCTCCCTCCCTAAACTGCACTGCTGTCCACCTGTGCAGGATTATCTCCATCCAGGCAGCAGACAGGAGTCACTACACATCCATCGCTCGCCAGGCGGATTACTTGAGGACGAACCGCCGTTTGATGGGAAGGAAGACGAAGGACTTAGTTGCCATTTACGCCTCGCATTTTTTTTTCTCGTGCTGCCTGTCCGCTTCTTTTTTTTTTACACTTTATTCCATGGCGTTTGCTTGGCCACTCCACTGACTACGTTCGTGTGTTTTTTCTTTCCCCACTCTTGCCACAGCGCTCTGTGGTTGTTGGTGCTCATCCACAATACCTCCGCCTGAATTGGAAATTAAAGCTTCCGTTTTGAATTTGTCCTTCCTGCTCGCTGGCTGCCCCGTTGGAGGGGTCCGATCGGGACAGAGAGGCGCAGTATAGAGAGCGGAGCGGAGCGCGAATTGGCGCACATACAGAGAGGCGGACCTATTGCGCACCGCGCCGCTCCTTCACGCACACATGGGCAGGGCCACGCACGCACGTGCACGTGCACTCACACACACACGAATGCACATGCAGATGCGCAGCTCTCCCCCTGCAACCCTCTGCGTGCATGCATTAGCTTTCGATCGCAATTAAGCGCCAGAGTTTTCTTCTGAGCCCGGAGCACGAACGCGTTTACCTCCCACCCACCCGTCCATCCTTGGCAAGTTCATTTTTGACATGCACAAGAGGGACACCCACTAAGGAGATCATCGCAGAAACATTCCCATCTAAAAGATGAGAGAAATTGGCCTCAGCGGATCTTCCGTCGGTCACCGGAATTGCGAGTGCAGGGTCGGGGCGGAGGGCACCGGGGAGAGAGGACAGGGAGAGGCCGGGGAGGAGGAGCTCTCAGCCGGACTGCCCGCCGCCGAACAGCCGCTGCTGCCGGTGCTCAAGAAGCAGGCTGCTGCTGTCGGGTGGAGGCGGGGGGAGGATGAACAGTGCCTCAGTGTGAAGTTATAACACTCAGCTGGCTTTGGGAGTGTTTGCTTTTCTGTCGTTTGTGCTCTGTCTAATTAGTCCGAGGATGCGAGATAACGAACAGTGGCCTACTTAATAACTGTCATCCTGTACTCTTATCATAGTGGCACTTTTGGGTCACCTCAAAGGAAAAATTCAGCACTTTGGAGAAGTAAAGGCCTGCAGTTGCGAATTTACCTGTGCAGCACCTTTAGGAAGGACGTCCTCCTCCCACCTACAGGCCGCCGACACCACTTTAACTTTGTGCAATGATGACTTTTTATTTATAGTGTTTGTAGTTGATAAGATAAATAATACTCCTATAATGGTTATATAGGGACTTCTAGTGTGTCTGTGGTGCTCAGTAGTGAGTTTATGGTCACCATATTGCACTTGATGGTATTTTCTATCTCTTAAATATTACTATAATATTGATTTAATATATTATATATAGATGTATAGTTTTCTGTGATATTTGTATAGTATTGTACTTTAGATTTATTATAAGACCACTCTAGTACTTTTTCTATTATACCGTACAAATTTACTTACTTTAAAGATAAATCCCTTAAAGGAGCCCTGTTTCCAGGTGCCTTGGTAGTGGAGACGAGCGGTTTATCATCTATTCATATAGCTATTTGTCTATGAAATATTTAGAGGTCATGGATTGATTTAAGGCCAACATTCATACATTTACAACAAGGAAGTGATTTGCTGTTTTGGGCTTTTGTAGTGGCGTCGATTTCTCTTAGATTTAGTGGAGTGCTCTTGATTCCATTTTCTTCTTCGTGGCTTATGTGACGGCTGGCTATTTGAGCAATACTCTGCCTGGAACTTGAACACGGCCTTATAAACCCTCCAGAGGACGCTCACCTGCTCGACAGACAGTCAGACAAACGCATGTGTGTCATGACACTTGTTGGCAGGTGCCGTTTGCAGATACACCAACACACTCAGTTATTTATAGACGTCAGTATCACTGTGTGCTTTTGGAGTATCGATTCAGAACCGGTGTCGATGCTCGCTGGAATGTAACACAAACTACGGAGCTGCTGCAGATTCAAGCAGACACCCACTTGGTGGAATACAGGCAGAAGTCAGTGAATGCATCTCTGGTCTTAGCTGGCCTCAGCTGACTGTGGGGTCACATAGACTGGAAACCCAGAGACTTTGTCTAGAAGTGTGGACACAAAGCACAACCAGACCCCCCACCTGATCTAGGTAGGACATGTTTGTCTTCTTATTTGACCCCCCCCCCCCCCCTCAAATTCACGTGATGCCAACTCATTATATCATCTGATGCTCTTCTGTGCATTGTACATGTTGTGTCTCATTATAGAAATACACATCATTCTGTTTGTATTACAGGATTGAACACAATGCTAATGTTGAGAATGTGTGAGTGTGCCTTTTCATTCCTGCAGTCATATTTTACTAGATGGCGTATCAATTTCACCGCCACGATATCTTATTCTGGGGATACACTCTTTGCATTACTTTTAAATACTACATCACAAGTGACCAAAGTACACATATAGCTCTAAATGTACTGCTAATATTCACCTCATTTGCACCCGTCGCCAGTGCGATGACATCACTTTTCTCTGTGTATTTCTGTGGGTTTGTCGTCAAGAGCACAAACAGTCCACCGCGTGCCATCTGCTGTTTCCTCACACGCAATGTGATATCCGAGCAGTAAAACTCTGCATAAAACGGTATTTTATGTAGCTCCTTCAACGCTGGACGACTCGATTTTGGTGAGCGTTAAAAACAACTCTTTCCCAAAAAGCTAAAAGCTCGTTAAAAGACTAAAAGACTTCATAAATCCAACACCTGTTATGTGACACTTTGAGCATCGCTGAGTAGCTCGGCGAGGTGCAGGACGGTTTGGTTTTCAGGGTTTAAGTGTCTGTTGGCTCCGGGTGTCTTTGCGTTCTACTGTGGGGAAAAGAACATGTACAGTAAATAATGCACTATGACAAGCATTAGCTCGGGAAACCAGATCAGACTGCACTCTCTTCTCTTTGCAAAACAAGGAAAAATAGTTCCCAACCTGAAACACAAGCTTGATCCAAAATTAGACCTTTCATTGCTTTGTGTTGAAGCTGCAGTAGGTGCATTTTGCAGAGAAGCAGAGAGAGACACAAGCTCACTCTCCCCTCCCCTCACATCCCACTGAGGCAAAAGCAATCGACAGGCAGTTGATTGACAGCTCAGAATGAAGCTCTGCTGCTCAAAAGTTTACCTCAGATGCCTCATAACATTAACTTTTACAGCAAATGGCACTATCAGTTTTACTAACATTATGAAATTATCTTTTTTTTCCTCTGAAATGAGAATTGCTTTTTCCTGATTCAACCAAAATGTCAACTTATAAAAATCTACCTATGACAGCTTTAGCGTCATACAAATATTCAGCAAAGCCAGAAAAAAACCCTGAATTGTCTTCTACTCGTGGCTTGTAAAATTCAAAAAAACATTTTACGAGGCAAATCGGTTTCGAGGATACAAAGGATTGTCCAGGATCTTGATTGTCTGCCAACTTGGCTCCAACTGCTAATGTATGAGTAGAGAAACTTGTGATCAGCAGTCAAAATGTGTCATGATTGGGATGCTGGCTGGTGCTTCTTTCTCACTCTGTGTCATTTTTTGAGTTTGCAGTTACAGTAAGAGATATTTAAAAGCCCCCATCATTTCCCTGTACACTTGACTATTATTGTATGTTCGGTACTTGCAGCTGTTGTGTAATGTTCACTCTGGCGATGATTTATTTATGTAACAATTACTTTATTCCTATTTTAGACCAGTCTTACATGGTTCTTCTAGTCGGGGTTTTCATGGTATTTTCTACATTTGTATGCAGAGCGGAGAATATTAGTTGATCAACTGAAGGTTAATTATCAACATCACTTGAAAAACCCACCTATTTTTAGGCCCTTTCCTCGAAAATTGCATACCCAAACTAAAAAGGGTGTATCTCTGCAACCACTAGGGCTATTTGAATATTTTTGGTTATGATAAAAGGCTACACGTGTGAGATTTTGTTCAGATGTGTAAATATCAGTCTATATGTTACTGGTTAAGAGTCAATTAAGATGACACATAGAAGAAAAAGAAAAAAGGTTTCAGGTCCGCCTAGAAAAAAAAGAATGATTATTTCTTTGAAATGATGCAGCTGTAAGGTCTAACTCTAACCCAAATCATAGCACAATATGTGAACATTCTCTCTCCAAAGGTTGACTTTGATAAAGTGAAGCAGAACAAAGTTAAAGAGGGTTTAGTACAGAGAAAATTCAGGCGAGGACTCAACAATTTGCATTGGGGCACATTTGCGCACACAGTATGCGCGCATCTGTGCTATTTAAATTTTTTCATGTACCAAACCATATATTTCACTTGTATATTACTTATGGTGATCCAAAATACAGCAATTTGGGGCTTTTTTTTTCATAAAACAAGCTATGGTTTACAGTTTTATATAGCAATCGCTCAGTCTTTGCCCCCTGGGGGGGGAAGGGTTTCTAAAAGGTTAATTATCAAAAGGGGCACTGCAGCGATTTAGTGTTGCCCTTTCATGGAGTTGGGATGGGGACATATTTGTGAGAGACCGATTTGAAGAGGTTGGTCAAAATTCAGCAGAAGCAGCTATATATCCTGACTTTTAGACCCTGGTCAACACACCCTCATCAGCTAGGTCAGTGGCCTTCTATACGTTTCAGGGACGTGCATGCAGTCTCTTTTCAAAATAACCTTCCAACATAGGTTTACTTAGTTAGTAAGGATTAGGGACAAAGGCTGTGGTTTAGATTAAAATAAGTATGTTTCTTATGTAAAATAACTACGCTTGTTACGTTAACCGGTGGCCTTGAGTTACTTTGTATTTATTTGCGTCACTCGCATGTGCCAGAGAGGAATTCATGCTTCGTTGGGTCTGTCTACAAGCAAACCATTTTTTTTAAAAGCTTGTTTACTGACGGGAGTTCGGATCATTTGTTGCAAGGCTATGCCAACAGAGTAGCTGCTCCCTTTCCCCCTCCTCAACGTCAGTGATGACAGGAGGAGAATCGCAATGCCGACAGGCTCTCGCGACCAGTGGTGTATAAAGTACCCAAAAGCCGTACTTGAGTAAAAGTAAAGATACCTTACTGGAAAATTACTCCAGTAAAAGTAAAAGTCACCTAATAAAATACTACTTGAGTAAAAGTCTTAAAGTATCTAATATTTTCTGTACTTAAGTATCAAAAGTATTTTTCTGATATAAAATGTACTTAACTATTGAAAGTAAAAGTAGAAGTACATGCTTTTAATAAAAAAAGCAAAGGGTCAGAATTTTGAGAATTATGAAGTTTATTCTTTTAAGTGCTGTGGTCACCGTGACCAAGGACCAGGAGTTGTGTTGATACAATAACTGGGTTGGCTGTGATCCATCCATATATATTATGTTCAACATAATATATTGTACCTAAGTATACTCTTGCATCTACTATGAACTTATCATCATAATTCTCCAAAAAGCAATATGACACTAAGGAGTTGTAACAGTGTGGTTATAAGTATGCTCATTCCGCCCGGAACCGGTCTGTGGATCCCTTGGTACCGGTCTGTGGGTCCCTTGGTACCGGGCCGCACAGAAAGAATGAATGGAAAATTAAAATTAAATTAAAAAAATAAAGGCCGGAACGATGTTTTATTGTGAAAAAAGACCGCATACATCCGTCTGTGGTAACCTCAGACGTAACCTCTTGACACATGTCAAGAGGTTACTCTGAAACGTAAAAAAGTCTGTTTAACTTTGCCGGTGTTCTGGATTAAAACCAAGGCAGAGTATCCTGAGATCGCCAAAAAAGCATGAAAACCTGCTTCCATTCCAACATCCTGTCTTTGTGCAGCGGGTTATAAGTTAAGCAGTAGACTGGACTAAAGGTTTAGTTAGGAGTAGAGTCAGTAGACTGGACTAAAGGTTTAGTTAGCAGTAGAGTCAGTAGACTGGACATAACAAACACACGTTGGGTGTCGTTGTCTCCCGTCTCTCCGAGGTCGGACCCGGTCCGTGAAAATATTGTCTTCACGTAACCGGTCTGTGGCGCATAAAGGTTTGGGAGTGCTGGACGAGAGGATGTAGAGGACTAATGCATAATATTGTGATTCGCAAAACCTGCTTGGTGGAGTCTGTGTTCTGTGTTTTTTTTCTTCTAAAGATAGATTTGATTTTGTAGCGAGTAACGAAGGTTTCAGGGGAAATGTATCGGAGTAAAAGTACCAGTTTTCTTTGCAAAATGTAGTGAAGTAAAAGTAAAAGTAAACAGAAATATAAATAGTAAAGTAGAGTACAGATATCCCAAAAAACTACTTAAGTATAGTAACGAAGTATTTCTACTTCGTTACTATACACCACTGCTCGCGACACATCGTCACACAATTTCTCAACGGAGTTTAAATACTTCAACTTGTGCGCTTTTCGCGTTCTTGCTTCATTAGCTGTGCGTTATTCACGCTGCTTTGTGTCGGTTTGCGTCTATTCACATCTTTGTATTTACGTTGCATGTAATCACCCCACACTTAAAGTTTGCTTTGGCGTTTTGTTTAAACACACCATAACAGAGGTCTCCTGGGTCAAAGTCCTGTGTTTTTTGGACCCGACCAACACAGACCTTCTCGCTCGTTATATTACTTCAGTGGCTCTGAAAGTTTAATAATGATGCAGATGGGTTTACATTGAAGCTAGCTCAAAGCCTGGTGCGTCTCATACAGACGCTAAAGGATGCCTTGGTGCATCGGTATCAGACGGCAAGCGGCGGTATTTGACGGGTTGGGAATGATACCGGGTTGCCAAAGCCATGACCTCGCATTCAAGCTAGCCTCTGTTCCATTAGCTTCGGTTCCTCAATGCAATCTCTCATTAAAGGTTTCTTTCATCGCCCTTTCAGAACAAATTAAGTATGTTCTGTGGGTTTACTTCGCATACTGTAAGACAAAATGGTCTCCGCTGCAGCACTTGCTTTTAGTAGTTGAACCTTTCGTGATTTTAAACAATGATTACTTTGAGAGCATACAGAAAAACTACTGCTCCATGAAAATGTACAAGCGCAGCAGCACGGGTACTTATCATTTTGGTTTTGTCCATATCCATAAAAAATCACCAACACTTTCTACTGATGTATTTGTTCAGCCGTAACCTTTCTGTAAAGGGCTGTGAACCTCGCCAGCGTTCAGTCCTGTCTGCCTGGCTCCTGCTGTCTTTACAGACAGGTCTGAGAAAGCATGGACCTTCCACTTGGCCCTCTGATGTCGAGCCATGATGTTTATCCCGCGATGGTGAAGGTCTTGTGGAATATGATGTTTATTAAATGCCACTAAAGATACAAATATTGGATAAAACTACACGTTCGGATTGATCTTTAACCAGATATACAGAGTACACCACATATTGTTGAGAAAGGCTCTGTTTTTGCTAGATTGAGGTTTTCTCACTTCTGGTTTCACTTTGGCTCTCCATTAGTCATGCCCGAAAAATCCTGGATCCTACGTTTCCCATATGACTCCATAGCGTCTTTCATTAGACGCTCTCTGCTGCTTAACACCCACATCTTTCAAACTCCACGCCTCCGGTTTGTAACACAGGCTCTCTGTTGAAAATGTGAAGCCACAAGCAGAAATTGAGGGTTGTTTCTTCAAGCTTTAGAAAGAGTAAACCAACCTTTAATGGAGAGCATCTGCCATTTAATAACCAATAGTGCAAAATAATATTCATTTTCAGCTTCTAAAATATGAGGATTTGTTGTTTTATATGATTGTTGGGCAAAAATAGCAACCTGAAGAGGACACTTTAGATATTTTACAGACTCAAAGATGATTCACTTAATCATCAAGAATAAATAAGTATTAGATGCAGCTGTACTTGTATGCATCACCATCAAAAGCGCTTCCTCAGCAAATCGATCGGCACACCGCTAAATGGGAGACTCTATAAATAACATGCATCATTCAAGTAAACATACCGTAGCTGTTTGCACATCGACAGTGGTCCATGAGCAATTTTGTTCAGCCTGCAGAATGGACTTTGATAGCGAGGTCAAGGCTTGCTGAGAGATGCTGCTGCTGTATGAAGGATTGAAGCTCCGCACACTCTCTGTGTTCACAAGCAGCTCTGTGCCAGTTACTCAACATCCGCACACATTTTCCTTTTTCAGACCGGCCTGTGCAGCCACTGCAGAGCTTCAGCACCCCGGCGAGTGATGTTCCCTGCATGAAGCTACTGCAGGGAACGAAGCCCCCGAGCCTCTTGCATCGCTAGTGTCTTGCTTTACCTGCTGGGCTCTAGATGACAGCGGTTATACGTTGCATTATGTAATGAGAGGAACACAGGAGAGACTGCCTTGCACTTGCAGTCACAGTTCATGGATCAAAAGCAAACAGGGAGCCAACCAGCGTTCTATCATAACAAAGGCAAACATACAAAAAGCCCAGAGCATTTTAGCGCTATTAAGACACCCACTCCCACTCCAGTCTCCATCTCTGGCTCATGTGCTCCCTCCCTCTCTCCATTAAACTCCCCCTTCCTCAGTGCAACTCCCCCTCACCCTTCCTCTCTTGTTACCGCTCCCCCAGATGCATTTCCTCCATTTCACTTTCATCCTTTTTTCCCTCTCTTCAGCTCTCTCTCTCTTTTTGTCGTCCTGTCTTCACTCCATACAGCCTTGCTCTTGCGCTGTCCCTCCTACTCCTACACGAACACTTACCCACCCCCCAACCCCGCATACACACACACAGCTCTGTTTTTTTTAACCAACCTCTTACTCATGTACGTCTACATCCCTCCCTCCCACTCTTTTAACTCTGTCTCTCTCTCAGTTCTCTCAGAGGGTCTAAGCTTGAAGCGATTGCCACCCACACATTCCCTCTTCAGCTTTCAGCTTGACATCAGATTTACATTCAAAATGAGCAAGTGCATAATTTCACATGTTGCCGAGCACATGGTTGTACAAACCAACATGTGAACAAACCAACATGTCTGCATCGTATATTTGTTTTCTGTGAGTCCATGATCATTTATTGCTGCAATAATTAGCCGGTTGTTTGACAGAAAAGCAATTGACAACAATTGTGATGCTCTGTTCATCATTAATCATGCAAAAATGTAAAACATATGGTAGTTGCAGCTTCTAAATTGTGTGGATTTACTGCTTTTCTCAGTTTTGCATGGTTATAAATTGAATATTTTGGGCTTTTGGATGGTTGGATGGACAAAAAGAAGCACTTAAAGGATGTGAATTTGTGAACAAAGGTCAAGGTGCTTAATTTTAAATGATGAGATTTAATATAGCAGCGAACAACTATTTGTTATGTAAAGATATGGTGGAGTAATGTCTACCTGAGCAGAGAATGAAGTCTTTCTACCTAGTATGTTGTAATGGGAGCTTCTCTTTGCTTCGTGCAAGTGCGTGCCCCGCTGGCGAGCTAATCTCCACTGCACTCCACTGCGCTCGTACGGCGATTACTGCTCATAACGCCGTCTTGGCCCCGTGGCGTCCCCCCCCCCCCCCCCCCCCCCCCCCCCGGTTCTCCCTCAGGTGAACACTGTTAGTTCTGCCGTTTGTGTTGTTGGATGCTAGCCGCTGGCTCAGCCATTTTAGTACCTTTTAATCAAATACAGGATAACCACCACTTCACCCGGCTTTATCTTAAATAAGGTGCTGAAAGTATCAAAAAAGCTCAAGCTGGTCAAATAGATATTCGCACACTTAAATCCATGTATGCTCTTCTGAAGGTCCTTTAGGCCTAAAGCTAAAAGGAAAGTGTTTAGATTTAAGTGTGCGGATATCTATTCTACCAGCACCTTTCATCAAAAAAATTGAGATATAATAAATGAATATATATATATACATAATAATTATTGAAAATACATGATCATTCAAAATGGATCCTTTGTGTGTTTCTCATCTGACTTTCAGAACCCATTTATGTCAGTAATTAAATAAATAGTTTGACATTTTGGTAAATACCCGTAATCACCTTTGTTAGATGAGAGGATCAATACCAATCTCATATCCATACAATAATTATGGAGCTGGAAGAGGAAGCCCATTAAATCAGCTTAGCAATGAAGACTGGAAATAGCTCAGTCAGTTAAATATTACAACACATTTAAAGCTAAACTAATTAAAACACATTTAACTTTGTCCACAAATATTAGCTGACTACTAGTGGTGAGTTACAACAGTTTATCCATCCACCCAGCACTAATGTGCAGCATCTCCGCTGTTAGCCCCTGACCTCTAACAAGAAGACTCGTGAAGACGCTGAGTCTTTTTTTTTCACAAAATTGTTTCAGCAAGTTGCTCTAAAACCACCAATAGTCATTTTTACAGTTCTGTTTGCCCAGATTAAAGAAATGAGATATAAGGTGTTCATTTGTTCGCTTTAGAGCCTGGATTGCTGTTTGCCCCCCTGCGACTAGTCTTTATGCTAAGCTAATTGTCTCCTGTCCCCCTATTATTCATACAAAGCATATGGATATATATGTTGTGGTTCTATTCATCGTCTGCACTGTTGTACCTTTAATTAACCACTCCAATACACAGTGATGTCCCAGTTTCCTGGAGTACACTTGTACATCACTGCAGGGTGAGACGTTACACCCATACATCCTATTCATCCTATACAGCATATTCAAGACCCTTTTGTTTGCCTCTGTCTAAAATTAAATATTTAGTTTTTCCAAAATTAGTTAATATATATTCAGGGAGTGCAGTTTGTGACAGTGTGGGCTCCATGGTAGCTCTGACAGCTTGATGGAGTGGCAGTGGGGGGCGGGGCTTAGCGTAGGCTAAATTACACCTCTTCATGCTATCTTGAGCAAGCCCAGCTAAACGCTACAGACCCTTCCCTACCCCTTGAGATCGGACACACATGAACATGCCATGGACACTGGACTTTTTTTGTTCCATCGGAATTTATTTAGGGCAATATGTAGAGGATGAATTTCACACTCGGAGCCTTTACACTCGTCACATGTTACCACCAGGGGTGAATTGAGTCTCTCTCGACAGTGATATGATCAGTGTGGTTTATTCCACAAGATTTGGTGAGACTCTTTTTCTTCCCGTTTCATCATGGATTGAATTCTTAATCGACATGTGCTCGGGCATCTTTCCAAACATTTCAACACAGCGATAGTAAGAATGAGCAACTTGAACAATGTTGTTTCAGCACATGGATGAGTTATTAAGTAGCTAAATAAAAGAGACAAGCATGTCTACCTGCTGCATGATCCCAGCAGGCCTGAATCCCAACCTCCCGTGACACGTTGATACCTCGGCCAGTTTGCTTTTTAAGCCTTTGCATCATCTCCAAACAAGAATTTCATAATTGCATTTTTAGAAGAGGTACAACAAGCAAATCAAACAGGTCTCCAGATGTCTTCGCTACTGAGAGCTTTGTTGTATCCCATGTTTGAAATGAAAATATAAGGTATACGTCGTGGTGGTGTGGAGGGGGGAAGTAAAGGCATTGCCATGGCGACAAAATACAGAGCCTGGGTTGGGATCTGAAAGAGAGTGAGTGATGAATAGATTTAAATGTTCCAAGCCGAAGCTTTTGTTAACTCTGTAATAAACCTTTAAAGTGCGAGTGCAGGTGTTGAAAAAAGACAATGACCGTACCATTTCTTTCTGTTTTAATTTGTCACACTTCTTAATACCCCATGCTAACTCCACCCATCTCCCAACTATCATTACCATAAAGATGGTGGTTCAGATGATTTATACACTGATTCTGAATGAGTCCTAGCATGTGCTGCCACCCACATTTCTCCAATCTGTGCATGTTAAGTGTACAAAGGGGGATGTACGGTGTGTTATGTTTGTGCAAGTTGAAGAGTACCATTTTCCAAAATGAGAAATCTGCTCTTGGCATCTACTCTTTACAAATGAAAAATCATGCAGCATGTGGAGTAAATCCAGGTGCATGTTAGAAATATAGGAGGTAGCCAAACCCATGCAAGAGCTTTATTGTGGGTTCAAATGTTGTACTGCTTTTTGTAAGTCTAAGTGGCAATGTTCTTTAAAATGAATAGGAGGTAACTCAATGGCCTTTGTTGGATGTAACCTGTAGCAAACCCCTTGATGGTGTTATTGAAGCCATTTTCTTTCTGAAGTATCTCATAGAAGAGAAACGTCAGCAGGTGTTACTCTCAGAGGAGATTAAACATAAAGGTGTTACTATCAGTGGAGATTCAACATTAAAAAATGGGTTTGTTTGGGACAAAACACAGGGGAGAAACAATCACAAATGCAGTCTAATAGGATATGAGTTTAGCGAGGAGCTGAAGTTATTGGATAGATGAGAGTAGCGGATGATCTTTGATAGTTATGGTGCAATCTCATTTACTTCACAAAAATACAAATCTAATTTGCCAGTTCAGTGTTACTTGTGAACCCTTTATTTGGCAAAACAATCAAAGGTCCACTTATTAGTTTTTCAGGAGCTTTCAAACATAGCTCAATGGTTTCCGGAGGTAAACTGCATAAACAGATAAATATATAATTTGACAGTTTTAAGAACAATCTTGAATAGAGAAACATTTTTGATTATATTAATGCATATCTTAGCGAACATTAATATATTTTTATTATTGCTCTGCCTGCGTACAAACTATTGAAATAACTGCTTGAATTGTATGTCATTTCTCGTCATTATATATATATATATATATATATATATATATATATATATATATAGAGAGAGAGAGAGAGAGAGAGAGAGAGAGAGAGAGAGAGAGATACATGTAACCTCATGACTCATTCTGGCCAACAATAATATTTACTAATGTGCACTTTTTTTAAATACAGATAAAAAGCAATACATTAATAAATAATATGCTTTGACAGTTTATAGTTAATTAATGTATACCAAGCACAGCTATAGTAACTGCCACTTGTTACAGCAGACTTGCAGTCAAACATGCACCTTTTCATTGCCTGTTTGTACTACTGTTAAATAACAGTTAGTGCTAGCGGTATTAGTGCAGAATGGTTAAATGCATGAGGGAGCGTTTAACCTCTTACACTTATCTCACTGCACAGTGCTCTCAGTGAGACACTGTGTTGCCGATGTATTGTTAAATCATAGTCATGATTTATATACCGTGTACTGTAAGGCAACAGTAATCTGCCCTCTGTGGCAGGAGAAAGGATTCGTATGCCCTATTCAGAACTCCACCCCTCGTGTAAATTAATACAGACAAATCTGAATAAATGCAAACAGTGGGTTTTCACTGGAGGATATCATTTTATATAATTTTTTTGCTGAGGTCAAACTGCATTTATATCCCAACATTTGCTTTCGAGTCTCTTTGGAGATTAAGAAAGTAAAAGCTTTCATGGCTCTGGGGATTCTTGCTCAGCAATTTCTGAACAAAATATAATGTGAAGACAAACTGCTGCATTTTGCTCTGTATAAACAAAATGCTTAGTAAGATAGTTTATCACTTGTGATAGTCATCATTATAGAGTTTTGTTTTGCTGGTTACGGATCACTTAATAATCTAACAACGCACTGTAAATGTCGTCCTTGAAGCCATCAAATTAATTTACTCTGAGTTTAAGCTGAATATTTTGTCACTTGCTTCTAGCTCACGATTTTTCTTAAATAAAATACTCAACATCGATACAGATTTTTTCAAAGATTATGAGAAAAGTATTATGCACAGCTGCCAAATACCTCGACAGTCCAGAGCACCTGCAGCGCAGCCACCCCACACTAAACTGCTAAAGCAGCGTTTAGGGGGCAGTCCTGGTGGGTAGATATATCACACAACAAAAGTTTAAAACATAGAAAAGTGGGTATTTTCTCAGTACACACTTTCTGTTCTTTTGGAGGGAAAACAACAACAACAGCTGCAACTACCTGAAGCGGACAAAGACTTGGTCGATTTCCAACAGAAATCCAGAACTCAATGAAACCCTCCATTGGAGGATGTAATAAAGCACGTGCTCTCTCTGAATCTTATGGCTTCAAATTGGCACCAAAAGGTGTGTTTTTTTTTTGTATCACCCGAAGTGTTAGGGTAGTACACCAACTCATACACTGCTTGTTTTTTTTATGATCTCATTGTCTATATCTAAACCAACAGAAACGGCCCAAACTTCAGTGGGTTTTCTTTGCCGTAAGACTGATGCCAGATAAGTCCTAAATCACCATTCTCTGCTTGGCACAATCTGCTCCTCCAGGAGAATCTAATTAGTCTGGGAAACAATATATTCTGAAGTGGTTCTTGATATCACTGTATCACAGTTATGATGCATGCATAATGATTGGATAACCCCCGGTCGTACAGGGCAGCACCCATAATAATTGCTGTTAATTAACAGTTCTTGCAGAGTAACAAACACCGAAGAAACCGTGAGCAGCCACGCAAGATAAATTGAGAATATTTTGAGAAAGATCACAACAAAACTAAAGAAGGTCAATTCCTGAAACATTTCAGTAATCAGTAACTTCTTCTAAATACCAGAAACCGAACAATATAATTTTCTGTCATTTCGTGTCAATCTTCTTAAAAGCGTAGGTTTAGATTTTTTGAAACAGAAAAGCTTGCAATTATGTAACCCAAAATAATACAAAACACAATTTCAAATGAACTTAATTTCGATACAATTACCGTCAAGTGTTAAAAGCGCTCTTGACACCTTATAATGGTGCTAGATATTGAATCTTCCCCTCCTCTCCTGGGATTTGTCAGTAACCTTCTCATGTACGAACCCTGTTCTGTCAGATTTCATTTAAAAGACTCCACCACCGGTCAGTCATTCAGCCTACAGAGTTTGAGTCAGTAGTTTTGAAGATGTGGATTTGTGCAAACTGAAAACGGGCATCGTTTGATGTCTCGGCTGGGCGGCAAACACCTCCGTGGCCATCTTCTTCCCTCCTAATGTGGGTTGGAGAAAATTGTTAGGGAAAAGATTGCCATTTGGACAGGTAAATGAAAGAGAGTGAAAGGAGAGGGGCGATGGGGATGAAAGAAATACAGATGACGGTAATGTGGAGAAAATGGAAGGTTCTGGATGCCACACATTAGAGAGCGCGAGAGAGAGAGAGATCAGGGGCTGAAGAAAGGTAGAGGCATAAATGCACTATTTGAATTATGTAAAATAGCTGCGTGGGAGAAATGTGTGTGTGTGTGTGTGTGTGTGTGTGTGTGTGTTCATGTGACAGGAGAGGCTGAGAGCAAAGCAAAGACCAGAGATAGACAACATGACAAGTCAGTGTGAGATATGCTGCAATACTGCAGAAATAGACAGGAATTAGGAACAACCAAGCAAATGTATAACCAACTCAAAGTTGGAACGATGTCTAACAGGGAAATAACAAGATGTGCAGAAAAGAAATGCAAAGTAGGCTTTGATATCATTCTGCTGCCGCTTATAGCCGATAACAATTGATTCCTGTGAGCGATGGTCACCGTGGCTTTATCAGACAACGGATTGTTTTCGTCTTCGTCTGGTGGAAACGTGCAACATGCTGTTGACTTTACGTATTCTCGCCTAATCTTGTTTGTGCCTCTTTTCTAGCTGCATGGCTCTCGGGATGACGAAGTCGGTCTGAAATACTAGACAGCTGTTATACTATATCGGACAGCGTTCCATGAAATCGAGTGCAGACGTTCATGATCCCCAGAGGATGACTTGAGTGTTGCTTTTCATTGAGCTTTTCATTGAGCTTTTCATTGAGCTCTACCTCCGGGTCAAAACTTTCACTTATCCAGTGAAATCTAGCAGATGGTAACACTCGGTCTTGCACAGATGGACATGCGACGAATCCCAACAGATTTAATTTTCCTCTAGCGCCCCCATGAAGCCCACGTTGGTGGTTTAGTGAAATATCTCAACAACTGTTAGATGTATTGGCATGGAATTTGGTATCTTCAGGATCGTGTATGTAGATTATCAACATCTCCTCCCTGCTCCTAACCAATGGCATAGCACTGTTAAGGTAAATAATTAATTAAATGTGCTATATTCTAACCTCAGAGCATTGCTTCCACGAAGACAAAAGGTCAAATGCTAAAAATATATCTATCTTTAAAGTAATTCAAAATTGTCCGAATATATATACTTGTCTTGGTAACATCTGTGAATAAATGATGAGAACTTTGATATTTTTTTGTGCATGTGACCAATATAATTTTATATTTTGAAAGTACATGTATTTATATAGCATAACCACCACAACATTGAAGCAGTTTCAAAGTTCTCAACATACAAGACATTATTTTAAAAGACCCCCAAACCGCCCAACAACTCAGATCCTCTGCTAATTCGTAGAGGTGGGAATCACCAGAGGTTACGGATTAATAGGCAGCCCTGTTAACTGCCGACTTTCGGCCGAAAGTCGGCCAGCGTTACTTCAGTACCAGTAGCCAGTTTGATTTATGCTTTTTTTTCACGAATGTTGTCCCGTGTGTCGTGCAACAGCTGTGCGAGCAGTGGCGCTACGAGTGACAGGAAGTCCAGGCGTTTGATTTAAATGCGGATGGCACATTTCTAATTTCTTTCTCCTACCATCACACTGACCCGGGACCTCTGCTGACCTCACCAGAAAACAACACAGCACCATCTAGTGGACTGAAAAAGCAACTTATTGTATTATTCTAGGACCAAACAGTTTAGAATTGATATAATAAAAGATCGATATTTGGCTTCCGTGTATCGACACAATATCGGCAGGCAAAATATTGCGATACTATGCTGTATAGATTTTTTCCCCCACCCCTACTAATTCGCATCACAAGCGTGGCTCAACTTCATATTTTACAAGCAAGTTAGAGATGAATTTGGTGGCCAAACCATGTATTAATTTATAGGCACGCAGTGCGATTTGTTATTCTATTCTGTGAAACATGAGGGCCGTTTGTGGTCTTCTTTTCCTTCTGCTGGCTGTCTCAAAAGTCACTTTCATCATACAATGCATGCACATGAATTTCCCCTGAGGACGGTGATGCAGAGACACCCTTCAGTCCTGACATTTTATTGAGTTTTGCAACATTTGGTCGAGGGACCACAGGGACGGGAAAGTGGAGGACACGGCCAAAAACAGGAGATACAGAGTGAAAAAAACTCCTGGTTTCTGATGTGATTTGTTGGTGCCGCAGTGATTAGGCAGGCCACCCAGGTCAACCGGGCCTCCTGTGCTCTCTAACTGTACATTTACACTCTCTCCATCATCCATCAAGCGCAGGACAGGAGTTTATTCCCTTACTGGCCAATTCAGTGCATTAGGCACCGACACGCTGATGGAGGTCAATAAGTGCTTTGTTTGTTTAATGCTCGCTCCTCTCTATCCGTGCATCTCCCGGTCCCTCCCATCAACATGCAGACTGTTAACATTCGCCCGATCTGACGCCCAGACAGAAAATCTATCTCTCCAGTCTCTCGCCCACTTCGTCCACCTCCTCCCCTCCACAATGGAAGTTTGAGTTATACAGTATGTGTGCAGCAGTAAACGCAGCAACAGTGCTGGTGAACGTGTGTGAACCAGCATGGTTTTTATTTCTGCCTCGCTCACCTTTGACCTCTAATCTCGCTCTCACATTCTTTCCTTCTCTCTTTCATTCCTTCAGGCAGACTGTCCATAACGGCTCTCCTGTAGCTGTTTATTTCCACAATGGCCCCTGTCTTTCTCTCCCCACATCCTCTCACTCTACCTGTGTCTCGGCAAAGCAATTTTTCCCTCTGTCTTCATTCTACCTTTGAATGTTTCCGTTCCCCCGATGTGGATTAAAGTCTTACCTGTCGACCTTTTCTCGTTCTCTGTCCTCTTAGATCATCGCGCCCGGCGGAAGAGCATAGCCATTGGGAAGCAACCCAGCATGGAGGTCCCTCCCACTGCCCCAATTCAACCCTTCCGACAATCCGTGAGTAACCCCCCCTGTTCCCGTCCCCGCTCGCTGCCTCCGTCCCTCTCGCTGTCCCTCCTCCCTCCTCCTCCCCTGGGCCCGCCACACACCTGTGGCCGCCGGGCCAGTGGCACCCCGCCTCACCCTTTTCCCCTCTCCCTGGCTGTCTATCCCTCCTTCGCCTGGTGCCAGCAGCGGCAGCAGCCAAAGGGCTCTAGGAAAGGGCCTGGCACGCCCCCCATGCCCCGCTCGCTGCCCCTCTCCCCCTCCCTTTCCTTCACCCTGCCCCGCTCGCCTGCTGCCTTCTCCTCCTCCTCCCCCTTCTCGTACTGGGGCGGAGACTGGAGGGCTGCCGGGTTGAGTCCAGTGGCAGGAGGAACGTTTATTGCACCACTGCCCCCTGTTGAGGTATGTGACACAAACATGGCTGAAGCGGAGACGTTGGCTCCAGCATTTAGGAAGCCTGTAGCATGGAAACATCTTTTTTATTTTCATTTGATTTATCTAGGATAGTCTCACTCCTCTCACTTGTGATCTTTGAAGTCTGTTTTAACTCATATTTACAGAATAATTGGAACGGTATACCTCTAAAGGCCATACCAGTGTGTTTGCTGTTTTTGAATGCATGTTGTAAATTATTTGTTCAACATTTCCAGGCAGCCATTGGTCTTCATTTCCCAATGGTACAAAAAACAATTAGCGGACTCTTGAGTTGTGTAATCTGCATTCATGTTTGTAAAAGTTACCTAATTTATGTGTGGTAATGCCGTTAAAGTGCCAATTGATTAAACAATTCTGCACTGCACTTTGTTTGTTTGCAGAATTAACACGTGACCATTACGGACATAAAATAATAGAACTGGATGAATATGCAAAGGGTAGGAGCCTCTCCAACACAAAAAAAACTCTCAAATCCAACTGCAAGCAGAAGCAAACACGATTGGGAAAAAAATTAAAGAAGGCGAAAGAGGAAAAAATCAATAAAACACTCAAATTAATAATGTTGCCTATGTATAGCCGATCATTATGCAGCATTTTCTTTTTTCGGAAAAAAGCTGTTCAGTGAATCATTTAGAATATTTTGGTGTTTTATTTAGTTTATTTACTTTTTGTGTTTTTGTGCCCTGTAAAGCACTAGATATATATTTATACAAATATATATATATATATATATATATATATATATATATATATATATATAATCAAGTCTGCTAATAGCGTTTAATCTTATGAGAAATTAATGAAAACCAATGGATACCTGGAACGGCAGAAAAGATTACAAATGGTTGACTGTGATCTGAATTAAATGGGACTGGTAGTAAATGTAAAACACGCAAAACCCCTGGTATGATTCATGTCAACAAAAGTGAAGTAACATAAACAAATGTCGTTGTTGTGTGATTTTTCATACCAAAGACAACGTGAGTGAAGAGGGAGAGAGAAGCTGGCAGCCAAACACATTCTGTCTGCGAACAAAAATAATCTGTTTATTGTTTTATTCATGGCAAAGAAACTCAATCACAAGGTATCAAACGTGCACATAAAAGGGCTTGAAGGATAGATTGGTGTCTTATTAAGTTTGTGCCAGTGTTCTTTGTTGCCCATCTCCTTTCCATTATTTCTGCTGGTGTTTGCACACTGTCACTGTAACTGGAAATGGCAGGACTTGTTTTCTCCGTTCCCAGGAAACTATTTGCTGCCCATTCACTGCTGCAGCATGAAAAACAGCTTCCACAGACTTGACAATTACAGGAGCCAGATAATCCATTTGAGTACACGTGAAGCCCCGCTTTGGCTTGGTCAAAGTTTTTGTGTTTCATTATTATTGCACAGAGGCGGAGATGAGTGTTTTCATATCAATCTTCCACATTATCGGATTGGATGAACAACCCTGTGCGTCACAGTGGGAAGTTAAGATGCAGGCCTAAGTTTTCAGCCTTCCTACAGTTTTCTTTTTGTAAATCACCTGACATGTAAGGGTAGAAATAGAAATGAAGTCCTTAAAAAGCACATTGCCTGGTGTAGTGGTAAACCTGCATATATACCGATTTACTATTATTTTATCGATAAATATAGCTACAAATATGTATCAGAGCCAATAATGTTACAGTCTTTCATGTAAGCTGTGGTGTTAACTGCCTGCAAAAGACTCATGAAAGTCCATCATTAAAAATGTCACTTCAGTGACAGTGTGCAAGCAGCATTTTACTTGCAAATTGTACTTACAGTAAATTATTAAAAGTAAACATACTCATATTGCAGGAAAAATCTCCCGACAGTGTATTTTAGTTGTATTATTATAACTATTATTTTCAATATAATTTAATCTGCAGGTAATTATATATTTTTTTAAAGTAAAGTACCTGAGTACATTGTCCACATTTAATAGCTGTGGAGGGATGTCACAAAAAAGATTGTCTTTGTGTATGCAAACATAGCCACTGAAGAAGAAGTCCCCCCCTCCCCTTTTTCACTATTACTCCCCTTATTGTGGTTTATTGTGATTCCGGCTTCTCTCTCTCCCTCTATCTCTGTACTGAAGGCTTTTACTCTTTGAGACTTAAAGTGTCAGACGGAGCGGCTAATCAAATCAGATTTAGTCATGCAGGCCATTAGCTTGGAACTAGCAGATGGAGCCAAGTCTTTAGTCATATCCTGAAGACAGGCTTCAAAGCCATTTGACTCATGCCAGATGATGAGGTGTCATTTCCCTGCAGTCATTCTCCCACTCAGTAATGCTGGTATGCTATAGGTGTATAAATGGTATTACTAGTCCTCAGGATGCACCTGAGAGCTGCAGGGATGAAGCTTCTTTCAGACACAGGGGACAGAAACCCCACAGAGGGACGTTTCATGCACGCTTTAAGTTCTAAAGTTAGCTTTGCAGTTTTCAGTTCAACGTTTTAAAGCATGAAAACTCAACATTTACGTTTTACAAACGAAACAATGTCCTTGTTTAGGTTTTACAAGGCTCTTAGTGGGCTGAAAGGTCATTCGGGTGGGAAATGTCCCACCTTCTTCATGTAGTTACGACTTTTTTCCAAGATATTTTTACAGAAGTGACACATTATGTTGAAATATGCATTACTTATCATGACACAAAGCAATATATATATATATATATATTTTAACGAGTCAATTAGTTAAACTAACCTAATGTGTGGCAATTTTCTCACTTGCTAAGAAGGACTTGTTTCACTTGGTCCCCCTTGGAATGGACCAGTTTGCAGCAGCACACTGTAAGAACTGGTCCCGGTTAAAGCTGTGGTTAAAGTCCACCCAGGTTTGTTTGCAGGCAGGATGGTTTGGCATAGCGAGGGTCTTTCCCAATACCTACGATGCGTACATTCACACACCGCCAGATAGGTGTGACCCACGTCCGAAAAGTACAAACGCACAGTACACTCAATCCACAGTTGATGGGAAAAATGTTTAAGACCGCTTTGAAGACGTATTCAGAGCTAAATATATCCCACAATTCACCAGTCCAGCTGCTGGCGGTAGAGCGCCTGTAGGCAGGCTTTAGACACCAAGCATCAGACATAAACTTAAAGCTCATGTCATGTAGAATTTATCATAAATAGAATATTGATTATGTCGACCAGTCGCGTGAGTGCTTCAAGTTGTCTCTTCAGTCAAACACAAGTGTGGTTATTGGGACCGAACCCCAAGCCACCTTCTCCTTATCATTTCCTGCTTCAGTGATCATGTAAGGAAGCTCATGCAGGACCAACTGGACCCCGAGTGTTAGACTTTGATCTGCTGAGCTTGTTGTTTGGACTGTGTGGCTCACCACTGCCCACCACAGGATCTGTTGCAACACTGCAGTTCCCTTGTGGCCAGTGGACATGTGTGGGTGTATGATTTCCTGTTGATAATAAATGTACCTTGTGCTCTTCCCCCGTCACACATCACGTGTTTCATTTGTGTGTCTCCGTCTGATTTTGGTGTTACTTTAAATACATCTCACACAAACCCCTCTGAATCATTACCATCATACGTTAAACAATCTTTCTCCTTAAACCATACCCGACTCCCTCTCCACCGATCAACTCCAACTTCTCCCACTTCTTCTTCTCTGTAACTTCGCGCCATGCACATCCTCCCTCTCTTCCTCCATCTGTTTGCCGTTGTTCTCCTCCTCCGCCCGCTCCAGAGTTTCCTCAGTAGAAGGTTGAAGGGCTCGATCAAGAGGGCTAAGAGTCAGCCCAAACTGGACCGAACCAGCAGTTTCCGCCACATGATCCTCCCCCGCTTCCGCAGTGCCGACCAAGACAGGTCAGTGAGTGATTGTGTGGCGAGAGAGATTTCGAGCATTGAGGATTAATCGGCTGTGTCTGGCTGCGTTTGGCTGTGTTTATATGCAAACACTGAGCAGTTGCATTTATGTATGAAATCAAATGTTTGTCTTTTTCCTCTGTTTTGTGTGAATGTGACGGCATCACAAACTATTTACTTTCCCATCTCCTGACACAATATGAAGCTTCCCCCTGATTGAAACAGGACGTTGGGATGGGGCATGACCCCGCTTTTTCTCAACCTCTTTCTATCTCTATCTCTATCTCTTTCTCTTGACCTCTTTCTATCTCTTTCTCTTTACCTCTTTCTGTCTCTTTCTTTCTGTCTCTTTATTTCAACCTCTTTCTATGTCTTTTCCTTGACCTCTTTCTATCTCTTTCTTTCAACCTCTTTCTATATCTTTCTCTTGACCTTTCTATCTCTTTCTTTTAACCTCTTTCTATCTCTTTCTCTTGACCTCTTTCTTATCTCTTTCTTTCAACCTCTTTCTATCTCTTTCTCTTGACCTCTTTCTATCTCTTTCCTCGTTCTATCGATACACCTTGATCTCTTTCAGTCTGTCTCTCTCTCTATTTCCTTTTATTTATTTCTCTCAGCCTCTTTCTATCTCTTGCTTTGGACTCTTTTACATCCATCCATTTCAACCTCGTTCTATCTCTTTATCTCGTGCTCCTCAATTTAAACAACTCAACCTCTTTCTTTCTTTTTACTCTTGTCCTTTTTTTCTCTTCCTCTGACCTGTTTTTATCTATCTCCATCCATCATTGCTATAAATTGTTGTTTATTTTACACTCTCAGTGTCACTTACAATAAAAACACTCTGCAGCATCGCTGTTTCTCTGCCGGGCGATGAAAAAACATTTCCCTCTCTCCACGGCAACCAGCAGACAGCCATATGGCGGCTGTACAAACCATAATGAGTCAGTGGGAGATTTGCTTAATTATACCTCCTCTGTATCATGTGCATAGTTGTAGCAGCACTGGCATTCGTCAGGCACAGCAGCACAAGAGTTACACTGGTAATGTTCGAGTGCCAAATTTGTTTTTTGCAAAAGTTTGCTCTGGAAAGTTGTTATTTTGAAGGAGAAACAGAGTACACTTCATGAAATGTGAAGTTTCTAGTTTTCAAGTATAATGTTGTCTTGCTGTTTCATAACTAGCTAACTTCTAGGTGTGAGGTCAGCCTTGTGTGCTTTTATTATTGAGTTAAGCCTCTTATGCTGCGTTCACACAATTCTTTTTTCCGAAAGAGATGGAAAATGTCAACTCCCGTGAATGAGGCTAATTTTTTGCGACACGACATTCACTATATTCGCGTTATTCACGCCGCCCGGTGGAAATTCGCGTTGTTTGCAACAATTTGCGTCTGTGCATTGACTCTGCATGCTTTTGGTGTGAACGCAGCACTTTACCCCCACGGCGCCTATTATCGGACAGGAAAAGAGAAAAATAAGTCAAGTGACGTTTCCTAAAGTATCTCCGGGACCACAACGTTGAGTAACTTCATTTAAATTGCTGAAATACAGTAAAGCCTTGTGGGACGAGTTCTATCGAACAGAAAAAATTAAACTTACCGTTAAGTTTATGTAATTACATAAACCCTGTAACATCGCCGTCATTTTCGGCGGCGGCCGTAACGTTTTACAAAAGTACACTTTACAAAGTCGGCTTTCAATAAAAGACACCTCTTTGTAACCCTACAAGGTTGTAGGAGTGTACAAAAGTAATATTCATTCATCTCTGTATATTAGTCCCTGAAAAATCTTTTGTCTCCGACTGCAATTAATCATTATTTTCCCAATTACAGTAGTCGATTATACTATTTTACTATATTTTGGTCGGTAAAGAAAATTACAATTTTCATAATCAGAATTCTCTAAAGCCCAGCATAACGTCTTCAAGATTGTTTGTTTCATCCAACCGAGAGTTTTCATTTAAGATGAAAAACAGCCGCCACACATTACAATTGTGAAGCTGCATTAAGATATTTTTGCTTTAAAGATGATAATAAATTGTCAAAGTAATTGCCAATCTAATTTTCTGTTGATAAACAAATGAATGAATCCAGGAATAGTTCTAAGCTTTACTTTTGTCCTTTCAGTTTATCCATGAACTCCCACTCGACAGCTACAGCCAAGATAAACTCAAACTCAAACTTCAAACAAGCAAGGTCATCTTGATAATGTAAACACAGAGAAACAGTGCACTCAGGAGAGCGCTACAACCCTTTCTGAGCCAGCGGTCTGCCAAGGTGTGTTTCCACATGATTTATTCATCTGGGAAGGTTTTCGGATGTCTGTTATCCCCGGCTGGTCTGAGGAGACACAGAGCGGGCGAAATAGTCGAGAGCCGAGGTTGAATGCCATTTTCTCAGATCTCGGTTTACTCTGTATGTTTTCTGTCAGGCGAACATCTACAGCTTTGATCATTATTATTCTCTTTAAAAAAAAATCTTTATTCATCCAGAGAGAGTTTGCTGAGAAGACATGCTGTTTTTCCTACATAGTCTGAAATCCATACAGCCATAAACGTGCCTCTGAGCTCCCAAACAGGCTCTAAAACAAGGATATACTGTATATTTCCGTACATATATTTTGAACGTACAAATACCCAATGGGCCTCAGAGTTCCCTTAGCTTCCAATACTGTAGGTCACCCTTTCCTCTAACTCATATGTAATTATTTTGTATGCCTGTTTTTCAGCAGAGTTTCCGTGTCCTGTGATGACCTGCATTTCCTGTCCAGCTAAATATAATGTTCTGCATATTATTTTCATCATCAATTAGTACTTAATATATTACTTGTTTAGCCTATATAACTTTACCAAATAGTGCAAAACTAATTTTCCATTGCCAGGGATAATTTCTTCTCCTATCTTTTTGGTCCAAAACCTAAAGATATTAAATTTGCAATCATATCAAATTGGAATAAAAGCAGCAAATCCTCAAATTTGAGCAGTTGGAACCAGGTGTCAACCTCCTGTTCTGAAAAGTGACGCCAATGTGGAAGTGCTTTAAACCTGTATTCTTCCTAATGGCCACCAGGTGCCGATTGTCTGATTGTAATGCAGTCTTATAAACAAAACAACACATAAACGGTAAACATTGTAAACATGAATTTATGGTCTCAACCTGGTTTCAATACAGAATGACATGTTTTCAGTAGATTATGGTCCATTTAGAGTAAAATTGACCACCATGACGCAGGGTATGCTTTAGGGTGTGTCTACTTTGTGATTGACAGGTCGCTACCACAGTGTTGAATTCAGTTCGTGAAAAAGTTAATTCTAACCTTTTTGGTTGCCTAAAAATGTCGTATTCAGCTTTTGTACTTCCACTTATCAATTAGCAGAATTTTTGCATATACATTTTCTGTCAGAAATATTTGGATCTTTATTAAGCCTTCAATTGGCCTCGCATTGCTGTAACATTAGTTCAACCTTATATAGGCTGCAACAATTTTTATTTTCATTATCGATTAATTTGCTAATTAGCAAAACACAGGAAAGGAGAAAATCCTCTCAATTTTTATTAAATGTTTGAGCTTTTTGCTTGATTAGATTGCCTCAAAATTGTTGCAGAATGTTTTTGTTTTTTTTGCCAACGGACTAATTGATGATTTGACTAATTGTTTCTGCACTACACACACAGTCGTTCAGGTGAGTTAGATTTCTTTGTGTAGTTGGCTGCGACACGTGTTTGGCATTAGTTCACTGCAGTGATGCATAAAACATGTTTTTTTATATTTCTAAATTTGAATTATCTGCTAATTGAATACTTGTTTCTAGTTTCTAGTCCATCATCACTGGTGCTGATGTTTTTTTTGTGACGTGTTGAATCAAATCTGCAAGGTCTGTCTGTGTGTGTGTGTGTGTGTGTGTGTGTGTGTGTGTGTGTGTGTGTGTGTGTGTGTGTGTGTGTGTGTGTGTGTGTGTCTTTTCATGTTTGACTCTACCTACACTTCAGCTCCCCACTGAGACCTTCAACCTTCTTTTACCTCCAGCAGTCTTGCTCTCTCTTCAGTCCGTCTTTCCACTTCCCTTCCCTTCCCTTTCTTTTCCCTCTAATCCATGCTCTCACTTTCTTCCTCTCCAAAGGTTCCACTGTTTACATAATCAAAGCGATTTCCTTTGAGAGGTCTTCTCTTTCGATCCGCTCACCCCTTCCTCTCTCAGTCTTCCCTTCTCTCACATCCTCTCATGAACTCCCCCACTGTATCTCTCTTCTCCTCTGTGTTCCCCCCAACCTGACTCATTCCTTTGGGTCTATTTTTATCTCTCTCTCTCTCCTCTCTCTCTCTCTCTCTCTCTCTCTCTCTCTCTCTCTCTCTCTCTCTCTCTCTCTCTCTCTCTCTCTCTCTCGCCCTCCCTCTCCCCCTCCTCCTGGTCCCTTACACATGTAATCAGTGCACTGTTGATGAACATTATGATTGAATGTCGACAAAAGCAGTGCGAGCGCAGGGGAGAAGCTGAGAGTCGGACGCAGCGTGGAGGACGTACAGTATCTTTTTCTTTCGCTCCTTTTTCCTCATTTCCATCCTCCCTTTTCTTCTGTGAGGGTCTCCGTCACACCTGACCGTCCCTCCTCGCTCTCTGGGTAGACTCGCTGTTTCATCGTGCATCTGTCTTAGTGACTGTCTGCCGAGCTGCTCTGTAGTGTTACATGCCTCTGTGCATGTGTGTGTGGGTGTAGGAGGAAGTGTGTAGGAGAGCGTGATGGACGGGCTTTTAGCGGAAGCCTTGTTCACTTATACGTGTGTAAGAGTTATTGATGTAATTAGAAATCATTTTAAGATGTTGTTTGTACTGTTTAAAATGTTTTTTTGCCCGGAGGAGAAAGACCGGACACAAAAGACAGCTACTTAAATACAAAAAATTAAGATATCTTGTGCATTTTGCAGCCAATCATTTTCGTATCTAACTGAAAAGAAATTGACAAATGTAACAAAATATTCTTTTGGTTGTGTTTAAATGCCTTCATGATACAACCAATTATTTACACACAATAATGAGGTTGTAATGAGCATTTCAGAGTCACTTTGCTGTCCGTTCCATCTACTGGATTTTCTTAAAACATTGTGCTAATGAACGTTGTGCTATTAGAAGCTTGATAAGTCAGCTCACTTCACAGCTGCCTGTTCAATTATTTACAATGAATAGTTTCAAAATGTTCATTATTTTTCATTGCCTGAAGTGTAGCGCACTCTTCCTCTCCTTTTGCCTTGTAGCATCACAAGGTTAACACTGTAGCTTTGAGTTATTACTGTCGACAGCCCAAACAGTCAAAGTGTTGGAAAAAGTCAGAAATATTCTCAAGTCAGTGTGTGCTTTATCTTAGCAGGACCAACTGAAATATCAAATATAGGATTTCTCTAAAATAAAACATTAAAAATATATGGTGTTTTTCCTGCTTCCTGCTACAGTACGAATAGTAGAAGTTTTCACCGTGTTTTATATGGAATATTTTGCTGATATTCACCATCGCAGACGGACACATCTTGTGTTATTAGCTGAGCATCTTCTTCGTAAAAATAAATATTCGGTATGTGTTAAATGCCTTTATTGTCACGTACGGCTGTTTGTTAGTGCACAAAGAAAAATGTGAAAATCAAATACAGTTTTGATCAAAGTAAGGCACCTGGAATTAAAATTACCATCATTTTTCGACATTGATAAACAGCAATGTCCTGTAGTTTCTTGTGCACACAACAGAAGTGCAATGCAACCTTGAATGAAAGAGCCTCCCTTCTCCACATCTAACCACAACTATCACTCCTCCCAGGACCCGTTTGATGCAGAGCTTCAAAGAGTCCCACTCCCATGAGTCCTTGCTGTCTCCCAGCAGCGCTGCCGAGGCGCTGGACCTCACCCTGGACGAGGACGCCGTCATCAAACCTGTGCACTCGAGCATCCTGGGACAGGAGTACTGCTTTGAGGTGAGAACTGAGGTGCAAGGTGTGGACAAACAACAACCCGCACACACACACACACACACACACACACACACACACACCCAGCGTGCAGTGTACAGTACAGTAAATAACATCAAACATTTTTGCGTGTGAGAGACTGTGAATTGAAAGTTGTGTTTTTTTTACATGTGACGAATGAAAGAAACAAGGACCCTGAAATGAGCCCTTTTCCCTCCATAACTTGCTGCAAGAGTGTCAGCTTTTTTCCCCTCCATCTCTCCATTAGCGGAACATGACAAAGGTTGAGAGTGAACACATTGTTTTGGCGCCTGGGTTGCAGTCTCCATAGTAACTAATGGCTGTGATTGTTGAATTTACCATTGGCTATAACCTCAGGTGACTACGGCATCGGGAACCAAGTGCTTTGCGTGTCGCTCAGCTGCAGAGAGAGACAAATGGATCGAGAACCTGCAGAGAGCTGTCAAGCCCAACAAGGTGAGGGGAGAGAAAGGGATGCGGTAGAGGTAGAACAAAAAAAAAAGGATGATCCCTCTGTCTGTGTGTCTCTCTCTCTCCTCCCCGTCTCCCGTTGTTGTCTGTTTTCAATAAGAGCGCACCGCTTCATTTCTCTGTGTGAACTCCATTTTCGTGTTTGTGTGTGTCTGTGTTGAATCGTTTTAGCCGCCTCTCCACGCAAACGTATTAAAGCTGCACAAGGTGATGTTGCAGGGTGGAAGCTCCAAATAGCTGTTTGTTTTTTAGAAACTTTGATATCCACAAATCAGATAATGTGATGCCATTAAATTGCACACCGCAGGCTCATGTTTACCAACACAGCATGTCTGTGAGACTTGATGCTAAAGGATCCTGAAGAGGCAAAAGATTGAATATTGATGAGTCCTGGTCATTTCTCACTGTGGGCCTCATGCAAGAAACACTTGAATGAACAGATTTGTTCTTAAGTGCCTTATTCAAGTAATTTAAGAGATTTATGACATTCACCAATTTTCTAAAGGCCTGAACACAGAGGGGGCTTTTTTAATGCTATTCATTCGCACATCAATTTTTTTTAATGCTAATAATAAGGAACAAGGTTGAATTTTTTTTCTTTTTTTCTTTCACACTGCGAATAAAGGCATCAACCAATCGTGTTGTGCAGAATGGACACATTCAAAGCGTCCACTTACATTGTACAACATCACGGAGGCTTCATAGCCCGAACAAGCCCACAGGAAACGAAACATTTGCATAGTAGCTAGACGATGAAATTACAATTTACGGGTTGTATGCGATGCTGTGAGACCCAAAAATAAATTGGGAAAGAAACGTCTTTAACTCTGCGGATAATTTTTTTCTTCGGGGGGTGAATAAATTTCCCAATATGAACACTCGCCCTTATTTTAATCATTAGGCCCTAAAAGTTGTAAAGAGTTATTTTCCTTCCTCTGCTCTGAGCAGGAGAACGAGGGCTGTGAGGCGGGATGAAGTTTGCTTGCTCTATCGGCACATGGTGGTGGAAGATCGTCGTAAGATCTGGGTATTTTATTTTGAATTCTATCCTCGGAAGTCAAACTTTTTTTGCTTTAAGCGTCCCTGAACAACTTTCATTGGAATGAGCGGACCCTGCCTCCACCGCTGGATCTAGTTCTCTCTATAAATCTAAACCAAGAAGGCACACTTCATTACTCCTCTCAACCTCGATAAAGGCAGCACAGACCAGATCCACTCCTTCAGTTCTTACCTTTCACAACAAAAGCCTGAGACATTTACTCTGCGTAACTGTTAACTGGAGGGAACTAAATTCACTCAGAATATTTTGCTAAAAGAAAACTCAATCAAATATTTGATATAGTAGCTTAAGATAACCAACAGTTTACCTCACACAGACTATCAGACGCTGCCCTGGGTTAATGGGATCTGGGTTTATGGGATCTGGGTTAATGGGATCCTGGTATAGTTGGTGTGTAACGGCCTGAAGTCTGTGCCTTTGACCTTTGATTGTAATACCGTAACTTGAATACATTTGGTATTTGTTTAAATATGATTCTGAACAAAAATTAAATATAGATTCGAGACAAATGTATTTGAGGGTTGAGGGTTTTTAAATTGTATGATATTGCCATATTTCAGCACCGCAATTTACCGGACGGTGAAACATCACCTATACAGTACACTGTAGGCTATAATGTTCCCGTCTAATATCTCCTTGACTGTCGTGTCCCTGTCGTGACCTCCTCTCATTTTAGTCATGGAAGTAAGATTTAGTAACATGATTCATGGACATTCGTGAAATGAGGGATTAACAAAAAGAGTTTGGTGAATCCGACTTGGATCATTTTTACGAACACACCTCACAGAAAAGAGGAGTGGTTTGGATAAGAACAAGAAAATGTTCTTGCATGTGGCCCAATGTCAGTATGTTCCTATATTACACCAGATTACAGTTAATTATTGCAGAAGGAATGCAGCTCTTCTGTAAGATTCAAGCAGACATGTAAGTGTATTTTCATCCTTCCTGGTGCAGCTTTAAGGTACTGTGGTTGTATTTCCATCCTCACAGTTTAAAAAAAACTAAACAAATCCCAGCCCTTTATATCGGCTCAAAAACCAATATCCTAATTTTCACACAGATTTCATAGTTCTGCAAAATTGTCCCATATTTCGCCTCGCTGTTATTAAAGAACGTGAACAGGCGTGCGAGATATGAAGCTTTGATGGCAACCAGGGACCAAGAGTTATTAAGCCAGACTGAGATGAAACATTGCCCGAGCTGAATGCCTCGTCCAGATGCTCAGGCCGCGGGGGTCCTGGCTGAGTCATGGAGCTCCAAGGACTCCACACGGGGGCTCTCTCCAAACCCGTCCCCCTCCTACCCCTAAACAACACGCACCATGCTTCTCAGACCAGATGCATCGACAGAGATAAGACCCACTGCAGAGACAAAGATCATCATTATGCTTCTTAACTTTCTGGAGCCTTCCTTCTTTGAGCTTCGGTTGTTTGTTGTTGGGGAGAGAGCAGCCACTTTCAACCTGCTTTCATGTTTTTTACTAGTTTTTCTGGTAGTGAAATTGAGATCTGAGTGTAACTCGGATAGATGTAACAGGATATGAAGGTGGAGCACTCGAGCCCATGCTGGTGCTGCTGCACTGTATGTGCACTTGCAAACTGAGCCACCAGATGCCCAACGCATTCAAACTCAGGCGTTTGGAATTAATTATGCCATGTGTTTGGCGTCGGTTATCAAAGAGCATACAAATGGAGAACTTAAGAGCCGTGAATCTAGCTGGTGATCGCATATTGACTCGTCTAAATTAGAATTTAAATAGTCTGAAGGAAACAGGGGGCATTTGGGCCCAATTTAAATGAGTCAGCCCCCCGTTCGCTGAACCATCACTCTAAACATGACACTCTCTCCTCCCGTGGGGGATGTCAAATATAGCTTGGGCTTTGTGATCACGATTAGGAAGTATAGCTGTCCACAGAAACATTACCACCATTGTTTGTCCCTCGTCTTTGCAGCACACCTGCATTGTGTCATGTGTGTCTTTCGACGTTTCAGTGGATTGCTTTTTTTTTTCCAGCCAGTGAAAACACTCACCTACTTTTATTCTTCACACTTTTTTGTTATCTGTGTTTTTTCTGTGTTTCCCTGTCATGCTGATGTCTGTTTCTGTATTCAAGTCCAGAGTTGAGATCACTTCATGAAGTACAGCCCACAGTCCCCAGTAACACAACCGCCATGTCACCAGCTACTTCTTGTCATGTGCTCCTGCAGGCTGACCAGCTGTCTCTGTGTCCATATCTCAGAATGTTTTTTCTTTGCTGTTTGCCATGCTTTCCCATCTTCTCTTGTAAAGCGTTTTATAACGGTAGATGCACTTGACCTTATTTGACCCGACTCCATCTCCACGCAGGACAACAGCCGCAGGGTGGACAATGTGCTCAAACTGTGGATCATCGAGGCCCGCGAGCTTCCAGCCAAGAAACGCTACTACTGCGAACTTTGTCTGGACGACATGCTGTACGCGCGCACCACCAGCAAGCCCCGCACCGATACCGTTTTCTGGGGCGAGCACTTTGAATTCAACAACCTGCCATCCGTCCGCAACCTACGCCTTCATCTATACAAGGAGACTGACAAGAAGAGACGCAAGGTGACAAAGAGATCTGTAGGGTAACATGGAGGGCTGACAAAGGCTTGTCTGACCGGAGCACTGTGGTCATGTTTGGTTTATTTTAGCATTTTGTTGCTTAAAGATGTGCTTTAATTTTATGATCATTCAAATATAAAAATTTAAAAAAGATTTCTGTAGTTGCTACAATTTGTAATTTTATGGTACATTTTAACATGTGACAACGTGAAAGGATTTACACTCGTACTAATGAACCTACAGAGAATGATCACCTTAATCTGAAGCCCCACTCTGAGTAATAGTTTGAGGTCATTGTTGAGCTGTCCATCTCGAAACTTTACTTTTTGGGTTTCTTTGCCACTGCAGGCAGCTGTTTTCAGCGAGAGAAAAAAACAACACTCTCCAGCACCTTCTCAGCGCCAGACAGCAGACAGACAGCAGACAGACACAGTTGGCGGCTAACTGGCGGAGCATTTAGCAGCTAAGGAGCCAGATATTTCCCTCAGGAGCGGCTAGAGAGCAAAAACAAAGTTAAACGAGAGCGGAAATTTGACTTACATTACTCAGGTGTTTAAATGGATGATAATGTGGATCCGTAACTGCTGGGCGCGTTAATAAGAAACATATGAAGGTACGGGATGTTGAAAGTTTATTTTAAAGTTAGAAGTTAGTTGAACGTTTCCCCAACATTTTTACAACAGAAATTAGCAATTTGGCCGATGAGATCCTCAAAAACAGAAAAGATGAAAAAGTATCAACTGTCAGGAGGTAACATTATGCAAAACAGCTGCTTTTTCATTCAGTGGCATTATAATAAAATAGCCAACAGCTAAATTTGGTCTTGTCTGTGGTGGGGCTGTTTTTTGTCTTTGTCGTTTGCGTTAATGGCTTTATATCAAAATGCTTCGGGTTATGCAACGTTCAAAGTTTGGAAATGGTGGAGTCTTCAAACTGTTCACAAACAGAACAGAGGCCCGACAGAAAGACAATCCAGAAATATTTTTAATTAATGACGTAATCGTTGAGTCATTGCTATGGATCACCAACCTTATCAGCCCCCTGCGGATACTCAGCATTATGGCCATTTTGTGCTGTTAGGCAGTCAAAATCTTATTTTGTTGCCACTTTAGGGTTTGTCACTTGTAGAAACAACATTTTTTTAAGCAAGACAATACAACAGTGAGTCACAAATCTGATCATTTGTTTTCTAATTTAGTACAAGGGTAGCAAAAGCAATTAATTTCTATCTCCAAACGACTCTCCGGAGATACAGTGTTAGTCTTGCGCCTTGTTATTTATTCGGTGCTAAATCTCTAAATTAACTGTTTTTTTTTTACATTTCCGATATATTCATATAAAACGTTTCATCGACACATGCTTATCTTGACTAATATCTACTTTTCTCTCTCTCTCTCTCTCTCTCTCTCTCTCTCTCTCTCTCTCTCTCTCTCTCTCTCTCTCTCTCTCTCTCTCTCAGGAAAAGAGCACATATTTAGGGCTGGTGAGCATCCCCATCTCAAGCATCACTGGACGTCAGTTTGTGGAGCAGTGGTACCCGCTCATCCAGCCCAGCGTCCTCACTAAGGGAGCCGGTGGCGGAGGGGGGAAGATCATCAACGCATCCCTACGCCTCAAATCCCGCTTCCAGACCATGAACATCCTGCCCATGGAGCTGTACAAGGAGTTTGCAGAATACGTCACCAATAACTATCGCACCCTGTGTGCTGTGCTGGAGCCCGTGCTGAGTGTCAAGAGCAAAGAGGAAGTGGCCTGTGCATTGGTGCACATACTGCAGAGCACTGGGAAAGCGAAGGTAGGAACACCTTCATGTGACCTATCAGTGTGTGAAAATGAAACGGGGTGTATAATAAAGTTTGCTCCTTTCCTTCTCCAGGACTTCCTGTCAGACATGGCGATGTGCGAGGTAGACAGATTCATTGACCGAGAACACCTTATATTCAGAGAGAATACTCTGGCAACCAAAGCCATAGAAGAGTACCTCAAACTGATCGGACATAAGTACCTCAAGGATGCTATAGGTGAGCCGGACCAGCGGGTCACTTGATGTTTGAGTTTGTCACTGTATGAATTAAAGCAATATGAAATTGATTTTAAAATGTAGGAGATCTCATGTTGGAATATCAAGACTTGTAATCAAAGGAAAAGTCCTGCTAGAGTAGATAATGTCTCCTACTTTGCTCTCAGTCTGCCTCCATGTTTCAGCTTGAATGCATAGTTTGGTTTTGTGGGAGGATTTTATCATTTAAAATGTTCTTACCCAGAGTCAAACTGATGTTGAGTTTGATGATATTTTGAGTTGTGTGATGAGCCAAGTACAGTTCAAGTGTCTGATGTCTGTTGGATCAAGACGCAGCTCTTCTCAAAAGAAGAGGAACACAGCGTCCCTCAAGGGAGAGCAGGGCATTAATGAATGTCAAAATACATTATTATTTGGAATTACTGTGGTCTATATTCAACCACCATTATTCTGGATACTTGTTAACAGGAAGTGGAATTTTGTAGGTAAACTGAAAAGATTTAGAAAACAAAAATAAATATATATATCTACTGATTATATAATACACTTTGTGTCGCACTTTTCATACATTCAAAACAAATAAATAAAAATGTAACAGATACAATAATGAATACAATTGTATATTGAGGGATAAAAACAGACTTTAGAAAAATATGAAATTAAATTAAGATTAAAACTTTAGAATCAATTCTAAAAGATACAGAGGTGGGTGTCATGTGCACTCTTTAACTTGTATTTGTTAAATCGCTAACTGTATACTGTTCACTGATTTTCTTTGTTAATCCTGTTAAAAGAATATTGCAATGATCCAGCCGACCAACCCAGAATCAATTCCTCAGGTGGAAAAATGCAGTCTTAACTTGTCTTTCCAATATGCTTACTAAGGTTAAAATCATTAACTATAACAGCAACATGTCTTGTAACAACCCTGCAGTTGATCTATTGAATGTTCTGCTTTTAACTTTCCCATAATGGATTCCTCTTTGTACCGTTGGTTGTTGTTGTTGCTTTCTGTATTAACCCCACTGAACTGATCTCGCTGATCGGTTCTACCATTTTGCTGTTACTAATGAAATGCCATTTGCAGGGGAGTTCATAAGGGCCTTGTATGAGTCAGAGGAAAATTGCGAAGTGGACCCCATGAGAACACCACCCTCGGTGCTCCCAGACCACCAAGCCAATCTCCGAATGTGCTGTGAACTAGCACTCTGCAAGATCGTTAATTCCCATTGGTGAGTAGTCATGCGGCGCTTCATTTTGCGTGTGTATTCCTCCCCTCTATTTTAAAGATGCACGGTACTTCAGGTTCTTTCTCAGGGAACTGAAGAAACTCTGAATCTCCACAGTTTGTTTCCGATCCCAACGTGTCGTGCGTATATATCCCCTTCACAGTGTTTTCCCTCGAGAGCTAAAGGAAGTTTTTGCCTCCTGGAGAGTACGCTGCGCTGAGCGAGGTCGGGAAGACATCGCCGACCGCCTCATCAGTGGTTCCCTCTTCCTGCGCTTCCTGTGTCCCGCCATCATGTCCCCATCGCTCTTCAACCTCACCCAGGAGTATCCCGACGAGCAGACGTCACGCACGCTCACCCTCATCGCCAAAGTAGTGCAAAACCTGGCGAACTTCTCCAAGTCAGTTTTATTTCCCTTTATTTTCAGCTTTCACACTTTGCATTCAGTCAACAACTAGTACACAATATCTGAGATGCTTCACAGCAGGCATTCAATCAAAACCAGAATATCAATATCAATCTATCAATTATAAAATAGGAGCAACAAATCTTTTCTTGGCGTACAAGATATTTTTCAAAACTATAACCCAGTTGAATTACACAACATATTATTTTACATATTTAAATATGTTTAGTCTTCTTTCCCTGCAATGCCTAAAATACTTATAATAATGATATCTGGAGTCATTTGGAATACAACAACATAAATGTAGTTTACCTGCATTCCAAACTATATTTAGATCAAAATAATAATAAAGAATGTTAGGTACAAGCTTAATTGAGTCAATCGACACAATAGAAAATAGCATCAGTGTCATCTGCATAGAGGCATAGCTTAAACATTTGGATCATTAGTACCCAACTACCGTATATTAATGAAAATGGTGAATATTAGGGGTCTGAGGACTGAACACTGGGGTTACGCCTCCAGCCAGTTTGGCCCTTTCATTCCGAACTCATGAAAAGTAACATGCTTATTCTCAATTTAAAATAAAAAAAACGACATACCGTACATACATTTCCATTATAACATTATTTTGACGTGGGTGAAAAAATTACGTGACGTTTGTTTACGGCCAAAAAATTGTATCAACATAGACAGAAACTCAGTGTAAGAGATATCATAAATTGTGACTTCGGTTGACATTTAATTTGCCCGTCATACGTTGCTCACTTGTTTTTCTACGTTTTCTCATCACTTTCCCTTCTCTCCTCACCGGCTTATCTACTCTCTGGCCTTTCCTTCTATTCCCATTTGCAGGTTTGGCAATAAAGAGGACTACATGTGTTTCATGAATGAGTTTTTGGAGATGGAGTGGGGCTCCATGCAGCAGTTCCTGTACGAGATCTCCAACCTCGACAGCGTCAGCAATGCAGGCGGCTTCGAGGGATACATCGACCTGGGCAGGGAGCTGTCCATACTCCACAGTCTCCTCTGGGAGGTCATTTCTCAGCTCAGCAAGGTAAACCCAAACACGACATATCATCTGAGCCATTATAAACTACAATTTTACACTCATTCTTTGGTACACATTTTCTTGACAATATTCCTAATGTTTTAGGGACATTAATTATGTAATATTAATCCTTTTTATTTTGCTTTTAGATTTGTCATCTTTTTACACAGGTTTTTATCAATTATCTATTGTTCTTATTTGGTGATGTTGCTGTATTTTTAATCACCTTGCCATACAGGATCACCTACATTGTACTTATGTGAAGGCAAATAAATAATAGCCACACATGATATTATAATGCACTCCAGTACAAAGCTAATGATGGCTTAAATTAAATTATAGATGGTAGATGAGTGAACATCTTCCTGACAACAAAAGCTGTTGCATTAAATAGCATAAATCAGGCTGTAAGTCTTTTAATTAGGCTTGAGTTGTTATTTACTTAGGTGGAGATGGATATATGTAATTTTAATGAACTTTCATAAGATAACTCAAAATTCAATTATTTTTTGAATTCCGCAGCAAAACTCAGCAAAACTGGTTTTCTTTGAACCACAGGATGCCATCATCAAACTGGGTCCTCTGCCTCGCCTCCTGAATGACATCAGTATGGCCTTGCGTAACCCACACCTTCAGAGGCAGCCCAGCCATCAGACAGACAGGGTGCAGGAGAGGCAGACAGACAGGCTGCTGTCACGGCCCAGCTTCAACAGGGGAATCTCATCCGAGTTCCAAAATCTCATGATGAGGGATCTTAATAGGTAAGCCAGGTTAAACTTTAAAAAGTCTAAGTTTATCGTCAAATTCAGAAACTTTGATTTCGTTGGTATTGAAAACGAAGGAAACCAGTAAATATTCACATTTGAGAAGCTGCAGTTGCCAATTATTGTAAATCCACTCGACTAATCAACCAGCTCTAATAACTTCTTAGTCTCTATCTTCAGCTATTGTTGGCCTTACTCACTGCTGTCCTCCAGCTCTATAGATATCACTCGCTTGCCTTCCCCCACCTCCACCGGAGGGGTCATGCTGTCCCGCGCCCAGATGAATTTTCAGGACCGTGACCACCCCAACCGAGCGTCCTCCAAAGACATGTTTTACGTATCGCGCCCTCCCTTGGCCCGATCCAGCCCGGCCTACTGCACAAGCAGCTCGGACATCACGGAGCCTGACCCTAAGGTGAGTTTTATCACACTGACTTTGGGAATCATCATCCCATCCACTAGGTCTGTCTTTACCAAAGTGAGGTTAGTAAGACATGCATGTCCGTCATACGTAATAGAATCTGCCATCGTGTGACCGAGGCTGTAGTAGATCATGACATCTGCTTTTTTCCCACTGATTCACCACGCAACTCATCCTAGCGGTATTTCCTGGGAAATACTTTGAGGCATTCCGATATCCAGGCCTCGCGGTAAAAACACCCGCACCACCCTCACCCATATCATCCGTGGCCACGTAACATACATAATATCAGGGGGCACAATAGCCTCTCACATCCCGTATTACTTAGGTGATCAGTGTCTATAAAAGCGTATCTATGATGGACCTCCAGGATTCCCGAATGAACTGCGTGTCTAACCTGCAGTCGGTGGACATGCTCAACTCCTCCCAGGCCTCCATCGCCGGCATGGGCAGCTTCGGAGGGCTGAGCAGCGGAGGCGGTGGCGGCCTGGGGTCGGGCCTGAGCAGCCAGCTGCGGGCCGGTGGGAGGTTGTCAGCTGGCTCTGGCGGCTCCAGCATGTCCGGCGGCCTTCGGCTGAGCCAGCTGAGCCAGATGGGCAACACCACCGACTCGCTATCCCAGCAGCAGCAACAGCAGGCCGCCGCCATGCGCTACCCGCTTTCCTTCCAGAATCCCCTCTTTCATCTGGCGACTGCTGATGGGCCTCAACAGCAACAGCAACAGCTCCATCACCAGCACAGCCGGGCCCAACCTCCAGCACCCCTGCTCCTGACCCCAGAGGCTGATCCCTCTCACCCGACCTACATGCCACAGTTCGCCCACGGGGGGTTCTCTCGCAGTGAGGACCTGTCCACCCTCAGGACCAGGGACGGTCACCTGGGCCAACCCAGCATCATCCACTCTCACAGCTACAGTGACGACTACAGCAGGGCTGAATATGGACGCAGGCAGATGTCCACGCATGTGCAGGTAGACGGCGTTTCATTGTGCTCGTCTGAAAGCAACTTTGTGTTGACTTTCATGTTTTTTTTAAACTATTCTGAACAATTGTTTTCATTATTTTTTAATAGATAGATATTTTTGTTTGTTTCGTGTATAAAACTATTGAAAATAGTAAGAAATTGCCAAAGGTGACGTCTTGAGGTTGTTTGTTTTGTCTGACCAATGGTCCAAAACCCAAAGATGTTCCAAAAAAAAGATGTCACCTTTATAAAGTTGTGATTGACATCGTTTCACTATTTATACAACATTTTATAGACCACAAAAACAAAAATACTAGTTAAAAGAAGCAACATCTGCCCTAAAACAAACTGAGACTAAAAGGAAAATGCTCAGTAATTATTTACTATTTTTGTATCCTTAGGATAACCTCCAACAGCAACATCAACTGATGGGCATGACCTCGCAGACAGGAACCTCCCTCTCCTCCCTGGCCGCCACGCCCCCCTCCACGAACCAACCCGTGCGGCAGAGTTCAGTTGCCCCGCCTCCCACCCAGCGCGTCAAGTCCCAGACGTCCCACCAGCTGTCCGTCAGTGCGGCCGCTGCACCTGCTGCTCTGGCTAAAATGCGACCGCCGAGTGGGAATCTCCTCCAGTCGCCGGAGTCTGGCTACGGCGGCCGGCAGCATGGGTCCCGGCAGCTGTCGGTCAAAGACAACACTGCCCCGGGCCTGCCCCACCAGCAGAGCTCTGTCAGGGAGAGCCAGAGTCCACAGGGAACCACCAGTCAGAGCACTCAACAGTCACCACAGCAACAACAGCAGCACCTGCTCAAACCCACCATGAGCAAACAGGTAACATCCGCACGCCCTTTATTCCCTTTGTTCTTCTCTTTAACTCTTTGCTATCAGCACCTGTGCTCAAGACTATTCATCAACAATGTATGCAAGATGTCAGTTAATGTATTTGGCTTTTAGAACGGCAATAACGTTGTCAGGAATGTGGGTTTGAGTCCCACCAGGGTCCAGCTCAAGACGTGTGAACTCGAGGCAAAAAAAAGCCCGCCCTCGAGAAAGTCTCTCTCATCCACTTGAGAACTCATGTTCTCATATTCAGTGTACTGGCCTTTCTTCCCAGGGCTCCCAGACTCCATCCACTCTCAATCCTCCAACCCCAGCCAATGAGCGAACAGTGGCCTGGGTCTCCAACATGCCTCATCTGTCGGCTGACGTTGAAAGTTCGCGGATTGACCGGGAAGAGTTCAAACTGAAGGAGTACTCAAAGAGCATGGATGAGTCGCGCATGGACAGGGTAGGTTTCACTTTTAAGTCCAGAAGTCTTAAACAGTGTGGAAAACAACAGCAATCGGCCAAGTGTTCAAATGTTGTTCGGTGTTTGGTATATAGGTGCATCAGCTTTCTTATTTCGAATATTTGGAGGTGGTTTTCTACTTTCCAGTGTGTCTCTTAAATGCACAAACGTGCATAAAGAACTTTCAAACCCACTAGCCACTGAGGAATAAAGGCATGCCATCACTTCCCCTGATGCAAACCCTCCTAACATAGCATTCTCTTCATACCCCCGCCTCAGGTAAAGGAGTATGAGGAAGAGATCAACTCCCTGAAGGACCGCCTGGTGATGTCCCACAAAAAGCTGGAGGACTACGAGCGGAGGCTCCTCACGCAGGAGCAGCAGACCAATAAGATCCTCCTCCAGTACCAGAATCGACTTGACGACAGTGAGAGGAAGCTACGGCTACAGCAAGTGGAGAAAGACTCCCAAATTAAAGGAATAATTAGCAGGTAAATGGAGGCTGCTGTTGGGATGGCGGGCAAAAGACAGCTCAGACGTCATGTGGTCTTTCATAGGAAGGCCACTGGCGGGCCGCATTGACTTTATCTTTGTATATTGTGACGTCTTTGGTGAATAGATTATATGAGTTTTCTTCCAAAATATGTGGGGGAAAAAGTGACATTTTCTCTCAGATAAAGCTTGCTAGCATTATTAAAATGCATGCTTCTGAGGAGTAAGTGGAAGCACGAGCCTTGGGTTGAACCACTACAACTTTAGCGTGAAACACGGACATGAAGCTGCAATGTTTTTTCCTAAAAAATACATATATTGCACATTGGAATATAACTCTATTTACAGCGGTTGTTATCTTGCAAAGAATATTGGAGAGTAGGAGGCTGTTTCAGTTTCATTAAGTACTACAGTGCTGGGAGCCAGGCAGGGAGCTGCACTGTATATTGAAAGCCAAAGCTTCAGACATGTAATGAGTGACAAATTAAATGAGAGCCTAATATAAGCGACAGAGATCTATATCGTCTTTGATAAGCTCGCAGGGTATGTTCCCTTGGCGGTTGGTTCTGTGTGAGTCTTTAGTTGTCCTCTCAGCTCTTGTTGTAGCAAATCTGCCATCATAACAGGATTTACTTGTTATTCAAGAGCATCATATTTGGGTGACTGTGGAGAACTCAAACCGAGTCCTAATATTATCGAGTGCTTGTGTGGAATTGTAATGGTGCAATTTTAAGTTTCTATTGATTGACCACAAAATTAAGTAGTCGATGGGAAGAGTGGAATATTGATCACGTCTCAGTTGCGTTCAGGCAAGTGTCCGCTGTGTTCTACGGATCCCTTGAGCATTTGAAGTGTGCCTGCACATTAGTTTTATTTATGTTTTATTATGAAGAGAGTTCAGATAAAAAAGGCTCTGTGAGGAAAAGAGGACAATATTTTTTCTTGCTCACATCTTAAGGTAGTCTGTTGGTCTGCAGCTGAAGGGTGGTTATCTCTGACAGAGAATATTGCCACTTCTAATCCACTCCAGGAAAGAAGACATGGAATGAAGACAGAGACAGTCCTGCTCGTCTTTTATGGGGAAGCATCTTTAGCGCCCTATCCTTGTCTATAAAACCACCCTCAACACCCCCATCCCATATCCTTGTGCTGCAGCACTTATCATCATCCATTTTTATGAAACGCAGCTTTTAAGTGGATCTCGGGATGATTTCAGATGAGTCCACTTAGCTTCATTTTCAATTGACTCTCCCACGAGATTGCACTGTAAAAGCACAAGAGGATTGAAAATTTGATAACTTCAGAAAACATGTCTGCACTTTTTTAAGCAACACGTTGTTTTGGACCTTCGGGCACAGGAATATGGAAGACCACGGTTTAAATATTAGCTCTTCCATTTGCAAATCAAGGTGAACCATATTCACTGAAGGACTGCTGACGTATCGCTCTACATGGGGACCGACACCTCTCGTCTTTTTTTTTTCTTTCTTCTTCTTACATTCATACGAAGCTATGGTGTAATACGAAGAGGAGAGAAAGTCACAAACAATGATGAAGATTCAAGCATGAAGGCATAATATAGGAAATATGCCACATTGGGGGAGAAACTTTTTCAGAGCACTTAAAGACAAACCATTGATGATTGCTCCCCTGGAGCATAAGCTTAAAGCGAATACAGTAAATCTTCTGCACACATACAGCAAAGTGTGCAGGAATCTCCGAGGCGTACACTTGTATCCTGTGTGACTTTTATCATCTGACCACACAAGGATGAATTAAGTAGCAGATCTGGTTGCTTCCAAGTCACTTTTACTCACACTTAACTGAGCCAGACCATGTCATCGAACGCATCGCAAGACTCGCGTCTGGATTTTAATTTGAACGCATGCATGAGCAATGCAAAGAGTGGACTCCGAAATCTTAGTGAAATGACAAGTGTAACCATAGACTTATGTTATATGTCATCTTTGGTTGACTTTTATGTTAAATTTTCACGTTCAAATACTTTACGTCGATGCAAATTAAAGCTCAGGTTCTGCAAAAAGGAGCACAAGTGATCCTGAATTCACGGCTCCTACGTAGACTTAAGAAGATCTCTTTATCAGCAGAACTAAAACACTTCACGTTGTGTTTCAAGTGTCAGAGATTTACTTTGAGAGAAGCCTTAATGTTCTGTGCATTGACTTTACTTTCTGCTCAGAGCAAATCCGATATCTGTCATTAGACCAGATACACTTTTTGTTCTTCAACAATCTCATTTAAACCAAAGCCAAATATTGATTTTTAGGTCATGCTAGGTTAAATCCACTGAAAACACTGAATCCACTTTACCTGTAGCACTTGTATTTATATTTTCTTTAGGCTAATGATCCCATTAGTTGGCTACAGGCTCTAAATTATTATTATCTTTTGTTGAACTATTCAAATGCATTTTGGTTATTATAAATATAAAGTATTTATCTTCCCCAAGCTGTTTGGTGTGAACTGAACAACAGATTTACTGTGAGTTTGCAGTTGGGGGAAAAAGATCAATGGTCTTAATTGCAGCTGTCATAGTAATAATCTATTTTTAACTATAATCCATAGCATATTAAAGTCTGTGATGCAAGAGCCATATCAATAATGATATATGAAATATATATGAATTCTATAGAGAGTGAGATTATAACTATTTTAACCTTGCAATAGCTAACTTTTTAGCAGGAGAAGCGCAATAATAGATACAATATGTCTACATGTGCTGTCTGTGCAAATGCACATGCAGGATCCTGCTGAGGTATATTGTACGCATCGTGTGTACATAAAGAAACTACGGAAGCCCTAAACAGACATAATTCAGACATGTTTTTGAATGCTAGAGATCACAAGTTAATTATGTTGGTATCTCGAGGAAGATGACAACCTGATTAACTCGATATCAGGAGACAAACGTCTCTTTCTCTTGTTACTCATAATGTTTGATTCAAACCAACCGAAACAAACAGCCCAGATCCAGCTGAAAAGGATGGACTTGGTGAAGTGAGTGGACTTGGTGTGGCTGCGTCCGGATTTCAAAATAAGGTGTTAATAAGGGAATATAAAAGATTAAATGGATTCTATTCAGAAGAAGTGTCAAATGTGTCGCCCGTGTTCCTTTATAAATTAAAAAGAAAATATGATGAAATTGTGAGATCTTTAGGTTGCCGGAAAACAGATTCAATTTATATTTCTTACAATGATTTATACATTTGAGTTGACAGCCATCTCTGAATACATGAGATGCAGTAAAAACACATTACTCCTGATAATAATTGATATATTTGGCTTCAGAATAGCCCTGACCACGGTAGAAATATCAAACTTTTGCTTTGGAAAATCTCATAATTGGTACAGTTTTGTTGGTCTGTATGTAGTCAGATATGTCTCAAATGTGTCAGTCATAATCTGGAATTGATTATTAAATTTGTTTTATTCCAGCAGCCAAAATTCAAAGAATAAAAACGTTTTCTTCTCAATTTAGTGGTATTTTCTTGAAAATTTCTAAAGGACACAAATAACGTGTTTCACACTGCTTGTAAATATAAACTATCCAATCTTATTTCCATAGATGTATTTTGCATGTACCCTTGTGAACACCTTATTTTAAATGTACGTGTATCCTTCCGCTAACTTTGCCAAGTCTTTTTCGTTGGATGATATGACCCAAAGATTAGTAGTAACATGAAGAAACAACCTTTTGTTTTCCAGTGATAGCATCACGATTAACTTGCGATCTCGAGATAACGGTATTAAAAACAAAAATTGTTTAATAATGTCCGCTTAGGTCGTCCTTAAGAAACAGTAACTTCCTGCCAAAACCTTTTACCAGGTGCCATCCACAGTATCTAAAAAATAAAGACCTGGAATACTGTAACGTGCAAAATACCACAGAGACAACATGACAACATGACAACAATGACGTGACTCTTTGACAACAGTATGTTCTGCAAAGTGTGTTCTTAAGTTCTCAACTTGTTTTTGGCTTATCTGTACGGTGTTTGTGAATTTATCTGCATTTAAAATGAAAGAGTGCAATGGATATTATTTATTAATTAAAGCGAAAAAGATTTTATTATATCTGTATAATTTTGCTGTATATGCTTGGTATGCCTTTTGACTTGCAGTCCGTCATTGGTGGTGTCCAGTGACATGGTGATCAGAATAGCTATTTAAGAAAAGTTAGACAGTACTGTCATTTTAACTTATGCAGTTACCATATGATTTAAATATTATTATTAAAAGGGCCACCATATAATATCATTTTTCCCTCCCCAGAGATATAGATAATATTCTGGTGTCAGTATATCCACCTCTCTTTTGTAGCAAGAATATATTGATAGGCTGTATAGATTGTACTACGGCAAAACTTGTGTTTTAAATCTTGCAAATGAATTCATAGTGGTGATGAGTTTTGGCTTGATGTGTGTGTGATCAATATCGGTCTGATTGACATGGCTTGTAGCAACAGCCAAGGGTTTATAGTCACCTTTCTACAGACCTGTGTCAAATAGTTGCAAGTAACTCTTAGTTTGCTTTAACCAGATGGGTGGGGGTCTGCAGCATGAGCGCCACTCACGTGTTGAGAGGTAAGTTTTACAGGCAAAGAAACGTCCTCTATGTCGCACTTGTTGGCAAAGAAAAAGAAAGTATTTGCAGCTGCTGTTTGATCCAGGTCTGTTGTTTCTCTCCATCAACTTTGCATCCTTTTTGACACCTTTGTCTCTTGCCTTTTTTCTCTGTAGCAAAATATTCAGACATTGTGACCTCATGTTGGTAGAAACACACATTGTTTTGACTACATGTACGACTTGACCTCAAAAAGCACACTACTTGAAGTACAACTGGATATAACAAGCTTAACTTTTTTTTTTTTTTTTTTGTAACATATCACCCACATGAATCATTGTCTGCCTCTTGAAGTCATGTCAAAATCTTAATGCTGTATACCCATGTTACATTCCATTGTTTTTCGGGACAGTGCTTATATCTCTGTGTGTGCTTACAGTATGATTGATTCTTTTCTTTTCCTATTCTCTTCTTTTGTAAAAAAAATAAATATATATATAATAAAATAAATAAATAACTCTCAACACTGTACATTATTTATGGAATAAAACATCCAAACACTTATGTTTGAAACTTCACCTGTGGATTTTCGTTCTTTATTGTCAAACATGTGCCTCTCTGTGTTCTGAATAAACCGATAAATGAATGTGAGGATAGCATTCGGTCACACAATATGTCTTGATTGGTGTTATATTTACTCTGCATTGAAACATGGTGGCAATTCAATGTCAACTATCTGATTGGCCTGGTGGCTTAATGAACCCTTGAGTGACAATCTCTCTGGTGCTCTCACCCACACAAACATAAAGTTACTCTTTTGTGCATTATTTTAAAAGGATGATATCCCAGCAAGCTTATTTCATGTCAGCACATTGGAAGGGTGTTCATTCTGCTGCTGTAAAATCGCGTAAAACAGATGGAAAGTCATGAAGGCAACCGAATGAAATCGTGCAAAGACGAGTCCTTTTATTCACACCAACTTCTATTTCGGATTCATCGCCACCATAACAATATTCACAGTTTAGCCAGTTGGCCGCGTGACTGCAAGATACCCCCTGAATGAGAAATATCCTCAAACGACCCCGTTTGGAGTACTTGGATAATCATGAGAGCTGTGAAAACCTGCATTGTCCGATGGCTCATGAAAACTCCATCGGTAAGCTCGCTCATATCTGCGAGTGGAGTCTTTGAAATGATTAGTCAAAGGATTCTTTCCACCAGTTCCTTGGTCAGTCCATATTACATAAAATGGGTAATTCCCTGGGGATGATCGGGATCTGTTACTGAACCGTTCGCTTCACATGACCGAGCACGATTGTCCACAGTTGGCCCTAATTGCGCTTTGAAACCACCTTAAATCGAGCAAAAAGTGCTTTGATGAATCCCAAGGGGGCGAGAAGAAGAAGAAGAGAAAAAAAAAGCGGCTCCACCAGAGAAAATTGGCAGTGCCTCAGAAAGCATGGCTTGGGTTACTGCCGCCCAACATTTGCAAGGGCTTAAAAGATTGAGCTGGGATTCAGATTTGAGATACAGGTAACCAACATTGTAATCACTGTGGTGGTGGTGGTGGTGGTGTTGGGCAAGATGTTGAAGATGCAACTGCTCAACTTCTTGTTAAGTATCATCTTGGATTCATAATACTCCCTCTCTTTCTCCCCCCTTCCCTTCCCCTCTCTCTTTTTCTCTGCTTCCAAGACTCATGGCTGTGGAGGATGAGTTAAGGGGACCGCCCGTGATTGAGCCAAAAACCAGGATTTTCCCTGATCAGGTCTGTGAGACTGCTTCCTCTCTTCGTCGAGTCCGTTGGATGGCCCGTGCTGTCTTCTCTGCTATCCCCCTCTACCTCTCTTCCTCTCCCCCCCTCCTCCCCCCCACTGCTACTGTTATTATTTCATCTGCTGTGTGTCTGCGGTCCCTCTGATTGTCTCGCCCTGTCCCTGACCCCGTCCCTGTGTTTGGGTTTTGACTGCCATCTGTCTGCCGACATACCTGGGAGCTTTGAAGATCAGAGTGTGTTGCTGTTTGCATTCAGCTCAAAAAGGGCTGTGGAGATGTCTGATTCCAGCTGGCTCTGTGAGCATTTTCTCGGCCTGTGGTGATTGTTTCTGTCGAATGTTTCTGCCGAGCATGTCGGGGCTAAAACACCTTAAAACCTGTTTCACACATGATGTAGAACCAGACTTCCGCTCAGGTTATTGAACAGCTGAGCCCCAAATGCTGCGTGGTGATGCTGCTGTTGTTGTGTCTTCCCCCCTCAGTGGTTTTCATTTCATGCTCTCAGCCCGCTCCATTTCTTATCCTGTCAAAGAGAACTAGCCCACCTCCAAGCATGACTCATGCTGTAAATATAGTGTGACCATATATCTATTTCTAAACTCACACATATAGATATGCATATATCTATATATGCATCTGTGTTTGAGGAATAACTCTAAGAATGGAAGAGGTAATGAGAGCAACTACTCATGCACAGAGACGTGGACATTTACACAGATCAGTTTCTAATGACAACCCAGACACTCTCATATTGAGACTGAATTATTATTTTCTTTCTCTTGATATTTGTAACGGTAGAGAAAGTAGTCAGAACTTTTACTTCAGTAAAAGTGGCATTACCACAAGGTAGAAATACAAGTTACAAGTAAAAGTCATGCACTCTAAACAGTCGCTCAAATACAGCTGTTAGCGTCAATACATATTTAAAGTTATGGTCATTATGTTCCATTTAAAAATAATGTGTAATATATTATTGGATTACAATTATTGACAAAGTCAAATTGCATCAAGTAAAGGCCTTTTATTGACTTATACAGTTGGAGTGAATTCACCCACAGGGATCAATAAAGTCTTATCTTAACCTAATGGTAATTATATTTTGTAAAATTAATCTGAATCTACAAACTAACTCAAGAGTGAATTCACCCACAGGGATCAATAAAGTCTTATTTTAACCTAATGGTAATTATATTTTGTAAAATTAATCTGAATCTACAAACTAACTCAAAGTTATAAAACACATGTAGTGGAGTAAAAAGTACAATATTTGCCTTTGAATCGTAGTGGAGTAGAAGTGTGAAGTAGCAGAAAATGAAAATACTCGAGTAGTAGTACAACTTGTGCTTATATACTGTATTTGAGTAAATGTACTCTTACTTTCCATCCCTGGTAACCTGTGAGGTCAGATTTGACTGACCAATCATTATATGAGTTTGGCTGTTGGATGAGATTTCCGCACATCAGATGAAACTATAACTATATGAATCTATATCTAAATCTATCTGATCTGAATCTCTAAAAGAGTTGAAGGTCATTTTTAATGACGTTATGGTTATAAAACAAACAGGAATTATCCGTGACTGGGACTATACGTGTGGGGATTTCTCATAAATCTATTGATGTGACTTCCTGTGACACATTTTAATACTCATCTTCGCCTTCAAAAAGCTCATTTCTTTGTCAAAGAGCTAAAGAGTATCCCCACTTGATATGTTTCGTCTTTCATGTGGTAGTTATTATGGATTTTTGTCAATTAACTGCATAAAAGAAATCAAAGAAACGGCTCACGGTAGATTTCCCATCAAAAGGGAGAGAAAAATAATTAAACATGCCAAGAGGGAAAAGCTGACAGAGCATCACACTCATGGTCATTATTACATCTAATGTGACAATTATATATTCTGAGAAATCCCACAAGGCTACACATAGAAAAATGTATGAATATATATATTCAGCATTAATGACACAAGTTTTAATCATCATTTCATTATTACAATTTCATTATCCAATGATCTTTCAATCATTAATCAATTAACTGTTAACATTCAACATACAACAGTTTGTTTTGTCCGACTGACCAACTGTCCAGAACCCTAACATCTTTAATTTACTATCATGTAAGACAAAGATGATCAGCTAATTCTCAAATTTGAGAACCTTAAATTCATAGAACATTTTGTGTTTATGCCCAAAAAATGACAAAAATATTTGCTTATATTTCCTCTCGACTGACTAATTGAGTTATCGTTCCATTGTGTAAGTAAAGTTTGCAGCGAAGGGCGATGATTTGAGTGCCATGGAATATAGGCAATTAGAAACAAGTATGTGGGATTTGATTTAGTGCAGAATATAACAACAATAAACAGTTAAATGTTTCAAATTTACTGTAAAAGGTGGGAAAAAACAGGAGTTTTGAAGCTCAATGACTCATTCTGAGTCTTGTTCATTGTCAGCTGAAAAGGTGTTGTATGTGTGAGGGTGTAACTCTGTGCCGAAATAGAATTAAAGTGAATTATTTCTTTGAATTACTGATACCAAACTCTATTAACACGTAAAATAATCAGTTGGAGGTGAATATTTGTTCATTAATCTTTGTGTGTATAAAAAAAGGAAACAGGCTTGTAATGCTGCGTTCACACCAAAAGCATTTTGAATTTACGCAACGCTTTTTCGCAACGCTTTTTCGCCTGAGTTTACTCGCTCGACTTTATGTGGTAAATTCGCGTCATTCGCCTTTTCGTGGCGGAAAGGGGGCGCGGCTTTTCCGTGGCTTAACTCTGTGAAACAGTTACCATTTACGCCATCCACCATTTAAATAACCACTAGTTCTGCTTTATACTTGTTGTGGAAGTCCCACAAATGTCGGAACATCAAACGCCATCGTGTCTGGGTTCATAATATTATCCGTGGGCACACACAGCTCCGACCTGTGTCTGAATGAGTGCCGCTTCCAGCGCTACTTCAGGCGGACCAGCAGTCAGTTGAATTCAGCAACGGCAGGACGGCAGGACGGCAGGACGGCAGGACGGCAGTGACGACGGGCGGAGCATCTCAACGCTGATTGGCTTTCGCCACTCAGCGTCAGGCGAAAAAGCGTTGCGGAAAGTTAAATTTTTCGCCTCAATCGCGTCGCCCGGCGGGAAATTCGCTTTTCCGCAACCATTCTCGTCTGTGCATTGACTTTGCATGTAATCTACTCGCGCGAATAATTCACAACGCTTTTGGTGTGAACGCAGCATAAGTCTGCAACCCTGTCTGCTACAAAATCACATTCCCATACAACTAAAATTCACTCTCAATGATGTTCTGAGGGACACTTATTTTTGGTCCCAGTTATAAACCCTTTTGCATTTTGACCCATCCACCACCACAATCTCCTCCTGAGAGACTTTCGCGGACTCATTTGAAACTGATTTGAGATATATCAAAAGCAAACGTAATCCACACCATAATAGGTTTCCCTCGAAATGTAATTCACAATGCTGTTTTTGGTGTATTGGATCGGAATTTCTTGGAGACGGGGCTGAAGTCTGTGAGAAGCATTAAGAGGAGCGTTAAAGGGTTACACTAGCATTTAGCAGCAACATATGGCTTTATATCTACCAGAGACAATTTAAGCTCCAATACTGCCTTGACAAAAATGTTTATTGGATTATAGAGCAGCACACTGCAAGCAGCATCCTGCTTAACATTCAAACGGTGCTGGAGGTTATCTACAAGCTGCAGGGCACCTACAGTGTGGTGTAAAGTAACAATTTCACTTTGAATTAAGGACTCCATAAATGTAGGCGTCGTACAATCCTTCTACATTCATGGGGTCCTTAATTCCAAGTAAAAAGACATCTGTACCATGTTTATACCATATTTAATGTACTTAAATACATTTCAGGATATGAACATTTGAACCAGAGCACAGAGGGTGTTTAAAAAATGTGATTCAAAAGTTAACTAAAAGCTAATAAAAGTATGGCCACTGCAGTTTATAACAATAGAAAAACCAATCACACAGCTGACCTGTTTACAGTAAAGTTTGGTAAATATCAATGGATAGAAGTCTATAAAATAATAACTCTACTTCTCTCTTGATTTATTCCCTCAGTAAACATGAGTTTATGGTCTCAATTTCTAGTTTCAAGTCTTCTTCAATACAGCATTACATCTACTACTTCCATTACTTATTTACAGTCTATAAGTTTATCCGATAGTTGCCTCGATATTCCGCTACGAGCCACAAATCTCAACCTCATGGTGGTCGCTTTAGCGTAAAAGTCAGGGGATCACCAAAAATCATTGGGATACATCATCTGGGGACCTTGAACGCTTCTACAAATGGAATGGCTACTCATCTAATCCATCGTCGTCACAAAGTATGTATCACATGCCTGTTTTATTGAATTGGATTCCATTTTACAATTGGTGTTTGTGTTTCTGCCATATAAATGGATAAAAACAGTAGCAGTTGAAACACAGGTCAACTGCTACTGTTTTTACTTGTCGCTAAAACAGCTGGTGGTTTCAGGGAGAATTTTGTGAAGCCGTTCTAACCAGAAATTACAGGTCCGTTTTGTATCTTAGCTTCAGGGCCTCTACAACACTTAAGACAAGCAGACAGCTCAGTCCAGCGAGAAGACACTCAGCTTTATTGGGTGAGACTGGGGCACACGTAGCAGCTGAGAGAGGGAGCAGAGAATAAACATGGAGGGAGAGGGGAGAAGCATGATGCCATTGTTTCCTCGGGCCTCTGCTACCAGCTTCCAAAACAACACCCGGCACTTAATTAGAGCTCCCATAATAACACAGGGGTATCGATGCCATAGAACAGCATCCTGTTGCCGACAAAATAAACACACGCTGCAAAAAGTGGACTTCCCTCCAGACATTTTGAGATTTCACAAGTGCTATTAAAAGGCCATGAATGCATTAGTAACGACTGTATCGGCAACTAATGAAGGGATAACCGCAGGCCTCGAAAAGGTTTCAAAATCATTGAACGAAAAGTCTCGAATATCATTTACAACAGTCTTACGTTTTTATTTTGCCTGCTGTTGACAGTAAAAAATATGTTAAATGTGGTTGCGTGCTGTCAGAAGCGGCACTATCAATACCACCAGTCTAGTCTAGTCTAGTAACCTCATCAACTTAAGATTGGCAAGTGTAAATTTGATCAAAAATGTAAAAAGCTCATCATGGTGAAACGTTTTCTAGCAGTAATATTCGTTACCGGGAGAGGTTGGAAGGAAATATATTCATATTAGATTACATGTATTTGTATAGGGCAGTGCTAAACAAATACATGTATTATTATAATAACATTTATTTTATTTAAACAATTAGTGAGTTAATACATTATGAATTTATAATTAAAAAAAGGCCTTTTAAGACAACCAATGCCAGTCTTTACAGGATCTGGTAATTACTGCACATATAAATTTGTAACATTTAAAGTTCATCATCATTTATGGAGGCATTATTTAGTTCTTTGCTGAACGATGTGCGCCATTTTGATCAGCAGCTTTTGATCAGTCAGTTTGATCAGTGAGTTTTATTTCATGAGAAAACGGCTTCCTTTGCAGTGACATTAATCATATCAATGTTTCATTCACATACGATTTGTTTGCACTCCTTGATCCGTGCGTATTGCTGCAGCTGCTTGACTGTTGGTTACTTCCTGAATGTGTGGCGTGTGGTGTGTGTTACAGTACAATGCAGAGATCATTTTCTCCGTTGTTTCTCTCTGTTAATTAGTGTGTTTATGCAAATATGATTATGGGTTTTACAAGTGTGTATATATTTATCTTCATAGAGTAGATTACATTACATTACATTACAGATGATTGCATGCTTGGTATATGCGCATGTTCTTTGGCGCTTCTGAACCAGGAAACATGCGACATGCAGCTTTCCAAAGTCTATTGCATTAATCAACTGCTTTCAGATGCAGATGTCGTTTTGGAGTGCACGAATTAACAGCTTTATCTTTCTTGTCCTGAGCATGATTTCTGTTATTGATATACCGCATGGCAAGCTGCTTTAATGCTTTCAGGCTGTTGGGTTGTCTGATGATATCGTGTTGCGTGAATGGTCGGCATTATGTACGCGTATGTAAATCTGGGTTAGTACGCATTTGTATGTATATTTATGTCCTTGTTTTCTGTTCCTTTATTTTGTTGTACATTTGTGTATGTATTGTTTTTGGGTGGTTGTTGTTTTCCTCAGCTTCCCCCTCCCTCTGCCTCCTGCTTTCAATCCTCCTTTTCCTTTCCTTTCCTCTCCTCTCCTCTTATGTTGATGAGATACGGTGATTTCTCTTAGGGGAGGCGTCAGTCCATCCTAGTGCAGCCCCGTCTCGCGCCTGTCACACCCCGAGTAACCAGGTAATAAACAAACCGGCAAACTTCTCACTCTCCATCCATAACCTGCTGCCTCTTTTCCACTTCTACTGTTCTCTATGTGCGTCCCTGTCCATACGCATAGCATCCTGTGAACTCACTGCAAGTCACACACACTGATAGGCGCACTTACATTTCCATGTATCTTTCAGAAGTAAAAAAAAGTGTTTTGGACAGAGGTTACTTGAAGGGCACGCATCCGTGTTGAAAGAGTGACAACAAAACATTTCAGAGATTTAAAGCTGCACTGAGAAACTTGGCAGTTCATCTGAAATATTTTGTCTGAAGTGTAGTGACCATAAATCGTGTAATGCAATGTCAGCACGCGGCGCCAGGCTGAGTGATCATTTTTCAACTCAAGATAACAAATGTACGAGAGAGGCTGGAAATTGAATGTAGATGAATAATTACTGTCATTTCGAATGACTCGTTCCTGACAGAGAGCATTATCCCTCAACAAAAAAACAACAACAAGAGAGTGTTTAATTAACTCGAGACAAGCTGAGGCAAATCAAGATGCTGGTTGCATCCAACATCCCATACTAACGTGCTATTTAGTACGCAAAACAGTATGTGAGATTCTTTAGTTTGTTCCGAAACCGTAGTGTGAGTCCAATAATACGCAAATTGTGAACACTGGACACTACACAAGCACTAATATCCCACAGTGCAATGGGGTAGTGGTGACAACCTTCATATCAATGAATGGCGGACAGCTCTGTTATGACAATAATGCTTCAGTATAAGAATAGGATTTCACTTTGCTCAGCTTGGTACAAAAAGAAGGAAATGAGTCAGCATTCTCAGACTTCTGGTTTCCTCATCGAAACGTCATTGTTGTGCCTGAAATAAGATCTATGGTTGACATGTGCTTCAGAGATTTTAATGTTTTTTTCTACAATATAAAATGCACCAGTACCCCTCTGGTGAAATTTGAAGCCTTCATGTGTTTTAAAAAAGGCGAATACTAACAAGTAGCTAAATGCGACTCCTAAATGTCGTCACACTGAACACTAGCCCTTCTTTACGGCTTAGTTTTTTAAAATACGCGGGCCCATTTGATTGTGGTGTCGTTTGTTTATAGTTTAATGTTCGATTATTACTTCTGTCGATTGCATACACACTTCAAAATCATAAAAGTGATGTTTGTGTTTGTGAAGATTATCTCACAAGACAAACTAAAATAAAAACATTGGCTGCTCGATCGAGGGCTGACACAAATACGTCATCGCTGCAGATCTTTTTATTTTTTAAAGGAGTTCAGACTGGCCATTTGAGGTTGGCATGCGTTACCATGGTTACTAGTCTCCAACCAGCAACGAGGCTCTCTGGAATTAATTATTACACTTCAGTACATCTGAAAAGATATATACGTGCAAACCTTTTTTTTTACGATTGTACACGATAAAGTATGAGGTGCATAGTCAGCGATTTCGTTTTTAAAATGTGTTATCCCTTTAACAGCTAGCTCTTGTAGCTAACTTCTTGTGGTTATTGAAGACCTAACGGTGGTAATGTGAGGGCAAGAGGCAAACACTATTTCCAGTAAAAGTCCCATTTTTCCCTAAACAATGTTAGATGACTCACAGTTGGAGCTCCTCCTTGGCTCGATTCGGCATGCCGCTCTCCTGGTTGAGTCATCAGTGCAACAATTAACAACCATTTTTCTATGCAAACATCTTGCCCTAATGCAAAGTCTCTTGTTGTCTGACAAATTATAAAAATGTGTAATTTATGCACAGTGCCATGAGTGCCATGAGTGAAGTAAGTTTCCTTCTGCTTCACCAAACAAAACAAAAAAGCGACATTTTCTTTGTTTCACCCAAATGGAGAAAAAATGGTGGTAAGCTGTTCTGGTTTTGTTGTCACCCTCCGAACACAATGCTGTGCCTTCCTGTGTTCACTGCATTTATTCTATGATTGATCTTTTGAGTTTATTTGAATCACTTGAGATGAATTAGGATGTTTTTTCCCTTTATGTTGACCAATGAGCACATTAAAGGCCTTGGCAGAAATATATAGAAGTACTACGGCAGCTTCGACCTTTCTAATGTCTTTTCACGATGTTAAACATGGAATGTTTTGTGTGTTGCAGCCCTTCTGCAAGTGACAACACAATTCAGTCATAACCAGCAATGCACAGACTTATATGACAAAATGTATTGTTTGCAAATGATTTTCATGTCATATACGGAGAGCTTCCGATAACTCTTTGCATTGGGTTTATATGCAGAGAAATACAAAATAATCAATTAATACCATTGATTATTAAGCTCTGATATTTTAAGATAATGGCATTTGCAGATGTTGAACTCAGATTTTCATCACATTTAATAGTCACCTCATTTATTCACTTGGCTTTGGTTAACTTTGAATAAACTAAACATTAGTCCTCATAATACACACCAGTCAACTGAATGAAAAGGTATACTGTTGCATTTACGAACAAGGTGCACATTCCCTCTGGTTCCTACAATAGTCCAATGACAAGGCTTTAGTTGATGAATAAACAGATACTAGATTTTATCTTTTGAGCAATTTCAATGCAAACCTTTTTCTTTTTGCCAAGCAGCAACGTAAAAAAGAAAATCTAAATTTCGATCACATATTCATGGCTCCACAGACTTCAATCCAGATTTGTGAACAAGAAATAAGGCTTTAAATGTTACATGTTTACTGGTTAAATGCCTGGTGGAAAAGTCTCTGAAATATTGCGTGAATTCTCTTTTATTGTAGATTATTTATTTATTTTTTCCTCACACAACATATTTTTAAACCACTGTGTTATGAACTTACATTTCCATTCAGTTCTTCATCCCTCCCATCCCAACACGCCCTCAGATAAACAACGGGAATTATGGGAAATCTCCGTATCTGACCCAATCCTTCCCTGAAGAACACTGATTAATGTGCACATGTTTTTTGTTTTGTTTTTGGTGTGTTTTCTGTGTCTTCCAGTGAGTCTGTGTCTGATATTTATGTGTTTGTCTCTATGTGTTTTGGCACCTGGGCACATTATTTGGTTGAATGATGGCATTGGCCAGTTGTTGCGGTGCGTCTGATGTGTGAAATGCGTACTACGTTGTTTTTTTTTTGTTGATTTTGCGTCAAAGTTAGAGCTCTTAACCTGGCAAGCAAGTCATCTTAAGCCATACAGGGGTTCTTTAAATTTTAAGACTGCCATATATATAACGTTGATTAAACCAACACTGTGAGTACGAGTTTACAGTTTGCTCTGTAGACATCCACGATTGAAATTGATTGGAGATTGGAGGAGATGGGTAAGAACCTGTGTGTACGATACCTGCATCATTACTATACACCGAACATTTCAGTTCTCCACTAAGTGTTTTGTGTTTCTGTCTCCAGTACCCCCAATTTTTCATTAATACAAAAAAAATTAATAAAAAAACAAACACTTTCACACCAAGCGGTAATTGAATGCACCAAGTAATCAAACAGCCCACAGAGAGTGAAGCAAGCTTGGTAAGTTTAAAAAAGGATGTCAGTAACCATTTTTTTACACCATGTCTTTGTTCAGCTGCTTGATTTCTTGAGTTTAATAGACATGTGTATTGGTCTACACATGGATATTAAACGATACTGTTGGTTGTGTTTGAAAGTAATGAAACAGGTGTTAGAGGAGTCATGTTACTGGCATCCTGTAACTGTCTACTGTAGCTGTCCATAGCACCAGTTAGCGGCTGTAAGATGTTTTCATTCATTTTGGTTCTGATTGAGAAGAGAAAAGGCCCGCTAATTCACATCAAATGTTGGGGTAATTTTTTTTCCGTTCTTCTTTTCACTTTTGTATTTTTTGTTTTTTTTAAGTGAAATGGAAACACCCTCCACTCACAATGGACACACCCATCAGACACAGTTTATCCAGTGCTAATATTGCTTTTTGACCCTTTTGATTCATTTTCTCAACTGGATGCATACCAAACGATCCCTCCTACTTCCTGTCTCTCCCCTCTACAGCACGCCATTCCATCCATGTTACAGTATTTCATACTTCTTGCATTTAAAGTGGTATCTGAAGTCATACATATTTTTCCCGATGTTTAATAAAGAACAAGCCTGAGTTAAATTATTGCACATGTTTCCACGCTCATATAGATGGCTCTGCGATCAGAGTAATTTTGTCTAGACACCACACGGCAAATGTGCCCGGCAAGATAAATTAAGTGCAATTATTCCAAGAGGTTCTATCAGAGGTCTGATGGTAAAACTGTGATTTCAAGCTTTCTAAATGCTTCTATATTCAAATCATCTTGCAGCAGCTCTTGGATACATTAAGTACCATTTCGAAAAGAGTCCTCATAGTTGTCTATTGGCAAAATAACCCAATTGTTTTCTCTCCCCACTGCTCCTACACAGACGTCAGTGAACAAGACTGGGAGTGAAGGCTTGCAAACAGACCTCGATACAAACTAATAATGAAACTAGTCTTGCATTGCTGTTATTCCGCACCAATGTAGGTAAGAAAAGATGGCAAAACCAAAACTTTGGGTTAATAATCACGAATCAAAACCTCCAACCTGGGATGAACACCCACGCAGCAGCTCATGTCTATGCCGTCACTGGGTTTGGGTTAGACATTTTGATTGGTGAATTTGACAGGTTTGGATTTTACTGCCATGCTGTAGGAGGCACCTTTATCTTGCTTTTTAAATTTGCCGCTGAGCTCCTTATTGGCTTGGCTTTTTTGCATGTTTTTAGTAGCAGGCTGATGCTGCAGTATGTGCTGTTAAGATGTTTATAGAAGCAATAAGTGTAGAGTTCTTCTGTAGTCTTTAATTTATAAAACGTACTCAAGCTCGCACATTAACGTAGAAACTTAGTCACCATTGAACATGATTTGTACCCGTTGGCAAAGAATGACACTTTTCGTCACACCCGATAAACACTCCTTGCTACTCATCCAAAGAGGATCAGGACCCTTTGACCTCAAGAATTGTAATTCCCCTTCATGCCTTCTTTCCCTGTGTCCCTTTCCCTGTGCTGCCATTTCTATTGGTGTACGCCATGCATCAACTTCGTAACTCATTTGTCTCTCTCTCTCTCTCCTCTGTCTGTCTCTCTCTTTCTTTCTGTGTGGTCCTTCCAATCCTTTATCACTTGTCTTTTATTTTCTAATTCCTCCTCACTTTGCCTCTGCCATTGCTTTTACATGTACTCATTCCAACCGGTTCTTTGTACTTGTCAATGTTTGACGTTTACCCACTTCCACACAACTCGATCACATTTCTTCTCTGGTGATTTTCCTCCTTTGTCCTCTTCTCATCTTTATCCCACTATTCTTACTTCCTCCCACACTCCCATGCCTCTTCAACATGTGATTTGTATTCCCTCTACATGTCATGTTATCTGCCTTGATTGGACATCTCCTTTACAACTCCTCACATCCCTCCCATCGTTCATTGAATGGCCTCTCTCCTACGACCATCTCTCCCTGCTCCCACTCCTCTTTCCCCTCCCCTCTCTCTCTATCTCGCCAGGAGGACCAGCTTTCCTCCCTGGCTTCTGCAGACCCCGGTGTGAAAACTGAAGGTGGAGGGGGAGGTGGTGGAGGCGGAGGAGGAGGACGAGGAGGAGGAGGAACGGTAACCGACGATCAAGGCCTCAGTTTCTCGGGCATTTCCTCCAACAGCTCGCCCCACAATGGAGTCCTCTCCCAAAATGTAGACCCTCCCTCTCTACCCACTCCTCATCAACATCCTAGTCAGAATGGAGAGCTCCGTGGCAACCAAACATCCTCCCCCATGACAACCTCACAGGCAACCGGAACCACGGCAACAGCAACGACAGGCATAGCAGAAGAAGGGGGAGTAGGTCAAACACAACACTGAGCCAAATCAGAGAGAGACGACACAAAGGAAAACACGGTCCCCCGTCTGTCCCATTTAGCGAGACAATACTTTGAAAAGAATTTTGCCGTAGATATTCGTGTTCCCCTGGCAAGAGAGAGAAGAAAAAGTGTGCGGAAGACGAGTAGTAATCACACAGCCACTGTACAGTGCATAACACATGAACACACAACACAAAGGGCTCTTCAATGGACACTTGTTCTCTTTGATGCTCACATGGAGCTTCAGTTAGTATCAGTCTTGCAGGACAAGATAATGATACCCTATCACACACTCCTTGAATCAGTCAAACAAAGCATTTGACGTACACGCCGATATGTGAACACCTGCTCTGTGCACTCATTTGCCTTTCTGTGGCTTCATGAGAAATAAAAACACGTCATAAACGAGCACTATAGAATGTCTTGCACCCCAAAGACGTCATAGTAGCCATTAGCAAGTGCTATACGCTAGCTTGTAGTAACCCTTGACTCCCGTGGATGTAGGTGCATTAACGCCTATCCTGAACACGCCAGGCTGCAAGTTGTCTAGGTAGAGATGTGGTGATGTAGTCTGGCTTTCTTAGTGCCTTTGAGTGTTTTTCAACAGGGTTTTCCTATAGAGATCTGATACAAGAGTAACAGATGGAGATCCAAGTTAGCTTTGCTAGTAAGATAAATGATCTGTGGGCTGGAAACAGAGATTCAAAGACACACAATCAAGCGTCGTAGAGGTTTGATATGATGGAAGACATTTTTGGGAACTTTTTCCTATTTTTCTTTTTCCATCTAAGGGACTTCTTGTTTTTTGGACTGAGCTCGTGCAATTTTTCTCTTCTCAATCTCAGAACCGATCCGTGATAAAACTGGTGCTAAACAGAAACAAATGGTGCCATTTTCCAAGTCAAATGTCTGTGTCTGCCATAGCACTGCCTTGTTCATGATCCACTCACTGTCTTTTCTCTCTTTCTCTCTCCTGCGATTTGTCTTTGACAGGACTCGTATTCCCCCAGTATGTTTTCTACGTGTCTGTGTCTTTGTTCTTTGTGCATCCTGTTGTGTTCTTATGTCCAACAGGGTTGTTGGGGTTTCCATGTCAGTGTTTTAGAAGCGCCCTCCTCCAATCTCTGGTTTTATTAACAGTTGATAAAAACAGCTCCCCAACTCAAAATGTATGGATCGTCTATTGAACCGGTTATTTCAAATTTTACAGTAATAACTTTAACATTGAATGAAGCTACTTTGAATGCAATGGATGAATGGATTTTTTTTTTTTACAGTTAAAAAGTGTTGGTCCAGATTGTTTCACATACAGAAGATAAATGGTGCCATTATTACATTTTATTCGGATTTTTCTTTTGTTTAAAAAAATAAAAAAGTTCTATCTTCCAACTTTCACCAAAACTAATGTAAGTGCATACAAATACTAATGACCAATTTGTGATTGCCCCCCTATGTTTTAAGTTCAGGACACATTTTAGGACGGTAAACATTGCCAGTGTGACACGCAATCATGGATCATCTTATGTGTGAAAAGATCATTTTCAACTGCTTAGGTTTGCCTACCATTAAGTGCCTGGGATCAATATATGAAGCATCCTTTGGCCTATAGACTAGCTAGTCATCGACCAAATGCACATTTGAATGCCTTTCTTGAGACAATAAGAATATATCACACCCCTAATGCTTAAAAAAAAATCAGTAATGACATACTGTAGTTTTCATAATTGGAAGTTTCTTTTCAAAAGGAAAAGGCTGGCATCTATTTCTGAAATAGCATTATTTCAATTAAAAGAGAAAATCGCTAATGTTACATTTTAGAAATACGGTGTGATGTGTGTTTTTTTTTTTTAAATGAACTCTTCAGTTTCTCATTTGTCAAATGCTGAAAAACACGAGTCTCTGAAATGTTTGTAATGTGTTTCCATATTCCTTCATCTTGTGTATGAACTGTCTGTTGTAAGGTTTGTCTGGATGTGAACCTGTTTTTCGTCTCTGTAGCCCCACACACTGGTGTCGCTCTGAATCAACGTGCAGGTTGAACCAAGAGGAGTTGAAGGGTTTCACATCAGCTTCGTTTCAGCCATTTTTCTATTTAGAGTGAACCAATCACTTACTTTGCAGTGTCAAAGGTCAACATGGCCACCGCTAGCACTTTGTAGACGAGTACTATAGGATTAGCTTCGAGTCATACTATCAATGAATGTTTAACTGTTCAACCACCAAATGTTAACAATACTAGCAGTCTTACGCAGGGAAAGATTGTCTTCTACTTAGGCAGCTGTAGGGCTACTTTTCTCTTGTGACATTACTTGTGTGTGAACAATGTTGGATTTAAAAAGCGGTCTAGATTTGAACATCAGTGTCTTTTCAGAGATGTGAGATGATTCGTGATTGAGAAATTAACATTGCTGTGAAAATACCTCAGTGACTCAGGTAAACAAGCAGTTGCCTCAGAGCTGAACACACACACACACACACACACACACACACACACACACACACACACACACACACACACACACACACACACACACACACACACACAAAAAGTCAATTTTTGGAAAGAATACCACCGTGCAGATACTCGGTCTAAAACGATCCTTCAATAGCACCTGATCAAGCACCCTCCCCCGTTTCTTCTCTCTCTCTGTCTCCCCTTTTTTCTCCCCCTAGCCACTCTCAAAGCTTCATGGAGGACAATGTGGAACGTAATTGGCTGATGCACCATCGGCAGTCCGCAGGGTGGCACAGCCAAATGTCCAGAGCCCTCTCTCGTGACGCGATTGGCTGACAAAGGGAGAACTTGGGGCATTGGTCCTATTCTCTTTGCTCAAAGGATGGTGCAGAGCCCCAGCGGACCATGTAAGGAAATGCGGGGTTGTGTTTTTTTTGTGTTTTTTTTTACTTTACTTGGGCCCTCTCTCTGATTTGAGAATTTTTTTTTTAATGTCTTTGACGCCTCATTGTTGGATCTACATTTTACTTTTAAAAGGTAGGCTGGACACATATTGGCATTTGTTAGCCTGCCGAGCATGCAAAGAACAGCTATGCAGTCTGATCAATCAGCAGAACGGAGGGACACAAAGGCCAAGGAAGGCGTGATGCCCAATATGAGAGAGAGGGGAGGTGTATTGTGGGTAAGATGAATTTCAAAGGTGCTTGACTTCTCTTAAAATTTCAGTCAAAGCTGATTTACTTTCAGAGCATTTATTTCCCTTCTCTCTCTCTCTCTCTCTCTCTCTCTCTCTCTCTCTCTCTCTCTCTCTCTCTCTCTCTATCTCTCTCTCTCTCTCTTATAGTCTTTTTAAATTACCCTTTGATTCCTCTTCATCTACTCACTCTTTATCTATCTAGGATTCTCAAAGCATTATTTAACCACTTAATTTTTACTCAAATTTAGCTACTACACTTGATCTCTTTCTCGTTTATTAGTCCTTCCGTTTGAATCTCTTTCAGACTTTGATTTTAAAGGAAACTAAATATGCACAGCCTAAAACAACAAGTGAAACTGCTTCAGAACAAAACTCTTGCTTCAATGAAGACTATGAAAAACCTGACAGAATGTTATTATTTATATTTATATGATACTGATTATTCTTACAATAGTATGAAAAAAAAAACTCTTCATCAGAAATCTTCCGGAGCAGATATTTATTTCTTGATATAGATAGATGCCTCTATCTAATGGAAGTTCATAAATAATCCATTTTATATTAACCAAGTTTTTCTTACTAAGACAATCTTGTGGAGAGAATCATTGCCCTGAAGGACTGTGACAACAGGGACAAACTTGTGTTTTACCTACTCCCCTTACAGCAGTTTGCACGTTGCTGTGACCTGTGCCCCCCACCCCCTCCCTTTCCTCTTGGTTATAATCATTCAAAACAAAAAAGAAGAAAAAAGTGGACGGATGTTTCTCGCCCAACAATCGCCATGGAGCTCTCCATTTACGGACGATGTGAAAGTCTTTGGATGAGGACATCCTGACAGCTAATGTTTTGTACTCCACTTTCGACTATCTGTCTGTAGAGTTTGAACCGAGCGGAGGATGAACGCTTGGTTTCAGTGCGGCCACTTTTATTTATTTTTTTGCAGTCAAATTGCTGTAAAACTCCCCATTCATTTCAGTGGATGGACCCCACTGACACCAGTCTGAGTTGAAATCCCCGCCATTTCTTGATGACTGAGACGACGACAGAGAGAGATATGTTAGAGGTCCTGCTGAAACGAGTGAATGTGTTTGTATATAAGTGTGTGTACCGGCTAAATCTTTGTGTACATACTGGATAAATGTGTATATATGGTATGTCTATGTATATATACAGTTTGTTTGTACATGCAGAGTGTACAGTTATTTTTCCTCTAATGTTTCTCTCTCTTTCTATGAATAGGTCTTCTCAAGTTACCAATACTGAGGCATGGAAAGGTTTTTCAATGTACTGAGCTGTCAGAGGCACTTTGTGCACAGACGTAGAATATCAGCAAGGTCTGTCACGTATAGCTGCTTTCTGGAGGCTCTCATACAAGAAGTAACTCACATAATCTTTAAGCTTGCACTCATTTTCTGACCAACTCAAAAGCTTTTCTAAGTAGATTTGGGTCACCAAGCAATGTTTGTACATATATAGACTAAGACAATTTTTTTTCCAGAAACCTCCATCTGCATTTCTTTGAAAATTCTCGACCTGTTTTGAGTTCTTGCGTATCTGACTTTCACTTTAGGTTCCTATGGTATATGTTTGCAACGGTTGTCATTCAGAGTTATATATTTATTCCGACAACCCTTATATATTTCTTGAAATTTTGTTCCCCAAATTCTGCCTCTCATGGAGCCGTCTAACCTTTTGTTAAGATGCGGTTAGACTGGCAAATCCTTCCATGAAAGTATACTGTCATTACTTAACATTGCTTGTTTTTGTATAGGTCCTTACTAAATAAGTGTGCCTCCCCCTTATACTCTTACTAACCTTAGATCCATTAACTCCTCTGGTCACTCATCTTCATTCCCCTTGACAAGCCATAGCCCCCCTCCCCAAAACTCCGCTATCGTTGTTTTGACAGGACAGACATTTGGGGATTTTGTGTATATTAATGGAAGAGTGGTGTTGAAGAGTATTGCAGTTGTTTATGGAGTTGTTATGAATGTGGATATTCTGATCATTGAATTATTATTGTAATAATGATAATAATTATTGCCATTTTGATTTTGTTGATTAATTCCTTTGATGAAGATGCCATTCTTCCCTTTTTTCTTTTTTTTCCCTCTTTTTTTGGAATACACCGGAATTTATATTTTTCGGGTGGGTGAATCTGGAGATAGAAATACGTAAATAAATAAATAAACAAATAATTAAATTCTTAATCTGCTGTGGAAATGTGTGTTCTGTTTCTTAATGCACTAACTTGGACTTCTCTCTCTTTGTCAAATCTTCTCCTTTTTTTTTATTGACAACAAATATCAAGAATATTATTGTTTTCCAAAAGCTATTTAAAAAACACATCAATGAGCAACACTGTTGCATTGGCTGACATTGCCATGAATACGGTTGCTGTAGCTGTTCTTGAAACAATCCCATATTCACCGTCCTGCTGCAGTAAATATTAATAACTCACTAATGTGTTTTAATTCACTGCTGAAAATAGTCCCCAACAAATGCACAACCTCTCCTGTTTGAGCAACATTTGCTAAAAACTACAGCGCGGTTTTAGGGAATCACTTTTTGTAATGTAAAAGTGTGTCTTTGGAACCTGATTTTGGAGAAGAAAATATATATAGAAAATCAGGACAAATACTTTTTGTCCAATAATAGTTTTTGGTCACTTCCTTGTAGACTAGGCCCACAACTAACATAATCAATGAATCTGCCAGTTAAGTTCCGGATTAAATACTAATAGAGTCTCAATAAAATAGAAAAAAAAAGAAAATAATATCAACACAATTCCCCATAGCGGAAAACATGATCTCTAAGTTGCTGGTTTTATCTGGTAAATGGTACAAAATCCTGACATATGTCATATACAATCATATAAAATGTGAGATTTAAGAAGCTGGTAATAGCAAGTGTTTGGCATTCCTGCTTCATAAATGACTCAAAAGACTAATCGATTATCAAAAATTGTTGTGAGCCCACTAATCACCTGATTGATGAATCAACTCATTGTTTCAGAGCTATAGACCTCACAGCATGCACACCCTCTTAACAAGGTTATGAATTGTAAAGAAACTAAATCCTCAAGTCATAAATTCTACACTGAATATCTGAATACTAGCTGAAACAAGGGTTAGGTTATTGATCCGCTTTGATAATTTCCCCTTTCTTCCATTGTTTGCAATATAGATTCATCTTCTGGACTTGTAAGCTTGTGGTTGCACACGGTGCTAGCTCAACTGGGTCATCTACATTTTTCTTGCGACTGAGGGCTGTGATTCTTCTCTTGGTGAGCGGGGCAGATCCTTTCCTCACACTCTCCTCAGCTGAGGTGCTGAGAGCGAGGATGGCAGGCATGATCTGGGAGCTGGGGACTGGACTGAATATAGCAAGCTTGTAATTATCCTCATCCTCCTACATTTAATCACCTGCAGTTCCTTTGAGGGTTGGCTACTTCTGAGTTTGGCCAGAGCAGGAAGAAAAAATATTAGGAGCAAGACATGCTGTGTAAACATAAGAGACATGAGATGAGAGGTCCACCTCAACCTACTTCAGCCCCGAGCATCACATACATTCACATCATCATTCTGCCAGATTAAACTCTGAAGAGTATTTATGTCACGCTGAAATAACCTGAAAGGTTTTCATTTCTCATGTCAAACTATGCAGATAGGTAATAACATGTCAACAATTGTACATTTTTTATAGAGTATCCATATCAAAATGACATCACTTTTACAACATCATTGCATGCTTCATTACAACCAAAAGAAACATGAGATAGTGAACCCTTGATAAAACTACCCTTTTACTCCCTAAGTAATACCACATAGACTTCCATCATCATCTGTCAGAACAATAATCTGTTTCCACAGTCAGGTAATACACAAAAAAAGCGTTACATTTAGGAAGCTTGCATATATCAAAATGCCATGTATATATCAACATGCCATTTATTTAAAAGGATGTCAAATAATGTATGATCTTTAGAGACCTCTACTGGTAACAAGGAGGAATTACAACAACAGAGTTAACACTGACCATGATCACTGTCCTATGGGGGTGAAACGTTTCTTCAACACTCCATGTCCCCTGTAAAGAGAAAACAACATGGACATTATGGATATATGAATGCAAAAAGCTGGAAAGACAATACAAATGTATTGTAGTAATTCTCTTATACATGCAAATGAACACACAAGTATACAAATATTTACCACAGAATCTACAGAAAGTATTAAAGTAAAAGTAATTGTTGTTTCTTGAAGAATTCTCCTTTTCAGAGAGTTATATTATTGGACTATTATTAGTGATACTTTAACACGTAAGCAGTGCTTGATTGTTACAGCTGCTGGAGGACGAGCACATTTTAACTATGTTATGACATAATTGCAGTGGAGAAAAAGGTATGATATTTCCCTCATAATTGTAGTAAAGTGGAAGTATGAAATAGCATAAAATTGAAATACTCAAGTAAACTTAAGCTAATTAAAAGTACCTCAGCATTCAACCACTGGATGTTTGTCTAAAATCAATTTTTTAGGTATTTGTACTTTATTGAGTATTTCAATATGATGTTAGGCTACTCTACACTTTTAACCCACTGCATGTTGGGGAGATATTGTTACTTGCTACTTTAACGATTTAGATTATGAACACAAAATAATAAATAATCAACAATCAACAAAACAATTATGATATATCTTATAGGTTACCCATCTAAATGTAAAGTCATGTAAATTAGCCACACCTTTACCAGCTGCAACATTCAATTCATGTACACATTAGTTGATCCATAATTATAATCCGGTGATGGAATATGTAGAATATAATATAATATATAATATAGGTAATTCTGCACATACCTCTGTACTTCTACTGTTGGTGTTAAGTGCATTTTGAGGATTCTTTTCTAGTAGTATGTTTATACTGCGGTATAGCTATTTTTACTTAAGTAAACAATCTAAATACTTATTCCACTACTGCCCAAATATATTCTCTTTGAATCTCTCATTTCCAGTAGGAAATGTGTTTCTAAGGAATTTAATAATTTTCGAAAATGGGGGCTCTTGAGACAATCTGGCAACCCTTGCTTTTTCTGTTGACTTCGTTCCGTACTCTCGCGATATTCAGGCGGTCGCTGCCTGATAAGAATAATGGCCGCCATAGCAATGGCTGTAAAGGGGAACAACACAAGAGGCATATCGGAGCGTTTTAGCTGACCAGGAAGAGCCTAAATTACCGGGCACCCCCTCCTACCCGGTTTCCCACAACGAATGGGTAGAGGGGGTCTTGCCAAAGGACACAAGAAACGAAAGAGACTCGGGAGGGAAAGCGAGGAGAGCTAACGCTACTTTGATAGCTAACGCTAGCTGGCCATCAACACGGTTGTCACTGCCGGGGAACAAACCCGAGTAGCCCTGACACCTGCGTGTCGTTACGGGGGTTTGGAAGGAAGCGGCGACCAAACGCTGGAGCGTGTGATCAAACAGCTTGCGGGTCGCGAACATGAGCGGACCGGTGCAGGACAGCGAGCCCGAAGCGAAAGTCCTCCTCATCAAGCGGCTTTACAGGTCAGTTTGCGAGGCCGTTTTTTTTTTTTGCGCAGCTAACGCTAACTGTGGCGCTCATTGAACGTTATTGTGCGTTATTGCGCGAGGCAATCAAGGGTTTGAGGGTCTATCTGTTCTTCCACTCGGCAACCTGTCACGACAACGAGTGGCCCAACCTCCCCGCGCACTCATGAGTCTGACCAGGGGGTCGTCGTGCTTTGTGTCTAACAGAAACGATATGGTTGTCTGCACGATCTCCCGCAGTGTTGTTTAGATCACAGCTTATAACCTTGTCTTCATTGTGTTAACTCGTGCTTCCTGTTTGCCCATCGCCGCCCAGGGCCGTGGTGGAGTCTGTGCACAAGCTGGACGTCATCATCGGCAGCAAAGCGTCCTACAGAGAGGTCTTCAAGCCGGAGAACATCAGCCTTCGTAACAAGTACGTCCAGCGGTGTGTGTGTGGCAGTGTGGCAGGAGCCAGGAGCCTCAACATCTGGCCAGTCATGCTGAGCATTGTGCATTTTCCTGTGGACCCACCTCCAGTTCATTTAGCTGATAAAACCACCTCTCTATTAGGCTGTTGGATCATTTGAGATTGACTGCACCCTAGACTCCAATCAGACCTGAAGTTTACATCCAAATTCTGATCAAATACAGCACTAAGCAATAGGAAAATGTCTAATGTATCCAAGCTGACCACTTATGTGTCATTATAATCATTTGATTCTTTCTGTGAGAAATTGTGATCGCTGCAAGTGTAAACCAAAAACCAAAACAACAACAAACAAACGTATATGTTGCTCATTATTCCAACTGCTGTGAATTGCAGTTGTTGTTCTCGTACAGTGAACCAAAAGCTCAAAAAGAGAAGGAGGAAGTGAAAAGTAAATGTGAGAGAAAGATAAGATAAGATAAAATAAGATAATCCTTTATTAGTCCCGCAGTGGGGAAATTACAGGATTACAGCAGCCTTGCTCACAAGTGAATAAAAAGAATAATACAATAGAAACAAGTAATATAAATAATATAAATGAGCAGTAAAACAGTAGAGAAATATTAATATACAGACTGAATAGAAAAGTACTTAAACGTATTGCACGTAAATACACGTAATATACGTAATAATAATATTGCACCAGGTGAATGTCTCCACAGATGGTGTCTTTATTCACCCGAGGACTGCTTTGAGAACCAACATGCACTCTAGAAAGTTGACTTGACGTGGTTTCATTGTGGTCAGGGGTTGCATGTAAAGCTTAAGAAATTGGCCGATTAATCAATTGGGTACAATAATTGGCCACTACATTGAGGATCAGGTAATTGGGTCAGTCGTTTTTCAAGTAAAGAGGCCAAATCTTCACTAATTCTAGATTCTAGCTGTGAAGATTAGCTTCTCGTCTTTGTCTGTTTGATAGTACACTGACTATCTTTGGATTTTGGCCTGTTTGTTGGATGAATTTAGACTGGTGGTTGGGCTATAGTTAATTCTGTTCTCTGACATTTTGTAGACTGAACGATTTAATCAAGAAAATAATTGTCAGAATTAAGAGTTGCATGTGCATTTTACACTGCAAGGGCAACATGCATCTGTGACCACGCCTGAAGGTGGCACGAGTGATCTGATTAATTCAAACACATTTAGGGATGATTTTACACGTGTATTTAAAGGTATCCACAAGGTATCAGTTCCCCCAGGACATAATTTAATTTAAGAGCTGGGGTCATATATTGCACTTCACTTGCAAATGGGATAATGTGGCACCTCTGTGCAAAGTGAGGCTCATGTTATTGTTCAGTATGGTATGATCCTGTTTGGCATCGGAGAAGAGACGAACCAAGCATCTCGTCAAAGCGGAGATAATGAGCAATACTGCATGCTCCTGCCTAACTGTATTTACATTAGCTTGTCATAAAGTGGGGACTGAGACTTCGCAATATTCTGGAACAACTCTGACTTCTGAATCAGTTTACACAGATCGTGTGAGTCAGCAAAGTGAAAGGCACGTTTATTATCATCATTCGCCATTGATGTAGTTTCTCTAAAATACGGATCATGCAACTAATTCTAGTTTTCACCATTGATTAATCTACAGATGTATTTCTTGATTAATCATGGACAAGTGCCCACCATTGAAGTTTGTACCAAACAAGGTGTTTCTGTTCTGCGTGGCCTCACCTGTTCATGTGAAAACTATGTTGACTCATTGGTCCGCCTGTCAAACCGGTGATCCAACTACCTCCTTAACTTGTGCACTTGTGTATCTGTTTTTCTTTCTGTTTGCGTGTTTCAGGTTGCGTGAGCTTTGTGTGAAGCTAATGTTTCTTCACCCTGTTGACTACGGCCGTAAGGCTGAGGAGCTGCTCTGGAGGAAGGTTTACTATGAGGTCATCCAGGTTATCAAGACCAACAAGAAGGTAACTGGTGGACCCCCCTCTCCTGTCTTTGCATGCGTTAGCCAACCAGTTTTGGTCTTGTTAGCTGGCTTGAGATGCAGGCTGCTACTAAAAGGTCATCTCTGCTATGACATGTGCCACTTTGTGGTCACTGGTGAGAAACGTACATCATAGAGTGCCCAAGAGTGTGCACTCGTTATGCTTTGGTGGTCCCAATGGAAAATCAAGCCTTTTAAAATGGCAACTGTTGGCACTTTGCTCTGCTATTGGACCAACATGGGAAAACCATCAACCATTATTGCCCTTTTTAAATGTAGCCGGACAATTTCTGCACTGAAATCTGTACTAATAGTGTGTACTGTGATTCAGATACTTGTCAACTTTGAATATTGAACATTGTGATTGTCATCTGCAGTTGGGCTCTCGTCACTTGTTTGTTTTAAACATGTGCAAATTAAGAAGTCGCTTCTTAAAGGGGTACTCGTCTAATTTTGCAGATCAAAGTCTGGATACCACTGGATACCATTTTTTTATTTTTTTATAAATAACAATCAATTACATTCATATCTATATATTAATTTGTTACATTATGTTCACAAGTTAGGAAAGCAATGTTGAAGTCAAGCCTGATCTTCCCTTTTACATAAAAGAATGATCCCAGTCACTCTCACACCATGAAGCAGACAGCTTAATTAATCACTGGTATTGGCCGATACCCAAAGCTCAACTATTGCTATTAGGACTGCAAAAGTCACATTGCTGCATCCCTTCTGAATATGAATGAATGTGAAAAAAATCTGTATAAACAGAGAGCAAAATCTGATAAATGTACTCTTGTGATGTCAGTTGACTTTAAGTCAGAAGTTTTAAAAATGAAAAAAACTCTGGCGGTGTGGAATAAGAAAGAAGTGAGCTTATCAGACTCTTGTATCGCGCTCCTCATCTCTGCTTTAGGGTAGCAGCTTGAGGCTCTGAGTCACTGCTAGTGTAACAGTTTAATAGTGGGTTTATTTCTCCCACCTCTTACCTCATTGCTTGTCATTTATTTTATAAACGGCCAATATATTTTAGCGTTTCATGCTTTTTTTTTGTGCCTTTTTTATATTGTCACTGTAAACTACCGTATGTATGCAATGTAGATGGTCTGGCTCGCACACCGCTGATGTATTGGCTCCTCTCCTTTCTTTCTCTCTCCCTCGTCTGTAGCACATCCACAGTCGCAGCGCTCTGGAGTGCGCCTACCGTACACACCTAATCGCCGGCATTGGTTTCTACCAGCACCTGCTGCTATACATCCAGTCCCATTACCAGCTGGAGCTGCAGGACTGCATCGACTGGACCCACGTCACAGACCCGCTGATAGGTCAGACACCAGAAACACGGGGACACACAGATGCAGAACAGTCAGACCTCATACTAAATGAGGGGTCTGTGACTTTTGCGTTAGCGTAAATATGCTTGTCAATATTTCAACATTTTCTTCCTTGAATTTAAGAATCTTGATCACTTCTTGGCCTTTTTCACTGAAAACGTCTTGACAAGTCACGGTCATAACAAGCATAGGTGTGAACAATAAAACTAATGTAGGCTGAATTCTATTTAGCTGCACCGGTTTTTAAGATCTCGGTAATGTGCTTATCGGTTCTCTTTGATGGCTCACGGGAGCACTAGAATAAACCAGTGACGTCGTTTACCTTTTCTTTTCTTCCTACAACTTCTGCGGCGGCCTCGCTCAACGGCTTCGTCTCTCACGTGTGGGGTCCACACAAACAATGTTGCTGCTGCTGCCAGCCCTTCTTTCTACATAGTTTGCCTTTCACAATGGCCAGAATGTTTCTTTTTAATTTCATTATAAAAGTTATTTATATTTATTTTAGATTTAATGAGCGTGTATGTGTAAATGATAATAACAATCCACCATTAAAAGCCGGTACTATATTCATTTTGGAGCCATGCAAGTCACTGCATTTTCCACAACACTGTCCTGCAAATATTTCAGAATAAAAGCCTTGTGTACACCAATGAAAGGATTTTGTTCATATAAAGATGCTAGAGGGCTTTTATTTTGAAACAGAAGCAGGAAATTTCTCGGATATAGACGTAAAAACTGTAGTAATGGTGCTGGTATGTATATGTAGATCATTTTCATTGTTTGTTTGTTTTTTGCTTTGAATGCACTCTATTACAGTGAGAAATTAACCGAAATCCACAGACATATAGCTTTTATTTTGCCATTTTTGCAACAGTCAGATTAGCTTTTGTAATTTATGTTCAAACTCTCTAAAAGCCTCCACTGGAAAGCTGAATGTCATGTACAGGCAATATTAAAATGTACTTTCACACACAAAGATAATGAAAAGTGTGATCACACCATTGCATTGTTTATGTGTCATTGTCTGATTTTAGTCCATATCAGATGTCAGTGTTCCCTTGCACTATGCAGAGCAGACAAATGGGTGGAGAAGTGCCAAGTCAGTGTATTGTCAGCGAAGACAAACAAACAGGTGCAGGGTCACCCAAGTTTGTAGTACTATGAAACCGGCCCGGTGCTCGGACAGCTGGGGCTAAATCCCAGCGGTACACAGGGTCTGTAATCCAGTCTTCCAGCATGAAGTTCATGTTTTGCTTATCAAGAAATATAAATCTTCTCGGCCACCTCAAACAAAAGCCCATGTGGACATTAACACCTCAGGGACGGATGAATAATATCTGTTTGCTATCTCTAATATTCACACTCTGCTTTTTGCAAATTGTTGCTGGGCCGGCATCAAAGCTCGTTCTTTTGTTACGTAACTCCAAGTCATTTTGGGCAAGTGCATCAGCTTAATGCTTGAAATGAAGAAACACAAAACACTGTAATTGTTCTCCGCAGGCCGAAAGAAACCAGTGTCAGCCACCCCCAAGGAGATGGAGTGGGCACAGATGGCCTGTCATCGCTGTCTGGTCTACCTTGGAGATCTAGGTAATAACATGTTAATAGAATGTGCAATTATTTCATCTCTCTCTGTCCAGCTTGCAGAGGTGTGAGACAGCATGTGTGTGTCATTCAGCGTGGGAAAAATTTGGCTTAGCTATTGAGTATAATTGGCTGGAGGCTGTTTGGTTGGTTTAGATATTTGGGTTGATTTTACTTTAAAAGGAGAAATGATCAAGCAAAGAAAATTATGTCTGCAGCACTTTCAAATTGCCTTTGATGGATAAAAGAAAATTCCAATTAATCAGTGAACATTTAATATTTTAGCCAACGTCTATCTTGTTGTTAACAATAACTTGTTATGTTTCGCCTGCAGCTCGTTATCAGAATGAACTCGCTGGAGTGGAGGCTGATCAGCTGGCAGAAAGGTTTTACCATCAGGCGCTGTCTGTCATGCCACACGTGGGTGAGTGAATGTAATGTAAGATTTCTGCTGGTAAAGTTAGTGTGGACTGGGAGAGTACTGGGAGAGGAATATTTTGTTTCTTAAATGCGTTCATCAGATGGGATTCTTTTGGTAGCCAGAAGAATAACACAAATATGAACATTGTTCAATAGAAATCAGAATCGGAACCGTTTATTGCCAAGTATGTTTCACATACAAGGTATTTGTCATGGTGGGTGGTGCATAACATTAGACAATAAACACAATGCAAGAAATGGGAACATATTACATTTACAATTACGTTTACAATAGAATATAACATTTAAATAATGTGCACAGACAAACAGATAACAGTACTTTAAACAAGTGTAATGTGAAAGTGGCAAGTGTATTTAAATATGAAGGCATGTGCAGGGAAGTAACCGGTAGGAAAAAAAGGAAGCTTACAAATATTGAATTTCCTCATAATATTGTTGTGGAAGAAAATTATGTTTGGATTGCAAATGTGTTCAGGCACTACTTAAAGGAATAGTTCAACATTTAAGGAAATACTCCGATTGGCTTTCTCTCTGATAGTTGGATCCAGCTTTAAAGGGGCTTATAGCTGACATTTGTGCATTGATCAGAACTTTATGTTTTAGTGGGTTTACTGATTTTATTTGTGACTTTCTTTCAACATATTTTGTTGCCTCTTGCTACATTAGTTAATTAGATATAACTTTAGTTCATGATTCTCCATCCACAAATGAAGGTGAACTTGTTTACTAATTTCTTCGTGCATCTGTTTCCAGGAATGCCGTTTAACCAACTGGGCACACTGGCAGGGAGCAAGTTCTACAATGTTGAAGCAACCTACTACTACCTTCGCTGGTGAGGAATGTTTATGGACAGTTATGTTTGAATGTTAACTACTGAACCACAACACAATACGTTTAGAGTCTTAACTGATATATATTTGTTTTCATCTGTGCTAGCATCCAATCAGATGCCCCCTTTGAGGGCGCCTATGGCAATCTGAAGCGCCTGTTTGACAAAGCTGCCAAGATGTACCAGCAGGTGAAGAAGCAGGAAATGAAGAAGCTGTCTCCTTCTCGACAAAGGTGAGTCCAAAGAAATGCACATTTGCAAAATACCCCAAGGCCTCCTGAACAGTGGAATAATAATGTTTTTCTCTGGAGAGAAAAAATCTGTCTGAAATATAAACAGAATATTTAGACTTCACTGACGTCCCAGAGTAACTTTAATCAAGGCCCATCTGGGGTTAAATTACTGATTTCAGCTTCCCTCTGCAGATGGGATCAGATAATTGATGATCCCTGTGGGGGAAATTATGTTGTTGAAGCAACAAAAGTATCAGAAATCAGTTGTGCAAATATGCACAATAATGATGCTCGTAAAATAGACCTTTCAAAAGATAATGCCTGGTGTGTAGGAGAAAAGAGCAATCTGTAAAGTGTAGATATAGGTTAAGTCATGTTGCTTGTTTACTAAGGGATTACTTGGATTACCACTGTGCATGGAGCGAATAATATTAAGACATTATTTTGCCACCTGGACAGAAAACAACACTGTTTTTGTTCCATTCCCACTAATAACACTTAACTTAGCTGTTGTGTTCATACGGTGTTTACCCGAAGAAATAATGACTCATGGAAATGTATCTCATCTATTATCCCCATTTTGGGAAATGCACTTACTTGCTTCCATTGAGTTCCATGAGGAGCTCGATTCCACAGTTTGTGCTTGCGTACGAATTACACAAACAAGATAAACCCTTGTTACCTTTGGATGGACCAAGCCAAGCTGTGTCCCCCCTGCTTCCAGTCTTTATGCTGAAGGCTGCCGGCTCAAACTCCATATTTACTATACAGACATGAGTGGTGTCGATCTTCTCATTTAACGCTCAGCAAATAAGCATTTTACCCTCTTGCTTGCCTAGTGTTCGTTGTTTATCTCGTTGTTTGCTCAAGCGCCGCTTTCTCCGCCTCTGAGAACACGAAGGGATAGTGACAGAGCACCAACACTTTGCAACAACACGCCGTTGTTTACATTGTTTTACGCACACAGGTGCCTCTACAACATGAACATGCTGAATTTGATTGAGAGTGTTCATACACAATCAGCATATTCTGTCATCTATAATTTTGCCATTTTCCTTTTTGTGCAGATTAAAAGACATCAAGCACCTCCTGGTGAGCTTCATGTACCTTCAGAGCCTGCTGCAGCCCAAGAACAGGTGAGTGCTTGTGCTGTCATTCTTTTCCTATCCTCCTCAACCTCATCCTCCGCTGTTTTAGAAACTGTCCCCAGTTGAAACAAGCCTACGGCTTCACTGTATGTTTAGTCCTTCACCATTTTATTGGTATGTTAAGACTGAACATAGTCTGTTATGTGTGGTTATTGTCAAATGACACTATCTTTAGTATCTAAACTCCTACCTGCACCTGTGATGTCAAATATTTGGTTTTGTAATGTGTGTCCACTGTCTGTCAAAACCGTCACACAAGCTGATTTAACTAGCAACAAAATGTTTATGAGCAAATACGAAGGACAGTGAAATGAGCATATCGTGAGTCTTCAATGTTATCCTTGAATTATTAATTGTTAGTTTGCGTTGGCCTTGTATTTTCAGTGCATCCTTTTCATCATGTTGCTTCTGCTCCTCTGTCTCTATGTAGTCTAATGGAGACGGAGCTGACGTCACTTTGCCAGTCGGTGCTGGAAGACTTCAACCTGGTGCTTTTCTACCTGCCGCCGCCAACGCCTGGCGGTGCTCACCACTCCCCCAGCGAGGAAGAGGAGGAGCTACAGCAGCAGCATGCTGACAGCTCCTGCCCCGTGCTGCCGGACACCCTCGTCTTCAAGATGGTGGTCACTTGTCTGATGGTGGTGCACAGCCTGAAGAGGGGAGGTGAGTGTTAGTGGGTTATGGCTGTTGCGTACTTCATCGCTTTTGTCTTCTAAAATTATTTTTTTAAATACATTTTGATAATATATAACTAACAGAGTAGCGGGAAAACATGCACGTTTAGGTTGGGTAACCTTTATTGTCCCACTAGGGGAAATTTGTTTTGCAAAACGCAGTGGTGTATAAAGTACCCAAAAGCCGTACTTGAGTAAAAGTAAAGATACCTTACTGGAAAATTACTCCAGTAAAAGTAAAAGTCACCTAATAAAATACTACTTGAGTAAAAGTCTTAAAGTATCTAATATTTTCTGTACTTAAGTATCAAAAGTATTTTTCAGTAGAAGTACATGCTTTTAATAAAAAAAGCAAAGGGTCAGAATTTTGAGAATTATGAAGTTTATTCTTTTAAGTGCTGTGGCCACCATGACCAAGGACAAGGAGTTGTGTTGAAAATAGCTGGGTTGGCTGTGATCCATCCATATATATTATGTTCAACATAATATATTGTACCTAAGTATACTCTTGCATCTACTATGAATTTATCATCATAATTCTCCAAAAAGCAATATGACACTAAGGAGTTGTAACAGTGTGGTTATAAGTATGCTCATTCCGCCCGGTACCGGTCTGTGGATCCCTTGGTACCGGTCTGTGGGTCCCTTGGTACCGGGCCGCACAGAAAGAATGAATGGAAAATTAAAATTAAATTAAAAAAATAAAGGCCGGAACGATGTTTTATTGTGAAAAAAGACCGCATACATCCGTCTGTGGTAACCTCAGACGTAACCTCTTGACACATGTCAAGAGGTTACTCTGAAACGTAAAAAAGTCTGTTTAACTTTGCCGGTGTTCTGGATTAAAACCAAGGCAGAGTATCCTGAGATCGCCAAAAAAGCATGAAAACCTGCTTCCATTCCAACATCCTGTCTTTGTGCAGCGGGTTATAAGTTAAGCAGTAGACTGGACTAAAGGTTTAGTTAGGAGTAGAGTCAGTAGACTGGACTAAAGGTTTAGTTAGGAGTAGAGTCAGTAGACTGGACTAAAGGTTTAGTTAGCAGTAGAGTCAGTAGACTGGACATAACAAACACACGTTGGGTGTCGTTGTCTCCCGTCTCTCCGAGGTCTGACCCGGTCCGTGAAAATATTGTCTTCACGTAACCGGTCTGTGGCGCATAAAGGTTTGGGAGTGCTGGACGAGAGGATGTAGAGGACTAATGCATAATATTGTGATTCGCAAAACCTGCTTGGTGGAGTCTGTGTTCTGTGTTTTTTTTCTTCTAAAGATAGATTTGATTTTGTAGCGAGTAACGAAGGTTTCAGGGGAAATGTATCGGAGTAAAAGTACCAGTTTTCTTTGCAAAATGTAGTGAAGTAAAAGTAAAAGTAAACAGAAATATAAATAGTAAAGTAGAGTACAGATATCCCAAAAAACTACTTAAGTATAGTAACGAAGTATTTCTACTTCGTTACTATACACCACTGGCAAAACGACACAACTGAAATGAAAATGTGTACCAAGTAAACGTACAATAGTGCAAATATACAAGTATGCAAATGAAGTGCAAAGAGTGCAGCCAGAGCCTTTTTCTTTGTCATTTTAAAAGCTGCATTTCAGTTTCAGTACCATCTTCAGAGGGCTTGTATGTCTAGATGACATAAAGATCAGATTAATTAGTAGTAGGGGAAGGAGCCATAAACCAGGCTCAGGCACAATTCTGTCCAAAACTCCCACTTAAGTTGTCCTCGTTTATTGCCAGTATAACAGGAACTGTGTGATGGATTGACTCCCAAACTAAAATTCAGACCCTAATTTGAACTTTAAAAAAATCCATAAATCTGCAGCGAGTGATAGCAAGTAATGATTAATAATCTTTTGTAGATTATTCTTTCTATAAATGTCAAATTGGTGCCTGCTGCAACGTTCACAGGAAAAATCCCCAGCAGGGATTGGTCCGCCAAAGAGGGTAGGCGGGGCTAACACAACCGACTCAATCGTCAACTCGCATGTATGTGAAGCGGCGTACTGTTTGTTTTTTTCCCCCGCGTCTCTGCAAGCGATGCGAGTAAACGGTTACTGTGACTGCAGACAAGGAACCCTCAAACAAGTGAAACCCCGAAGAAACAAATTCAACATTCAAAAGAAGGCAAATGGTCAAAAAAGACTAACGACACACAGGCAACATTATTTTGATCTCTGGGAAGTGAGATCCAAAAACACACGTGTGGTTTATTGCCATAGATGCCTGCCAAAGATAACAAAACAGAGATATTTGAATGTTGTAAGTTGAAGTATAAAACAGAAGTACACATTTAAAATATATATATTTTTTTTACCAATACATGTTGTATTGTGTCTTCAGGATCAAAGCAGTACAGTGCGTCCATAGCTTTCACGCTGGCGCTTTTCTCCCATCTGGTGAACCACGTCAACATTCGACTGCAGGCTGAACTGGAAGAAGCGGAGAGCCAGGTGCCTCCTCTTCCAACTGACGCCACAGGTGAGAGAGGAAATCTGTCTCTATATGTGGTGAGAGAAAGGAAGACAAATGCAGCTACGAGTTAGTTCAATGTCCCAGCCAAGTGTCTTCCACGCAGATAAATGTGTCAGTCCCAGTGTCTTACAGAGCTGCCTCTTGTGGTTAAACTTCAAATCTTTTGGGAGAGCTACAGCTTCATGTGAAGTTTTTACCAGTCAAAGCTAAATATGTAGGTAGATGTGAGAGATTTCAGAGAGTCACCTGTGACAAACAACCTGCGTAAAAACAAAACAGGCAGTGAATGTTTTTCTTTTCTTATCTAGACGACCTAGAGGTGAGGGACTTATCCGCTCCAGCGACAGATCGCTCCGTTGAGAAGCCTCTGCAGAATGGCTCCCTGGAGCAGGAAGACGAGGAGGACGAGGAGAAGGATGAAGATGGCCGTGCGAAGGTTGCCGCCAAAAAGCAGTGCAGTGTGGAAGAACAGCGCCAGTTGGAAGAAGAGAAACAGAGACAGAAGAAGAAGTACACCCGTCTCTCTCGAATCCGCCGACGGCGCTGTGCGCGCAAGGACACTCGAGGAGAGGATGAAAGCGACCTGAGCGAGGGCTTCGAGAGCGAAGACGACGAAGACGACGTTGACGAGAGGAGGGGCCACGCTGACTCAACAGGTGCCATCACTACGGGAACCCCGATCAATCCACCAGCTGTCAGGAAGGAGACCAAGCGGGACCCCCTTGGTGAGGAGGGCAGCTGGGGCAGTGGCTCCGAAGAGGAGGAGGAAGTGGGGACGGCATTCGACGTAGAGACCGACTCGGACATGAACAGCCAGGAGTCTCGCTCGGACCTGGAGGACATAGAGGACCCGGAAAACTCGGACAACTTGGAAGGTCAGGCGCAGGAGCACCCAGACGAAGAGGAAGAAGAGGACCAACCTAAGGAAGACGGAGGCGACGGGGACGGCAATACACCGCCGACCACCAACGGTCCTCTGCTGCCCAGCGACTCCAGCATCAGCAGTAACCTCCAGGCCATGTCATCGCAGCTCTTCCAGGCCAAGCGCTGCTTCCGCCTGGCGCCCACCTTCAGCAACATGTTGTTGAGGCCCCAAGCCTCGTCGACTTTGGGTATTCCCACCCCTACCGAGGCCTATGCTCCCCCCTCCCAAGAGACACCCCCTCCTCCTGAGGACTCGCCCTGCGATATGAACCCTGCCGCTGCCAACGGAACAAGTGAAAATGGTGATGTGCTCTTTACCTCAAATTTACATGTAATCTATCCTTTCTGTTTGCTTTTTCCCCCCCTACTGTTACTCAAACTTTTTTTAATTATTCTGTCACCTCTTATAGACTTGGACTCTGATTCGGAAGGCAGCCAACACAGTACTCAATCAGTACATAGTGAGAAAACCCTCTTAGAGAAGCTGGAGATCCTAACCAACCAGGGGTTGATCCAGGTGGTGAAAGTCTTTGTTGATTGGCTAAGGACGAACACCGACATCATCCTCATGTGTGCACAGGTGAGAGGGCTGAATGTCCTGCTTTGCCTATGAAACGCCGTCATCTTAGGAGGGTAATTAACAAATGGTTCTCTTTGCAGAGTTCTCAAAGCCTGTGGAACCGACTGTCTGTGTTGCTCAACCTGCTTCCAGATGGCAGCAAAATGCTCGAGGCTGGTGAGTTATTGCTTAAAGATTTATGCTTCTTTATAGCGCAGTAGGTACAAGATGGCACAACAGTAACTATGTTTATTTCCCCACTGGAACAACAATACTAAAATGTCCTTGGAGACACAGAGTGAAGACATCAACTAAACCATTCATTTAAAGGAGTAGTTAGATATTTTTGGAACTACGTGTATTTGCGTTCTTGCAGAGAGGGATTGGTAACACTCCTCTCTGTATGCTAAAAATAAAGATAGCAGGCAATTAGTTTTTGCTTAACAGGGAAACAAATAAAAACTAAAATACAAATCAGCACCTAATAAACATGTTGTATCTAGTTTGTTTATTCTTCACCAAAACTTTTCAATGAAGGGACTAGCCCTGCCTGCTAATTAATAGTTCAACAACCTGTTAGGTCACAACTTGTTGTTTTTTGCATTTCAGGTTTTGTTCAGATTAAACTTTTAAATATTGAGCTTTAGAGATGCTGATTGGCAAAGTCGAGCTAGCTGTTTCCCTCTATTTACAGTCTTTATGCTAAGCTATTCGCCTGCTGGTTGCAGCTTCATATTCAGTGTGCTACGGCGGTCCTCGACCAAAGAACGTGATCCAATGTCAAGAACTGTCCAACTGAGTTTTTCACCAAGGTATCACAAAAAAAGCACCACTTGTGTTTACCAGAGATGTGCTCATGATTCAGTACAAAATAGCACTTAAAAAATGACCAATCGGCGGAAAAAATCTCAGTTGAGTAAGACCAAAATGACCGATAAGATGACAACGGACAGACAACGATCAATCTTCTACGTTTAACTCTCAATGAGTTGTATTGTAACGGTCCAGTCAAATTTCCTTATGATATATCAATATTAATGTTTGGACAAATTCACTTGAATCATTTCGCATGTATAGTCTTGGCAAAAGGCAATCAATTACAAGCTTTTGCAAAATTAGATCTTACAGGAAATCGATGTAATGGTTATTAAAGATGAGGTTTCTCATGTTATATGTAAATATTTTGTATAATATGGTCACTGTGAGATGTATGTATTTGTGTCCATATCCCCTGAACTCTTTCTCCATCCCTGCACTGCGAGCACTCACTTTAACAAAAACATGGCTAATACTCAGCTCTCACACTGAATATTTGTCTGGCTGTGCTCGCTGCGTCTACAGCTCATTTATTTATCCGTGTGTGTGTGCGCTGCAGAGCTCGGTCTGAACGCCGAGGTGACGGAGCTGTTAAACGAGTGCGAGCAGTCCGGTTTGGTCCAGAGTCTGCTGCTGCCTGAAGATTTGGCTCTGCGACACCTGCCCGCTCTCAACGTAGCTCACCGCCGCCTTGATTTTACTAGCCGCAACCCCTCCCTCAGCACCCTACAGGAGGTACACGCACCAGCACACAGACGCACAGATACACACAAGATTCAGCTTTTACAGATGTTTCAGTGTTTGTTAAAAACATCAGCTCCACCGTGCCAATAACCATCTTACTAGTGTAGAATCATGGCACAGGGTTTTTACCAGTTGCCTTTTCTTTTTTATGAGCCAGGGAGTTTGCAAATATCAAAAAGTTATTTCTGTGTAGTGCATGTGACAGACTTAATTAAATTAGCTCAATAAATAAGTCTGGTTCTGAAATTGATGGCTATTTTTAATTGTTTATTTTAAATTGATTTGTTTAAGATGCTTTTGTTTATACAAACATATTGATTAGAGCAGCTTTAAACCATGAGTATGTATATTTCTTTCTCCTTTTAAAAATTTTTTTTTTATACATCACATTCAAGCAGCATTTCACACATTTAACCAACAGTTTTATACTTTTAACAGAATAATCCATCCTGTCAACAATGTAATCACAGAAGACAAAAATAGAACATGAGATCAAGAAATAAATAAATAAAAACGAAATGTTCTATTTTATTTTTGTTACACCTCATGGAGAAGGAAATTCTTTCATTACAAAGATTTGCATATTGTATATTTAAGAAACCTATGTATATCTGTCATCGTCCCATCTTTAACAGCACACTGAAACATATTAAGACTTGTGAGTCCTTCATTACACACTGAAGAAATGTCTTCTTGTTCAGTTATCCAACATGATATTTTATTATCTAACACAATATAAAACCTTTTCGCATGTCCTCCTCTCTTTTCTCCAGTGTGTCGTGCGAGTGTGTTGCATTCGCAGTTTTGGCCACTTCCTGACGAATCTCCAGGGCAACGTGCTGCACTTCAACCCGGAGGCGGGCATTTTCACCAGCATCAGCCAATCCGAACAGGACAATCTGGTGCAGCAGGCCAAGGCCCAGTTCCGAATGGTGAGTGACATCTGAACAGAACAACGTGAAAGAAGAACCACCGGGGGCCCTCATTCAGTCAGGTCTCATTATTCTGTGTGCCGCTTCCATGAGCAAGATGGCGTCGTTGTGTAACTGTTGAACTAAATATATGTGAAGAATGTTTAAATAATGACATGGAACCGTAATGTGTTTTTGTTTCTGTCCCTTTTGATGTTGACTCTCCTGTCTCTATCTCCATGTGTCCAGGCTGAAGAGGAGGCTCGTCGAAATCGCCTAATGAGGGATATGGCCCAGCTTCGACTGCAGGTTTTTAATCTCATCACTCTGTCCACTGGCTGTTTACCCCGTCTGTGTTTCCCTTTGAAATCTGAGCAGTGACACAGCGTAGACACAGCTGTGGGCCGGTACAGTCGTCACCGCCAAAAGAGCAAAGCTCAGAGCGGGGGCTTTTTTTATTTTCTTGTGTTCGAAAAAGAAGGATTATATAGTTGCCTTTCTATTGAGTGTAAAATCCACTTTGTGAAGAATAATGTTTGCCAGGAGGCAGATGGCTTGACGTTAAAATAAACCAGCTGACATCCATTTGAAACCAAAACCATGTGATGGAGGCAACTGGTCTAGGAACCTTGAGCTAGTTGTGTTGTATTTCTAGGATCATAAAACCACTATAAACACCTTACAATAATAGCACATGATCTGCTGTTGGACCTCTCGTTCTGCAGTTGGAGGTGTCGCAGCTAGAGGGCAGCCTTCAGCAGCCGAAGACCCAGTCGTCCATGTCTCCCTACCTGGTGCCAGACACAGCTGCTCTCTGCCAGCATCTCAACCTCATCCGGCAGCTGGCCGGCAGCGGCTGCTTCATCATCATCATCCCGCGTACAGGTCAGTGCAGTGCTTGTGTGTGCGTGTGATGGTGAGGATTCAGTGATTTACAGGGACGCTTTTCATGATCTCAAACTTTACTGTAGAGAGGGACAATTATGCAAAATATAATACAGACTACTCCTTTTATTACAGGACAAAATCCTCCATTCAGTAATCTCACATACTGTTACTTGAAATCGGCTCTGACACCAACACTGTCCAAAAGAATAAATACCAGGGTATCTGCAGGCTTAAAAAAAACATTGAATTCAGTTTCCTCATAGAATGTAACTTTCAGAAGCCTGTCATCGACAGTTAGTTATAGTTATAAAATGTATGTGTTAGGTTTTTGGGAGACTTATAGAGCGTTTACATTTAAAGTGGTATTGGTCTGACAGTGAGGTGAGTGCAGCAGGATATTCAATCTTTCTTTGTGGAGCTTTCAGTCAGCATCATCAGACCTGTGACGAACACTGTCACTACTGCCGGCTACAGAAGTAAGAAAGCGTATTGTCTCATAATCTGGAAGTGTTGATTTTAGCAAAGCGTTACATTAATTTATCTTTTTAATTGGTCAAGACCTCTGTTCATTTTCTGCCACTAATGGTCGTATAAATTAAGTACGAAAAAAAGTGGGATATAAATCATTCTAAGCCATTTCATCCCTATTGGTTCTTCATCATACTTTGGACGGTATAATCATGATGCAGGTATGAAATTGCATTTCATATGGTATTGAAAGGTTCTTAAGAAGTCTTAGTCTAACCATTATGTTATGGAACCCTGCAGAAACCCTGATATACACAAAGATATGACTAAACACAAATTTATTGCAAATTAAGGGCAGAAATTCTGAACATTTATTATCAGATTTTATTATAATCGAGTGCCTTTCGTGTCAAAGTATTTTAATAAGTGGAGGGGCTTTGGAACTCAATATTCAATGTATTTTTTCTAATATTATGCCACATTAATAATTGTATTGTGCTGTTGATGGATGCATGAAACTATACAAATTATAGAAGACGTGTCTCTTTTTTAAGAATTAGTTGATTATTCAAACAGTCAACTGACAAAAGAATTGTCGTCGGTAATGTTGAAAATAAATTGTTTGTTTTAATTATTTATCAAGCAGTGCAAAATGACATATTACTGATTTTGTCATTTTCATGTAATCGTTCGGGCACTTGGTCAGAAATAAGTTATTTGAAGAAGTCTTCTGGATTTTATCTTTTCACAAAGTCTGTTTATGATTACTATCCAAATGTCCTGTTTGCTGGTGTACTCAGTCTGGTCTACTTCTTTGTCGTAGTGATTGATGGGCTTGACAGGTTGAAGAAGGAAAACGCCGGCGCGAGGGATGGCATCCGCTTCCTGGAGTCTGAATTTCGCAAAGGCAACAGGTGTGTGTGTGTTTAGGGCGTCTGCCGGGTCTTGTCGAGGATTCAATGTTAAATGTTCTTTTGCGTAGTGCTCGTTAAACAGAAACCTCACTTTTACTCCATAAAACTCGCTGAATATTCTGAATCGCATCCTTCTGCAGGTACATTCGCTGCCAGAAGGAGTCTGGTCGAAGTTTTGAAAGAGATAAACTGAAGCGTCAGGACATCGAAGCCTGGTAAACCTCGCTCTCGCCTCTCTACAGTGTCCTCCATTTGTTTTCTAAGATCCGCCGTTGGATGACCGTAACCTCTCTTTTGTCGTCCCAAGGCATTTATACAAGATGGTGGACAGTTGTCGCCAGCTCACAGTCTCCCAGAGCAACGGCGATGAAGATACGGCCGGCATGGTGACCATTCTGACCGACCATCAAGTGGAGGAGCTTTGCACTCGGTCGACAGCGATGAAGGTCGGTCACTCACGTTGTTTTTGTTACGTTACACACCAGAGCAAAACATGCACAACTAGTCCAGCTGCTGCTCTGTTTCTGCTCCGGTGGCGTCCCGTCGGTTTTCATACAGAACCCACCGCCATCTGGTGATTTAGGGAGGGGGCGTTTGGATGCTGTAGGACGATCCAACAAGCTCTTCTCCTGAAGCTCACTGACACCATTGTGGTTGTTCGATTTTAGCAATTTGGTTTGAAAAAAAGTCTTTAATCTTTTGGGCCGACGGTAATGACGGTAATAGACGTCCAAATCAGCATTCGAATCCGTCGTTTCTTTAATATGCTTTAGCCGATACCAAAAATCCCAAACACTCATGCAACAAGGAATGGTAATCTCACCTTGCGTCAATATTAATTACTACGAGTCTCAGACGTGTGTGCGTTGTCCCGGGGACTGAATTGGTCAAAGCCAGTTCTTTTGTTTTATATGTTTCTTAATTAATTAGTTTATCGGCCTGCATATGAGCCAATTCATTTTATGGGCTATCTCTGTAATAATTGTTTTATTTGTGCACTTTCCCCCTCATCTTTCAATAGACAATAATAGCAACGTTAGCTAAATTAATGCATGGGCTTACCGGGGCTCAAGCTGACAATGTTAAAGAGGAGTTTCAATATCACCTAACCCTAATTTCATGTACGTTTTTTTTTTTTCATCAGTCTGCGATCCAGGCGGCGGGCTCGGCGGGCATGGAGCTGAAGAACATCGTGGAGTTCTACCGGCAGTGGAAGGAGATCGGCTGAGGGGTCAAACGGGGCCAGCTGTCGGCGCTGCGAACAGCTGATCGATCACAACACTCGCTCCCTCTCTCTCTCTCTCTCCCACTCTTTTGCTCTGTATCTGCGTCTTCAAAGGCAAAAACCAACTCAAAAGAAAGCTGAATCGAAGCTTAGAGCAGTGGAAAAGTTAAAACAGTGGAGTTAAAAAAAAAAATGAAAGAAAGAAAAAAAAAAACACAGAGAAAATGCGAGCGAAACGGCGCTATAAGAAAGAGCAGATCTCCCACCTCCCAATCCTAAACATAAAGAGTGACCTCTAGTGGTCGGAGTGCGGAAAATGGTGGGGGAACGCTCAACTTGTAAGTGCCCCTGGTTCACACCCTAACCAGGAATACACTGTATATGTTAGCAAACGAGTACATACGTGTCGAGAGAGAAACCGCACACACATTAACACATTCACGCTCAGATGAATCCATGTAGATGTTTAGAGCAGTGGTTTGGATTTCCGTTCCCTCCTTCCCTTTCCCTTCAGTCTGTACGACAGAAGAGAGGGTAAAGAATGTGCGAGTCTTGCGGGGCTGCGTTTTGTGGCAAGTCGGGGCCGTGTGAAGACAACTGTTTAAGACGGAGGAACCCCGCTCTGTCCACCTGACACCTGAGGCTTTCAGCCCTGGGAAGCGAACCAGGCGTCCCATCGCTCACAGGCCTCGAGGAAAGGTCGAGGAAGACGTCACGTACACTTCTCCGGGATCGGTTTCTTTCCTACACGGCTCTTTGTTTTAGTTTTTCCTTATTTGCGGTGTACTTTTGTGACCAGTGACTTGTATTGTGCTATTCTGTATGAGAAGAGAAAAGTAAGAAGAAGAAAAAAAACAGGAGTTGTCTTGTTAAAAGTTTTAATTTGGATTTTATTTTTGTACCCAAATAATGTTGTTTATTTTGCTTTTTGTAAGCTAAATTTTGAATGAGATATCGGAGAATGTTTAAGGGAAAGGGAAGGGGGTTGTTGCCGTGCGTTGATCCACTGAGCAAATCCTTCAGTTCTTAAGATTGAATAAACAATTTATAATCCAGAATTTATTTATCAAGGTTTCACGTTAGAGGGAGGTAGAAGCGGGTTAGCCCCGTGTTAGCCAGTCATCGAGGGGCTGGCTGACTCCCCAGAGGACCGTGGGTTGTGTTTGGACCCCTGTAAACTCCTAAAATGTGTCTCATCTACATCACCATTTCCATAGTGACTGTCCCATCATGCACAGTGCAAAAGAAAGCCAGTATATGTGTGTGGCCATGCATTGAACAATAAAAAGAAACTCGTATAAGATGATTCCTTATTTTTTTTTTGTTTCATTACCATCCCTTTGTGCCAGAAAATGAATTGACCAGTTAGCTTTGCACCAGTTTTACACATGACGTTGAGCCTACTTGTCCTGCTCAGCCTCTGAAAACAGTTGTTCTGAGGCGCAGACCACGACACGCAGGCCGCGTTGAGGACGTGGTGCATTCGGTTAGCGGTGAGGCACCAAGTGCAAGTCAGGAAGTCCAACTCTGGAGGACACAACTGTGCACAGAGTCCTAGTTTGAGAGGAGGCATTCTCTTTCTTTTTTTTCTTCTTTCTTTTCTCTGTGTGTGTGTGTGTGTGTGTGTGTCCGTCCGTCCGTCCGTCTGTCCCGGGCCCTGTGCCCACCACTGACCGAGCACACGGAATAACCAATCCCCTGGCAGCAGGGTCAGTGCCTCCAACAGAAGACGGCTGGCACTGGTGCCGGCCCCCTTTTTTTCTGCTCGGTAAGGGGGTTGGGAAACCTCGGTGACCCGAGGCAATCCTCTTTCTGTGAGCCCCATGTGGCTGCTGGGACAGGATGAGAGGTTTAAACAGAGAAAAGGCCCATTAGTTCCATTCATAACTTGGTTAAAAGCAGCTGTGATCTGTCTGAGAAATGTCCATGCATGGTTCTGTGCTCGCAGTGGGGAAATGCCTCGCCTGCCTGGAGTTTATGCGTAAGTGACTTTTGTCTTTTTGGAAACGCTTGGACTCCACATGTGCACCTTATTCAAATATTTCTTGCAGAGAACTTCATCGAAGCTGTCACGCATTTTCATTCAGAATTGATGCAAGCCATGTTTGCTCATATGCTAATGATGCTGGAGCTCTTGTTCTCACTCTGCCTTGTCTCCTGACAGGGAACAAGGCTCTTTCTATTTTTTGCCACATCCAATAGGGAAAAAGCCTCTGCCCTGGGGGTGGGATTTCGCCAATGGTGGGGTACAGTGGTGTTTTGATTCGGTTACTGCAGGAATGTGCAGAGGAAAAGAGGAGGGGGCTGTTGCTGAAATGGAGAAAGTGCCCGACTCTGGAATAATTATGGATTTATAATAATTAATTGTTTTAATATATTCCCAGACGATTACTTTATAACTTACTTTTCCCAAATCCACGCTGCTGAGTCTCTTCATCTGAGCCATCAATGAGCGCGTCGGACGTGTAAAGCTGAAAGGTCAGAGCCGGTTTCTGTGTTTGCTTCGATGGTGCTTGGCTGCAGTTTTATATCATTAAGCCGACCGCGGCTGAGAGTTTTCACTATTATTAATAATAATAATAATGAAACAAAAACAATTCAGCAGTTCACATGTGCACATGGTTACAGTGTTTCAGCATCCAGGTCCTTTCTTGACAATTTATATATATTTGCATTGGGGATATCTACTTTTAATGACTTTTATTGTGCTTTTTTGTTTAGTTTAGTTTGAGCTTCCTCTCAATGTGTGCTTTTGTAAACATATTTGGCAAAGTAGCAAAGTACATTGACTTAAGGACTGTACTTTGACAGTGATAGCTTCTGGTTGCTGTGTATGGAGGACAGAAAATGACTTAAGTATAAATAAATAAATGCATGAATAAATACAGGAATAAATAAATAAATGCTTAAATAAATGTATAAATAAATAAATACAGGAATAAAGAAATGCTTAAATAAATGTATAAATACAGTAATATATAAATATAAGTTATACCTAAACAGGACATCATTAAATAAATCTATTTCTACATTTCTGTATTTCTTCATTTATTTATGCCTGTATTTCTGTGTCCTTGTATGCAAATGAGCTGGGGCGGTCCGAACCTCTGTCTAAAGCAGGGGTAGCCAACACGGTGCCCGCGGGCACCTGGTCGCCCGCAGAGACCACGCTAGTCGCCCGCGAAGCATGTTCTAAAAATAGAACACGCTTAAGAGCTTTCACAAGAAAGAAAAAAAAATAAAAAATGGTTCTAACTTTAGTCGCGGTTAAAACTTTATAACAATTAATAACCCACAACTAACACATTTTAACAGGGTAAAACACCAAGACACAACAGTTTGTGACTTATTAACAATTTGTAACACTAATAATTGTACATTTATAAAATTACACCACAGAGCATGCTGGGTACAGCTCGCCCACTATCACACCAAGAAGAAACTCCGTCGCAGGAAGAGACAGACCCTTCCTGTTTTTTTTCACCTACATTCCCCTGGGTCCTAAGTCCCTCCAGGTTTAGCTTCCTAACACCCTCTATGTACCAACGTAAAAACAGCTGTTCAGTTGGCCTGCGGTCCTTTTCAGCATCAATGAATGAATGCGTTTACTGAAGAAAAAAAATACGCCAGAATCTTACAAAATACTGTGATATTAATTTTTGGCCATACCGCCCAGCCCTAACTCCGACCATTTCTGAAGGGGGTTAGATAGAGTTAGATAGTTAGATAGGGGTTAAATATATAGTGATCTGTGCAACTTTGTTGTTCAGGAAGTTTGTATCAAACAAGTAGCCCTTCGTATTATTTTGTACCCTTGAAGTAGCTCTCGGCTTCAAAAAGGTTGGTGACCCCTGGTCTAAAGCATGATTGGTCACAGGAGTGTGATCGCACCTGGGCCCTGTTTCTCGTACCTGGCTAAACAAAGTCAAGCAAATGTCCTAATCTCCATCTTAAATTAGCAAGATGATTGACATCAGGCTATCTTGGTTTCTTCACGGCTGATCCGCGATGAAACGGTCTTGTTCATTCTAGCCAGACGTCAGTCCTCTGGATAAATGCGCGTGTCCGCTCCTCTTCAGAAGGGATAATAATCGAGCACTGACACCACGATCTTCTAACAGTAGATATATATATATAACAATAGAAAATAAACTCAGAGGAACCTCTTTTTATTTGTCTGCTGAGAAGCAGGAGATGATCATGAAGACATATGAGGAAGTCATTACCTTAATCATTCACAGCAAACGTGTTGTGAATATTCCAACGTTTTTGTAACATTGTTGCCGTGAACGCAGCTTAACACCGCCCCCGCTGCGAGACATAAGCGCCGCAAATATATCAGACAAGTTAAATGTGTCAGTGTTGGGAAAATGTATCGGCAAATTTTAAGTGCTTCATCACCCAAATCAATCAGATTATATTTACGAATAAATATATACTTATGAGGATATATGTACTGTATGCGCGTATGAATCATGTACTATATGTATATACATGTATGTGTATATTTCTATATAACTAGGAGTTTGAATATGTATATGGGCGGATCAGTATATATGTATTATTCATAATCAGAAATTCAATCAATTGAAGCAGTGAAAATAAATTGTGTGTGATTCTCTGTATTCTTATTATGAGTCCACCTTAATCATGTTCTACAATAATGATATGTATGGTGTACTAATAACCAGTGGTGTATAGTAACGAAGTAGAAATACTTCGTTACTGTACTTAAGTAGTTTTTGGGGATATCTGTACTCTACTTTACTATTTATATTTCTGTTTACTTTTACTTTTACTTCACTACATTTTGCAAAGAAAAATGATACTTTTACTCCGATACATTTCTCCTGAAACCTTCGTTACTCGCTACAAAATCAAATCTATCTTTAGAAAGAAAAAAAAAACATCGGGGACTGTGGTGGAACACAGACTCCACCAAGCAGGTTTTGCGAATCACAATGTTTTGCATTTTCCCTCTACATCCTCTAGTCCAGCGCTCCCAAACCTTTATGCGTCACGGACCGGTTACGTGAAGACAATATTTTCACAGACCGGGTCCGACCTCGGAGAGACGGGAGACAACGACACCTGACGTGTGTTCGTTATGTCCAGTCTACTGACTCTACTGCTAACTAAACCTTTAGTCCAGTCTACTGCTTAACTTATAACCCGCTGCACAAAGACAGGATGTTGAAATGGAAGCAGGTTTTCATGCTTTTTTGGCGATCTCAGGATACTCTGCCTTGGTTTCCAGATCACCGACAGAGTTGTAACAGACTTACGTTTCATTTTTAGAGTAACGTAACATCTTGACATGTGTCAAGAGATTCCGTCTGAGGTTACCACAGACGGATGTATGCGGTCATTTTTCACAATAAAACATCTTTCCGGCCTTGATTTTTTTTTATTTAATTGAAATGTTTCATTCATTCTTTCTGTGGCCCGGTACCAAGAGACCCACAGACCGGTACCAAGAGACCCACAGACCGGTACCAAGAGACCCACAGACTGGTACCAAGAGACCCACGGCGGGCGGAATGAGCATACTTATAACCACACCGTTACAAGTCCTTCATAGTGTCATATTGCTTTTTGGAGAATTATGATGATAAGTTAGTAGATGCAAAAGTATACTTAGGTACAATATATTATGTTGAACATAATATATATGGATGGATCACAGCCAACCCAGTTATTGTATCAACACAACTCCTTGTCCTTGGTCACGGTGACCACAGCACTTAAAAGAATAAACTTCATAATTCTCAAAATTCTGACCCTTTGCTTTTTTATTAAAAGCATGTACTTGTACTTTTACTTTCAATACTTAAGTACATTTTATATCAGAAAAATACTTTTGATACTTAAGTACAGAAAATATCAGATACTTTAAGTATTTTAATAGGTGACTTTTACTTTTACTGGAGTAATTTTCCAGTAAGGTATCTTTACTTTTACTCAAGTACGGCTTTTGGGTACTTTATACACCACTGCTAATAACACTGTCATATAATTATGAGAGCTTTCAACACATCCATAAGTTTCATAAGCGCTAAATAAACTTAAGAACAGCGCGGCATGCAGCGGGTGATAGTCTCTGTCTGTGAGACGGACGATCGGCTGCGCCTGTGGTGATCAGTGTCCGCGGCTCGAGAAGCTCTCGTAAATAAATGATTCCTTGATGGCAGAATCTATAGCGCCGCGTACAGGAAGTCATGATGACGTAAAGGACGGATCTTGGCGATCTCAAATAATTCTCTCACAATACAACTAATATAACTAATATCGCTTCTTCATCAATGAGGAAGGGAGCTGCCTTTTTTGTCCGGTGGGAGTGGCCTACTTATCCAGTGAATTTCAGTAAGCCTGCCTGGGAGCAGGTTTACATTTTTGGCTGTGTTGCTATGGTGATTTATCTAAGCTTGCTTCGAGAAACTGAATAAGCCTGACCTACGTCATCTTATCCTGACAATTAGCCAGGTACGAGAAACAGGGCCCTGGTATGTTATGCTCTACTACTTCTGCCTTGCACATGTTGTTGAAGTTGGCAAGCTCAGCTAACCGTTAGCAGAAGTCGGCGTTATCACTTGGCAACATGGCATTGTTATTACAAGCCATTTCAAATCAATTGCGATCTTTAGCAGACGATTCAAGCTGCTCCCACAGCAGGTCTGCCAGCGGCCGCTGGGTTAGGGTGACCAGACGTCCGGATTTAGGTCGGACAGTCAGGATTTTCAATGCCCTGTCCGGCGTCAAGCCGAACGCGTATTTGTCCTCCTTTTTGCATACCTGCAAACTTGTCACCTTTCGGTGAAATTCGGCGTTTTGAAATCAAAATATGTGAACTGGCCGGCCAGCGTTTCTGAGATTAGAGTGAGACACGGAGAAAATCTGATGTTGTGATCTTTGCAAATAGAACATCTTTGATGTGTCGAGTCTTGGCCAATCAGTGTTAAGATGTCTACAGCGGCCGTTTCTCAATACGCGTTCTTCTCTGTACTTGATGAGAAAACTCATAACTGAAATTTGACGTTCTCTGAATACTACTGTTGTTGAGTCACAACATGTACTTTTAGGATGTTTTCAGGCGAGTCAAGTTAGTTGTTTAAGCATCAAATCTGTGGTCGGTTAGTCAGGAATCAGCCGACTTAAAAAGATAAGCCGACCAGTTGAGGTCCTGCTCGCGGGACCGGTGAGTCCCGCAGCACCGGGCCGTCAGCGCTCTGCTGCCCGCCGAGAGCAGCCTGATCCCGGCAGGACTTTTAGAAATGATCCGCTGGCTTCGATTTCTCCGTAGCGGTTAAACATGAGATATAATTCTGTTTTGAGGGTCTAACGAGCAATCTTTATTAGTTTATTATTTATTCACAGTAACTCATCAGTTTGACGGAGGGAAAGGTTAAGATTCATAACTTAAGATTTGAATTGAACATTTACTTTGAACTACAGCGATGTCTTATTACTTTTTACCAAATTGATTGCAATTATATAAAATATATATAAGTATATATATAAAAATACATAAAAAAATACATATTAATTAATTGTTAATTACAATGAATAATTACATATTACTATATTACATATATATATATATATAAGATATATATATATATATATATATATATATAAATTACATATACATATATATATATAAAAAAATACATATTAATTAATTGATAAAGCAGGGTATGCTCCAAGGAGATCAATTACAGTAAAAAGGGCTCATAGCCCCTCTCTTCACACTTAATAAAATCAAACTGCACCCCTCCTATGCAATTATTCACAGCCTCACAAAATACCACATAGTGTCCTCCTTTTTGGTGTTATGGATATGGTCACCCTAGCCTAGACAGCTTTTTGACTTTGTCTACGAGGGCCATGTGCTTAGGGATCGGTTGCTTCTGTCTTGCTCCCCTACTTGATCAATCCTGTTTAACAATGAGGTTCGGACCGCCCCAGCTCATTTGCATATAAGGACACAGAAATACAGGCATAAATAAATTAAGAAATACAGAAATGTAGAAATAGATTTAGTTAATGATGTCCTGTTTAGGTATCAACTTATATTTATTCATTCCTGTATTTCTTTTTTATTTATACATTTATTTAATTATTTATTCCTGTATTTATTTAAGCATTTATTTATTTATTCCTGTATTTGTTTATTTATACATTTATTTAAGCATTTATTTATTCCTGTATTTATTCCTGCATTTATTTATTTATACTTAAGTCATTTTCTGTCTTCCACAGTTATGATGATAATTGGTTCATAAAATATGATGCACTGCTCAAAAATGTAACCACATTGACCAACAATAACAGTCAATAACATGAGCCGCCCTTCATTGTGAGTACTTGTATTGATACTTTGTGCACATTTTGCTGACAGTACTTCACTTTTACTTAATGAATGCAACTTTGTGAATGCAGGTGATTTTGACAAGTGATTTTATAAATACTATTACCATGATTATCCACTGTACAGTTACAAGGGTCCCTTATAATACAATGATATTATATATAATGACGATCAGATCAAACTAAGTGAGCAAAAAAATACAATTATATATAAATTATATTAAAAAAATGTCGTCATGCTCTCCTGTTTTCCCTCAGACGAGATATTCCAGAGTCTTGGAGGTACAGCGGCTGACTTGTATTGGATACATCCATCATACTCTGGAGTATTACACTCCGCAGATGGATTTGATCTGGAAGTTATTAGTGTAATTTGTTTGGAAGACATCATTTTTTAAACAAGAATATGAGTGTTTTGATTTGCTCCTTTTTAATTTTTTTATGTGACACTTGAACTTGATGACTCATCGAGCCAAGAACATAAATTCATAACTGCATGGGCCTTACTTTGTCCAGTTTTGAGCTTGCATTTTATTATTTACGGCTAATGATCAAGCAAACATATTTGGGCGGGGGTTGGGGCCGTCGTTTGTGTCCCTCAGGTGTTTACCGTCACACTGCTCTTTGTTTGTTGGGTGGACTCAAACGAGACCTTCGCAGATATACGATGGTAAAGAAAGTTGTGTTGACACAAGCTGGATGTTTTCTCTCTGCCGTTTAAAACAGGATGTCCTCCCATGGTCAGAGTTTGGACAAAGGAGGATCCCCACAGGCTCATTTCTCCAAGTCATGTGATAAGTCAGAGGCAACTTGGACTTATAAGACCTTGAGGACATTTAGTCATCCAAGAGGTTCAATCAGCGCTGAGTGATGTGCAGTAACTTCCTATATTTCAACACATTGGGTGACTGACATCACTGACTTGGTCACTGAGGCCATCAGCCAAAATCATGCAGGTTCACCAGCAACTCCTTCAGCTCAGACTCCAGCGGGCCCCTCCGGCAGCGACCAGCCCACCGTGGACCGACCCAGATCTGGCTCCAGAAGCTGAGCTTGGCCCCGCTGCTCCGCCGGTCCCCACCGGGAGACGACACCAGGCGTATTGCTGGGCCCGCTGGAGGAAACGGAGGCACGGGAGAATCCGACCCCGCTGCAGTAAAATGAGAGGTTTTGAAAAGGGAGTCTGCCGTTAGGAAACACTACCACTTTTGTCCACAGGGACCGCCAAAGTCAACACAAAATGAAAGTTCCTTGTCGTAGCTTTAAGAGAAAATACATTCAATTAGACTTGATGTGCAAAACGTAAAGGCAATCTACCCATTATGTGGAATGGCCCATTTCAGATTCATACCTATAATATATCACTGGATTATAATTAGTGATGCATTTAATGTTGCAGCTGGTAGGTGGGGATAACTTGCACTATTATACTGTTGAGAGGGAATCACCCGTTAACTTTTGGTTCGTTAAGTGCATGCTTTGGATGCAAATATTTTTTTACTTTTATTCGAGTAAAAATTATATTTGTAATTATTTACACCCAACTTGTTTAACTAACAAAAGCATTTATTATCTCAATATATTGCACCACCACTGGCCATCAGGTAGGCCAGTAGTTCAGTGATAAATCAAGGCAAGCTCGGAGGATCAATAAAGAAAATATTTTAACCCATATGGACCCGGACTCATTTCTCCTTCAACGAAAATTATGGGGGACATAATACAGATTAAATAGACCACATAGAATACATTTCTGACATTGTTTTAAAAATAGTGTAAAATATCTGAAATGTTTCATATGTCACATTGGGCATTAATGGTAAACAAATTATATTAATAATTTAATTAATATATCATGATTTTTTGGTTTACATTTGTTTTAATATGCTTTGGATTTAACAATATCAAATATCATAGAACCAGCCAAATTAACTGAGAAGATCATAATCATTTGTTGTATTTTGACCTATATGTCACATCGTTTTTTTTTTATGTGCTCAGTTCCACGACTGATTCTAATCCCCCCCTTTGGTCACCTGAGGCGCGCGCATGAGGCGTAGTTGAAAACGCGTGGCTCGTGTTGTTGTTGCTCCAGTGATGCACGTGAGCACCGAGCGGCGCTTCTTACTGGCTCGCGCAGCGCAAGAAGGAAAAAGGAGGCTGTGGAGCTGGTTGTGTTACAAAAGGGAGAGAGGGAGAGAGACGCACAGCCGCCACTGTCACACACGCGATAAGCTTTGAGCGTTTTTACGGACACGGACAAGGGAGACAAACTACAACTTCCGCATGCCAGAGGGTCGCGGTAAGTAAAAAGAAAAACAAAAGAAAGAATTTGAGTGACTAAAGGCGCCAACATGATGTTTCCCCTCGCGGTTCATCGCTGCTTCGTTGAGGGGAAGTGTCTCCTCGAGCTGCTGCTGCATCACCAACTGCATTGTGGTTTTAGTTTTTTTTTAAAGATAGCGTTGAAAGAATTCCTGGAGAGTCGTGGTTAATAACGAGCCGGAAAGAAGAGAAAAATAAATTTTAAAAAGCACGTGGGGTTGAGGGGTCGAGTTATTCTAAGAATTGGCTCCATGTGACTCGCGTGTTTCCCCAAAAGTGGTTGGTTGCTCTGGAGACGTGTGCAGGCAAAATACACTGGCTAGTTGTGGTTTTTTCCCCCTCCTAACTTTAGAGATATATATTTTATATATTCTTTGGTTTCCCCATATTGTGAGCGTTGACACATGGTTGAGCTCCTCTTCCAGCGTACAGCTCGCACAGGGCGTCAGCAGAAGGGCTTGTGTGGTTTAACTCATTTGTTTAAACAGTGTGTCACCTTCCACAGTTGCATCCCTTTTTGTGTGTTCTTTTTAGGTTGTGGACCTCTCAACGTAGAGCTGCACCGCTTCTTAGATTAAGCAAACAACCATACAACTAGTTTGATAATCAACACATTAATAACTAGTTGGATGTCATGCACACACAAAAATGCACCCAAACTCACTAATTCCAGTTTCTTTAATATGGGGATTTGCTGCTGTCTTTGTTTTGATCTGGGTGTAAACTGAATATCTTTTTGTTTAGACCTAACAAGACATTCAGATGTGAGCTTGGTTTCTGTGGAAATGGGGATAGTCATGTTCTTACATTACTCTGACGTTGTCTGAATAATATTATATGTCTGGAAAATAATCTGCAGGTTAATTGACAAATGGCATAATCTTGTCAAAGTCAAAAACAAATTGGGGGAAAACAGGGATATTCTTGTGTGGATAGTTCTGTGCAGGTACTAGAAGTACTGCAGCAGAGGAATGCAGCCGCATGTGGGGGTGGGGGTGAACGTCTCCACAACACACTCAGCAGTTGAGTCTTTTGTCTCCCGCTTGAATGTATGACCTCATATTTGATCAGCGATGACTTGGAAAACTGGTTTCTGTTTGACATTGTGTTCCTTGTATTTGTACCCCCCAAAAAACCACCAACAGTCACATGCAAGCCAAAAGAACATGCTGATATTTGTACTTGTACATTTAGTTTTGAAAAAAAAAAAAAACAGTTCATGTTTACGATGAGCTACTTGGTTGAATAATACAATAGAAAAAGAAGAAGATACTTTAATGGGTATTAACTGTCTTCCTGGTGCACAGGGAGGTGACGGTTATACCTCTTTGTTCCTGCAGCCATCCAACGTGATCTGTAGGAACAGTGTTACATAAGCAGTCCTTTTCATGTGAAATGTAGACACTCACCAGAAAGGGGGGGACCAAGGAGGAACACCTCTTTTTTTGGGGGGGGGGGGGGGAACACGAACACGAACACACACACACACATTCCAGCTTGACTTCAGACTTGAAGACAAAAGAGAGACGTTATACTCCCTTCTCATGACACGGTCTAGCACGTGTTCCTGTGTGCAGCATGACCCCGTTGCGTGTCAAATACTAACGTAACCTCCGACACTTAGTCGGAGGGAAGTAGTTACTTTGAGAAAGCGGTAGATGCAGATGCATGGATTGTTTTTCTTAAGTGATTTATCCTTTAGTCTAGAGATCTTCAAAGTGGGAGGAGGGCCACAGGGGGTTGGGAGTCGAAGTGAGTGGAAGTAAAAAACATTTGTTTTACATTAGTTATCAGAGGAAGATCACACAAATTACCTTAAATGTGTGTGAGCTGTGAAAAGAGAGAAATCATTTTAGGGGAACTTTACTGTTGCTCACACTCGGAAACTAATAAATACCTTTGGACAAAACATTTCTTTGATCCATTTGGTGTCAAACAGCAGTATGAGGCTATCTTTTCTTAATTGTTTGACGCCAATGGGATCAAATAGCATGATCATGATCTTACTGGCATCCAGTAATTGAGCGACGTGGGGGGTCTTTGAAAACCCCTGATTTATTTTTTACATTTCGGCTTCAATGCAGTTAAAATAAAAATTAATCTTAAACATGCATGTCTGTTTAGTTGTTTGTTAGGTGTTGATGTTGTTAAGGATAACGCCGTATGATGTCACACTGAGATATTTTAATGTACTGGCAGCAGGCATCAGGTTTTGTTGTCTGTTTCCCCACAAAAAAAGAGCAAGATTTTCTTTATTGACTCATGTTCCAGAAGAGGAAAAAACATAATAATAATAGGAACCAATCCCTCCACTGACGGTCGTCTCAGGGGACCATGCTGCGCAGCCAGAGACATCGTTATGCAATGAGTAATACTTTTTATTCTCCTCACTCACTCTTAATTGCTTTGTTCTTGGTCCCTCTTCAGCAGTGTGAAGAGCAAACAGGTGGATGTAGCACATCGAGGCATGCTCTGTAGGTGCTTGCCGAAAGGAATTCTGGGAAACATTATGTAGTGAATCTGAGATTATAAGCAGATGGAAGTTATTCATAATGAATAATCACAACGTGCCAGACTATGACACGCTTAGTTACCAAATAAATATATTTTTAGTTAAAAAAAAAAAAGGTGCATTAACAATTGGTGAACCCAACCACCGGTGAATTATCGATGTGTGGGTTTTATCCGGTGGGCTGAATGTGTTTCTGCAGGACAGAACGAGCAGTACAAGGCACGTGTGTCAATCTGTTTGGACAACATGCTCTCCTGCATAGCCCTCTCATTGTCAGCCTCCGGCCAATAAAGACGTCCATTGAGAAAAGGTCACGTGATCGACGTCACGAGTGAGTGGGAAAGAATGCCGGGTGTCGAGAGAAGAACAAAACAGACGAAAAAAGGGAGGAAGTGTTGTCTGGGTCAGTTCAGACTTGCTGCAGAAGTCACAGGTGACGACGGCAGTCTGGAGGTGAAAAGAGGGGAAGCAGATGCTTTCGTGGTCCCATTTTCTTTTCTTTTTTCGTGAGAAGACGGCGGTAATGTCTTGCAGGTCATTGGACTCCACGCTGAAAACAAAACTGGCCACTTGTTACTGCAGCTACTCAGTCAGAAAGTATTTGTGTGTGGCGGGGCTGGGGGTTAGTGGCTCCAGAAGGAGCTTCATGAAGTCTCATTAATTGCCTTTTTTTTTTTTTTTAAGTTTGAAAATTACACAAATAGTTGGGATTGCATTCAGAAGTGATGACGTCTCCTCTTTTGACCCCCCCCCCCCCCCCCCCCCCCCCTTGAACCGAATGACTGACTGAACTGTCAGCAGTTGAGTTGCATTCTGGGTACTGTTAGAAGTACAAGGAATGAGAATGCGTGGGGGGAAAAAGTAAATATGTATGTATGTGATTTTGATCCTTATTTTTAAAGCTGTCAATAGGACTGCAATGCTGAATCAGTGGGGCACTTTTAAGACCATCTTGTGTAATTCATTCTGCTACTGAATTTAATATAAAACACTCCAAGAGGTTTGACGAGTCAACTTTCAGCTTTAAAGGGATAGTTAGACATTTTGGGAAACGCTTATCTCCGTTCCTGCTGAGTACGTTCAGAAGGGTTCCGACATGTCTTTATTAAATGTATGCGTTCCAGTTGGAAAATTGGAGCCGACGTGGAAAAACAAAACAAAAAGTGTCACATTTCAATATTTTATGACTGCATCATAATCACTTTTCCTGAGGCGAAAACACACTGCAGTAGTGTGTCCAGGGGAGCGACAATTTCAGTTTCACGAAGCGTAGAGGGGTCAGAATAATTCAAGGGTCGTCAATGTCCGTCAAAACAGAATTCCCATCATGCTGAATGAAAACACTTTTCATTAAAAACAGGAATGCTTTGCTGAAACGTTACAGAGCGCTAGACGCCAGGAGAAAACCGTTTTAATCATCTCCACAAACACGACTCCCTCAAAACACCTTTTGCTGGACAGGAGGAGCCAAATATCTTCAGGAAACCACAGTCGACTCGTGAAGGTGGCTGTTGTCTTTTGCGGAAGGATGCGTGCAAGATTTAGTGAACCACTTAAACGTGAATCCCTTGTCCCGGCCAAGTCTTAGAAAAGGCTCTACAAAGGGGAAGCAAATTGAGATGTTGAACCCTGTCTCATAGGTCCGTATCAGTCAGGCTAAATGTTTGTCCTGTCTCTGCACAAATCCATGGGTTTTATATAATATGAAGTGGAGCTTACTGGCTGACTCAGTTATTCCTCCAAGTGAGAAGGATAACTTCGGAAAGAAGGTTGGGGGGGAGGAGGAGATGTGTGTGTTTTGTTTTGCTTATGAATGCTTGTACGACACTGTCTGTGACATCGTGGGTTCTGTAAATTCATGACGACTTATTTTGTGCGTTTGGTCTTGTGATCGTGGACAGTTTAGTCCCAATCCAAGTCAGGTTGTCAGACCAGAGGGTTTTTGCGTTCTCCGATTCAAACGTGTGTCAATCAATTCCTTTTTTTTCTTCTTTTTTTTCTTTCTAGAAGTTTCTGCTCTGGTCCTCCTGACCTTGAAACGCTGATTTAAATGTTAAGAAGTTATTAGAATTTCACCCTCTCGGACTTCTCCTGTGCTATGAACACTTCCGCACATGCATGTTGTTTGTTCATGGGATTGTGGGTTGTGTTCAAATGTAGAGCATGTACACAATGTCACATGATTTTAAAACGGGACACACTTACTGGGTCACTGAGAGCTGAAGAGCTACAGTGCATTAATGTCTCCGAATGACAATGCAGAGTTTTACTGGTTTATGTCGACATACATTGAGTCAACCGTCCAAAATGAATTGTAACTATTTCGTTCTTAAATTGTTTGGCCACTCGAAAGGCTGCATTCGGCTTTATAAGGTTCCTTGCGTTCATCTCCTGTCTCTCATAGCAGTTATAATCATGGATGGATCACTGAGCAGGCCTTCTTTGTCAGGGCCCCTTCACCTACAAAATTAAGAAGAATGGGGAAAAAAAACGACTACAGAGAGATGCAAAAAAATGAAACACAGAAAAAATCTAAACTACAGAAACACAAAATGAGGTTTGTTGCTGAATTGACAAGGACGGATGAAGTTTGCCGCAACTTGATCAGGTAGCGAGTTCCAGGACTTTGTTCCTCCTGAGAGAATCAAAATGACCAGATCTGCCAAGGATTTGAATTCAATTGAGCTTCTTTCTTTTTTTCACACTCTAGTGAACCCAGTGGCTTTTCGTTGCTATTGTCATCGTCACACAGGCTGTGGTCTTGTGTGTGTTGGTGTTGTGTGCTGCGGCCGTGATGAATGCAGGATTTGTACCAGTGTGCACGCATGTATTTGTGCATGTTCTCCACAACAGGATTGTGTGTGTGGCCTCATTTCCATCCAGCGCAGTGTGTAACAGTCATCCTTTGGCCCCTGTACTCTCTAGGCTTCAGCCTCCACAAAGCTCACTTTGTCACTGCTAACAGGCCGAGGCCTGCAGCTGGGTTGGGGTGTGTGTGTGTGTGTGTGTGTCGCTCTGCAAGAGAGGAGCCCCTCAACATTTGAGCCGTAATGACAGGAGAGACTCCTGTCAGGTCTGGGGGAACGTACCCAAACGCTGGCGAGACGCCGGAAAGGAACACAAAAAGGCTACTCTCGCTTTCAGTTTCAACCAGTGATGTCCAATCTGTATATTTTAAAGGTGTGTGTGTGTGAGAAAGATGTGGGGTTTGTCAGTATATGAAATCCTTTTAGTGTACTTTTTCATGGTTTTTACGCATTTGAGCCCATGCTGGATTTTGAGGCTTATTATTATTTTTATTTTTTTTATGTTTAAAAATTAAAACATTTGGCCAATATTAGTTTGAATGTAAACTCATTACATCTGTTTATTGAAGAATTGTGAACAAAACACATGTAAGGAGTGGGGCATTTAACTTTTTTTATTCTCAACTCGTCAGCTCTGGTGGACGGACGGCCTCACTCGACTGCAAATGCCCGTACCTGCTGAGTTTGTCAGGGAAAGTCATTGCTTTTGACTTCCAGATATTGTCACGGTACCGTTTGTCTAGAACAGGGGTCTCAAACTCAATTTGGCTTTGGGCCACCGCTGGTATTGTGATCTCATCATATATATATATATATATATATATATATATATATATATATATATATATATATATATATATATATATATATATATATATATATATATATATATATATATATATATATATATATATATATTTTTTTTTTAATTAAATAACTTATTGAAACTGCACCGAACCAACAAATGCAATTCTTGAATACATTTGTACTTGATTCTATTTCTTGCCAGACACCTGGCAGCGCTTTTGCTCACACAGCTGAGCACATTGGCCCTGATTGAGGTCACAGAAACCCTGATCCAGGTCACAGTGAAACCCTGATCCAGGTCACAGTAGAAACCCTGATCCAGGTCACAGTGAAACCCTGATCCAGGTCACAGTAGAAACCCTGAGTACAGCTCCACGATAGGCATCACTAAGCCTGGACCTGTACTTGCAGTTATTAAAGTTCATAGTCGAGAAAGGTTGCCGTCTCTCTGTGGCCAGTGTTGATTTTGTTAGTACACTGCAAGTTTTTTTTTTTTCCTCAGGTCGTAGTGTGTTGTCTGTGTATCTTTGCAGCGTATGTGGTAGGTCATTGGGTAGTTTCACAAAAAATGTCGACTGACACCTGAATCAACAAATCACGGCGAAAGGTGGAGCTCGACACAGACGACACAGGCTGTGTGCTCCTATGAGAGGCACGTATGATCACACAGAGTGGGGCGGAACCTCTGGACTTTGGCGCATCTAGCAGCATCTGAATCTTTTTTCTACTATTAATAGAAACGTCCAGTAAACGTACCTCCAGAAAAACGCACGGGCCGCACTAACACTAAACTTTGATGTCAAGTAGGGGGGGCCACAAAATATCGCCCGCGAGTTTGAGACCCCAGGTCTAGAAAGTTCAAACCATGTTGTGGAGTGAGAACTGGTTATCTGATGACTGAATGTACTGTGTGATATTTGCCTTCCTCACAAACGCTCTATTGCACGCTCGCCTTCAGTCACAGGGCGCTGCGATGTGACAGTGCCAGGCATTCTTCAAATGGATGCCTGGATGCGTCTGAAGAGCAGCCACAATAAGGGATTGTTCTCCATGTCGGCTTTAGTCAACAAAGACGCCACACTCGTGGACTCTTGTCATTACTTTAGTGCTGATATATAATATTTGCCCCGAGACAAACGTTGCAAAGGTGAACCAGAAAGACGAGGTTCAGAAATCCAATTTTTTGCAGCTGTCGGTATATTTAATAAGGGATTCTTTTTTACACTGTGGGATTGCTACTTAAATTTAAGTTTCTTTTTTAACTTAACGTTTCTGTGAGGAGCTTTTTAACTACTCTTAATGCACCGGTCGGAGTCTGTACATATCGGATGAACTCAATGAAAGTTCCTTGTAGGAATTGAAGGATAACACCGTATACACCATTTCCAAAGTCTAAGTAAAAAAGGGGGTTCCACATTTTAAGAGCTAGATCCTTAAAAAGTACCGTTTCCTCCTTTCCACCAACAAACCCTGATCACCAGGACCAGCTGGGGACATGGGGCTGCTGTAGATCTCAGTCACAAATTACTGGTCAGGTGTGTGTGTGTGTCTTATTGTGTGTGTTTTGTTGTCTGTCTCTGCAGTCTTTCCAGTGTGGCGGGGGATCGGGGTCGGTGCTGGCGTCAGAGGCGGGTGGAGCCAGGGCTGGGGACGCTGTCTGCAATGGGAACCTGACGGTCCAGGACAAGGGCCCCGGATACCGGTATTTGACTACCCTGTCTGGGTTGTCCTCTGTCGCGGACGCGCCAGGCTCACGGAGGTTTGTCAGCGGGGGAGGGGTGCCATCCGACTGCCCACGGACATGCTCAGCATCAAGCTGCCCCAGCTCTTTGACATCCACCAGATCCCCAAGGTACGGAAGGAAGGAGGCCTGTCTTCCAGTTTGTTTTGTCCTGCTGTAAATATTAAATGTCCTGTTGTGACACGATTCTCAGTTGAGGAAGTAACATTCTTCCCACCATCTTGAGGAAGATCCTTTACGATCACTGATTGTAAAATAATGTGGTGTGGCTGTGGGTCACACAAGGTACTAGTGCTGTGAGCTCAATGGAGAATAATAGTAATGGTAGTATTTGAAGATAGTTTGATTATCATTTTAATACTGTTTACAGTGTTATTTATTTTGCCACAGTAGTTTAAAACCTGATCCCGACTCATCAGAGTCCGCCCCTCATCGACGAGGCCTGAGTCCTGCAGGCGTCCACCAGGCTGCTGTGTACTTATCTTATCTGATAAGCAGCCATTGTTAAAGGGGTTTTGCATCACAATTTTCAAGCAACAGTTTCAGTGTCGACTACTAACATATGTGTCCTTGATTTTGTGTTTGTGGAGTTTTAAATATTTTAGTTAGAACCGAGAGAAAGAGACGAAAAACTGTGTGTGATCCAGGTCGGCATCTGTTTAGAATAAACAAACCGGTGCCGCTGTTTAAAACACATCAGTTGCCACGAAGAGAGCAACAGTATCGGCTCAATAACAGATTTGATGACTCAGTCATTGATAAAGTAGGAACATGAATATTTATACCTGTGGAAATTTGACATCCGGTGTATGCTGAAGGAGATGTAGTCTTAATGAACTCAATATCATTCATGTTTAAAATATAAAGCTTAAAAAAAAAATATATACTGTTCTTTCACTTGGAGGTTTGAGTTCCTGAAATGCTTTACTAAGTGTAATCAGATCGCGTCCTGCTTGGGAGAATATTCACATTGATCTCATCTTTGTTTATCTCTTTCTTTGCACGTCCAATTAGAAGTTCTGTGACTAAATTCAAAAATATATATTTTTATGAATTTATAAGGATTTCTCAATCCTTTATTTTCTTGTGAAATGTGAAACATTAAATGGTTGAATTTCTGAGTGGCTGCAAGTAGACTCATTGTCAGACCATACAACTGTTATTTTTATTATTTAGGAACTCAAAATAGTACGGTTCTGTAATAGCTGAATTGATAAGATACTATTTTTCTTTTTCTAAATGCAGTCCGGACACTAGTTTCTGTAATACCAAAAATACTAAATGTCACCCTAAAGTGAGATGAGATAGGAAGTCGGCCTTTCGGTTTCTGTAATGAGGGTCTGCTCGGTCCACAGGTGTTCAGAGAGGAGAGCATCATCTCTGGATACCGTCACCCGCGGAGCTCGGCGCTGGACTGCGTCCTCAGCAGCTTCCAGATGAACAACGAGACGATCAACATCTGGACCCACTTCCTGCCAACGTGGTGCGTGCAGCAACACGGACGGCGTCGTTTTATTTTACATTTCTCACATGTTCATTTAATGTGTGTATTGTGTTCGGTGTGTTATTTCCTTGCTGCACCAACACATCTAATATGTGACAACAGCTCGACATTTATGTCTACGTGCAACTTGATTCCAAAATGTCCTTCAAGTAGCATTTAAAAAGTGTATATATATATATTCTCACTTTTCCCCCCCAACAAAGGATATCAAATGATTTTTATTGAAGGCGGAGGCGAGAGCAAAGATAAAACTAGCCGTCAAATGAACACACTTTAACCTTCCAGCTGTAAAAACCTGAAAGCGTTTGTAAGGATCAGTCGAGGTTTCAGGGTCTTTGTTTGCTATCGGAGACGTAATCCCTTAAATCCTTTGCAATGCTGGAGGGAAAATAAACTGGTGGCTAAAATGTACTATCAAGATTTTTAGAAAGGTGGTTAAAAAAAAGTTCCGATAAGCCTGAATCCTAACAAACAGGAGACTGGGACCAGGACAACGGATAAGTTCAACAGCCTTGAAAAGTCCAGCGTGGGACAGGAGCAGATTGAGTTGATTGCTCTAAATATACTGAGGGGGGGGGAAATAAATGATAAAATGGTGTTTTGCAGGTACTTCCTGTGGCGCTTCTTTGCCCTCTGCTCCACGATGAACTTCCTGACCGACAGCTACACCTGGCCGCTGCTGGTGTACATGCTGCTCATCTGCATTTACCCCTTCACCTCCAGCTGTGCGCACACCTTCAGCACTATGTCCCCAGAGTCCCGCCACATCTGCTACTTCTTTGACTACGGAGCGCTCAGCCTCTACAGTCTGGGTAAGTCCTCGGCCACAATGATGGAATCCTAAAGAAATAATCTATATTTACAGTGAAAAACACTCTGGATTTTAATGTTTGATCGTTTTTCTTATTTATTTTGAAGGACTTTGGTGCAGGATTAGCGTGTTCTATGTGTTTTCTCCCCATACTTATTTGTGATTTTCTGGGATTCTAAAAGGCCTTTTTCCTGTGGGGGTCAGCATTCATGTCTCAGGGCATTCTACTTAAACCATTTTGGTAAATTTATAATCTCTATATTATAAGATAAAAACTACATTTTAAGAGGAAGAAGTGTATCAACAAAAGCCACATGCAAAGGAAAAGATTTGCATGTTACCAAAATAGACATCAAGATCAGCTGTCTTTGGTAAACTGGATCTAACTAATACTGTATAATCGTAAAAAAACAAAAAAAAACTACTATCTCCAGGATGTGACTTTATGATGTATAAGATGGTTGTTGCTGCAAAGTCTTCTTTGAGCTCAAATAATTAATATAATGTTGTGGATGACACGACGGCTCACCTTCTGTCCTTACTATTTGAGACCAGCAGGTTGGAATAAACTCTAAAGCTGGCGTGTCATTTTGTAATGATCATCATTTCCCAAGAACACTGACACAGTATCCGAAAGAGAATTATAATATGTTATTTACCGGGAGAATGACACTGCAGAACATTCAGAGCACTGTTGCTTATTTGTATGTATGGTTGTATGGTTGTATGTGTTGTATTTTCCTTTTGAACACAGCTGTGTGTGTGTCAGCTGGATGTGATCGGCATGTCTGATTTCCATATCCTCTCAAAGCCCATGCAGTAGTGTCTCCTCTCTGCCTCCCTGGCTGAGAAACGATTTCGTTTCATGGCTTATCTGCTCACAGGGCAGCGTGTGTTTGACCTCACGGCCACATTTCTCCTAGGAATAGCAAAGTTTTCTTAGCTTGTGTTGCACATGTGATCATTTGGAAAACAGGTTCCTGCAGCAATGTGCTGTCACGGCCTGTCTGACGATTTGCAGACGAGTACGAACGTGCAAGACATTAATTTTGTCTGCGCTCCACCTTTTTTTTTAATTGTGTGTGTGTGTGTGTGTGTGCATTTCAGATTACACAGTATTGTATTTGTCTTCATGGGCGGGTTTGTGATCCCTGCAGTGTGTATATAGGAGCAGCAGTCAAACATCAACCGAGGGCCTCTTCAGTTCCCGTCACAAATGGTGGTCCCCTGCAGACTGATCCTTAATCTACCACAAAGCCTCTTAGTGCCAAGATGTGCCCAGTTTAAAATGTCCAAAAGTCTGTCTCGGGGATAAGTGCTGTAAGAAGGTTTTCTCACTGCAGGAAGGACCAAACAAAAACATGACTGGCCTAAGTCCTTCCACACGGTGCAGCAGATGCTCTCTAGGCAAGAAGAAGGCCGCTGCCCCGCTTCTCTCTAATTACAAGTCGACACTGAGAAGCTTTGAGGCGGGCCGATTCTCGCTTGGAAATGAAAACAAATTGAGAAATCACAAACGTTTGTCATGTTAACGAAAAGACATCCATCCATCCATTTTCCGAACCGCTTCTTCTGTTTAGGGTCGCTGGAGCCGATCCCAGCTGTCAATGGGCGAAGGCAGATAAAAAGACATGATGCGTAGAATTTGAAATGCTCCATTAAGTGACAATAAGAGGTCTTATTTCTAATGTGGTTTCATTGTCTCTGACATAAAATCAAAAATCTCAATTTTTTTATATTTAAATACTCAAATGGTGTAAAGTGTAAATATTTTTCTTTTTGGTGTGTTTTTAATTGTATATTAAATACCTTTTTTAATATTTTTTATTGTAGTTCATATGTGATGCTTCCCCCCTGTGCTATCCTCACTCTTATTTTGTCAGTGACTGTTTTGCTCTGTGTTGGTTTGTGTATTAAAATACAGTATTTATCAAAGATGTATTGAAATAAATGTACATTTATACAAGGACTTTCGTCTACATTAACCTATGCATGAATTTAAACACAAGCTCACGCAGGAAGCTAAATGTTTACACTCTTTGATCAAATCAACTTCCTTTTATGTTGCGTGTTTCTCTGTCAGGTTGTGCCATAAGCTACGGATACTACGTCATGCCCGACTGCCTGCTGAACAGCTGGCTCCATCAACATTTTGTCCCCATCGCCGTTGGAAACACGCTATTCTGTACCAGTCTGTCCTGCTACTCCAGGTGAGAGGCCGCTGTGTTGTACCTCTGGACAAGACTGTACAAGACATTTTTCAATATTCAAATTTTGGAATAACTGTCGGGAGTTTCGGTAAATGCAAGGGAGTTCAGCATGAATTATTTCTTGAACATCAGGCCAAAAGGATTGAAAACAAATGCTAAATACGACTTGTGTTGCCGCGATTGAAACTCTGATGAAACCGCATTCACACCGTCATGTGACATTTGAACTCTCCGGCTGAAACAAGCAATAAATTACATTATTTTAGGCTCAGCAGCTCCTGAAGACACATTGACACACTGCGCTAACAAACAGATTTTAGTACTGTGGTCTACTCCTGCGCTGTTGACTCATGGTGAGGAGTCATTGACAGTAGGCCTGACGATCAAGAATACTGTGTCAGGCTGTCTCTGTTTTCCTTTTGTTTTGACTTTTCCATTTAATTGTGTTCAGTTTGAATTAGTTTTCAGAGTGTGTTTGCTAGTTTTCATTTCTACTTTTTCAGTTTTTCAGAAAGTTTTACAGTTTTTTTTTATTTAGTTTTTCCAGGTATAATGTAAGTATGTAGCTGACAGTCATGGTCGGAGAGCTGTGTAATCATGTCCATGATGTTTATATCTTTTGTTTTGTGAATTTACTTATTTGCTACCACACCTGGAAGATAACTGCTGTTTAATTCTGACCCCAGTTATTTAACATTAGACCGCAGCTGGATCGCTTGGTGTAATGGCATTTGACAATACATGTTATTGAATACCACAAGACTAGACTGCTTGTGAAAACAAAGAGGGTTCATTGTGGAGTAATTGCCGCACAGCGCCGTCTCCTAGCTGTCAATGTCATGACAGTTGATGGACATTCACGCCGTCTCCTTTTTCCGGTGGTGACATATTAAAGTGAAGTAATGTTCATTTTTATTTAAATAAATATTTATACTCGACAATATTGTTTCAGTTTAGTTTTGCTGAACAGATATCGTTTTTATTTAGTTTTGAAACGAAAATGAGCAGTGAAAAATATTATCTCTTTGTTTTGTTTACGATAATAACCCTGTTTGGGAGTTATATTTGTATTCTTTATTATTACCACGGTACACACTGACATTGTGAAGTTGAGTACCAATACTAATATATGTGCAATAAGCTAGTATTGTCCAAGAGCTAACATTACAATCAATAGAACCCAAATACCTCAGGGTAATTGGTATTTTTGTATCATTTTGTTTCTGAATGTAGGTGTGTCCTTTTTTCTATGTGTAGATGAAAATAAGGACAAACGGCTGACTGCTGCCCTCTGTCTGTCTCCGCAGGTTCCTGGAGTTGCAGTTCCCACAGAGAAGTAAAGCTCTGAGGACGGGAGCGTTTGTCCTTCCTTTTATCTTTGACACGGTTCCTCTGTTTTACAGGGTGAGTGTCGGTCTTGTCTCGAGGTCTGCTTTCAGTCGTGTTTGCGTCGTTATGTAAGCGGAGCTGATCAGTGCAACGGGCAGAACTTTGGCTCGCCAACCCAGAGACGGATTTCGTTTCTCAATCTAATACAAATGTATCGCTGCCATCAACTAATCCCTCTAATCACTGCAATGATTAGTTTGTGCAACACACAAGTCATTTGTTGGAGTTCTTCTTTGTCTCTAACTAGGTCAGAAATGCTGTTTACAATGTTGCAGTCCTCAGTGTTGATAACCGTATTGTCCACATCGATAAATATATCTTAAATGGGTGCCATCTGTTGACATTTTCAATCAGTCTTTTTCCGTCTCTTTGAGATAAAACATTTTTTCCCCGGATTTGTATTTGACTTTAAAATCTATTTATGTTTCTGCGTGTAGGTCCTCCTCTGCAGCGGCTGCAGCCCGAGCGACGCCTTGTCCAGTCACTGTTACCACCTCCTCTTCGCCTTCCTCACCTGCTTCCTGTTCACCGCCCAACTCCCAGAGAGGCTGGCCCCGGGGCGCTTCGACTACTTCGGTACGTCCTTCGTGGATTTTGTCAGCGGGCATTGTAACTGGCTTGTTTGACTTGGCACAGCACATGCTGATAAGTACTTTAAATCTTGGTGCCCTTACCGAGGAAATAATGAGAAACACATGTAGGAAAGTATGTCAGATGATTGAAGTTTGAAAAGGAGCAGGCATATAAAGGAATAACATGTCCACAGTATATACTGAGCACCTTGTGCTGTTAAACGTGTGCTCCAGGCAGTACAGTTCTGTAACTTTACTGCCTGGAGCAAAAAGATCGAGGCCCCCAAGCCTCTGTAGGCTTGGGGGCCTCGATCTTTTTGCGGTCTTTTGCCTGTTCTTGACCGTTTCCCCGCCACAAACGACAACAAACAGTGTGTAAAGTTGCCAAACAAACCTTCCTGCATGTCTCTTTGATGGCGCCGCGGATGGCAGCCTTGGTTACTGCGCTCGCTCGTACTTTTTCTGTTTTTGTTCGTTTGTCTCGTCTCCAGCTCTCCCTCTCTGATCACATTCAGCAGGGAGGAACTTTTAAACTTCCGTGAAACCACTGGACAATTTTTTTTCACCGGTTTTCATTGAACCGGAATACTTTACTGAGATTTTGGTTGGAGGAGCAGCGGCTCTTCTCGGAATTCGCCGGAGACGCAGACGGGGGAAGCGCGCAGGAGCGCTTGTTAAAGTGCGCCAGCGAGGATTTCGAACTGCGCTCCCGTCAATTAATCTGGCGAACGTCCGCTCTCTGGCGAACAAGATCGATGAACTGCTGCTCCTGAACAAAACAAATAGGGACTTTAGCAGATCTGCCGCCCTCTGCTTCACCGAAACCTGGCTCGGTGCGCACATCCCGGACAGCGCACTACATCTGCCGGGCTTCCAACTCCACCGAGCGGACTGCGTAACGGCTCTGTCGGGGAAAACGAGGGGAGGCGGGATCTGTTTTTATATTAACGAAGGTTGGTGCACAGATGTCACGGTGTTAAAGGAATCATGCAGCCCGCACCTAGAAACAATTTTAATAGACTGCAAACCATTTTATTCACCACGGGAGTTTTCCTCATTCATCCTGGTCGGTGTGTACATCTCACCTCAGGCCTGTGTGAGTGAGGCACTCCAACACCTGGCAGAGCAGATCACCACCATGGAGCACAAACACCCAGACTCCCTGCTCATTGTTCTTGGGGACTTTAATAGAGCAAACCTCAGCAAAGAACTGCCAAAATACAGACAGCATATTATGTGTAGCACCAGGGACAAAAACACACTGGACCACTGCTACACTGTACTGAAGGATGCATACCGCTCAGTCCCTCGTGCAGCTTTGGGACTTTCTGATCACTGTCTGGTTCATCTTCTCCCGTCCTACAGGCAGAAACTAAAATCTGCAAAGCCTGTGGTGAAGACTATGAAGAGATGGACCAACGAGGCCAAGCTGGAGCTACAGTCCTGCTTTGCCTCCACTGATTGGAGTGTTTTTGAGGCTGCTGCTACAGACCTGGATGAGCTAACTGACACTGTGACGTCATATATCAGCTTTTGTGAGGACATGTGTGTGCCGACAAAAACCTTCTGCACATACAACAACAATAAACCCTGGTTCACTGCAAAACTCAGGCAGCTCCGTCGGGCTAAAGAGGAGGCCTACAGAGGGGGGGGACAGGATTCTGTACAACCAGGCCAGAAACACACTAACGAGGGAGATCAAGGTAGCTAAGAAGAGCTACACTGATAAGTTGGGAAAAAAGTTTTCAGCCAACGACCCCTCGTCAGTTTGGAGAGGCCTGGAGGTACTCACCAACTACAAGAGACCATCTCCCCCCACTGAGGACAATCACCGACTGGCTGACGACTTGAATGTCTTCTATTGCAGGTTTGACAAGCCCACTTCCACCCCGCCCAACTGCTCCATCATCGAACAATCACCTCCACTCTCTGCCTCACCTCTCCCATCCAACCCCCTACCGGCACTGAGGATCTGCGAAGGGGATGTGAGTCGGCTCTTTCAGAGACAAAAGATCAGGAAGGCTCCGGGCCCAGACGGTGTGTCCCCCTCCTGCCTGAAAGTCTGTGCTGACCAGCTGGCCCCCATCTTCACGGAGATCTTCAACCGATCACTGGAGCTGTGTGAAGTCCCTTCCTGCTTCAAGCGCTCCTTGATCATCCCGGTCCCCAAGAAATCCTCCATCACAGGATTAAATGACTACAGACCCGTCGCCCTGACGTCTGTGGTCATGAAGTCCTTTGAGAGGCTGGTGTTGACCCATCTGAAGGACATCACAGGGCCCCTGCTGGACCCCCTGCAGTTTGCCTACCGTGCAAACAGGTCGGTGGATGATGCAGTAAATATGGGACTGCACCATATTCTGCAACACCTCGACTCCCCAGGGAGATATGCAAGGGTTCTGTTTGTGGACTTCAGCTCTGCATTTAACACGATCATCCCGGAGGTTCTTCAACCCAAACTCTCCCAGCTCACCGTGCCAGCCCCCACCTGCCGGTGGATCACAAACTTCCTGACAGACAGGACGCAGCAGGTGAGGCTGGGAAAAATCATATCCAGCACCTGGACTCAGTGGCGGTTTTGGGCACGGGCGAACCGGGCAGCCGCCCGGGGCGACACTTTTTCATGTCACGTGGGGGGCGGCACGACCACTTACCACTTAAAAAAAATCATCTGGGCCGCGAAGCGGTTTTCCATTATCTATCATATCACTGTGTGGGGAATTGGCAGGTTGGCGCACCCTGCGGCTGCGGGCGCCCCTGCTTGTGGGGTGGGGGGCGTCGCCTCTGGGTCTCCCGGGGGGATCCACTGTGGGCTATAGAGCAATACTCTAATGCAGCGGCCCCCAACCTTTTTAGAGCCACGGACCAGTTTTGTGTCAGACAATATTTTCGCGGACCGGCCTTCACGGTGTGGGCACAAAATATGACGTAATAAATATGACGTAATACGACCAGCATAAAGACAATTATAAAGTGCATAAAGATACAACTCACCATTACGCTGCATTAGTGGAGCCCTGAGCTTGAGGGTTGAGGGTTTTAGAGCTTTTTTGGCGATCTCAGTAACTCTGCCTTGATTTTAATCCAGAACACCGAGTTGTAACGGACTTTTAAGTTTCATTTTTGGGGAAACGTATCACGTAACCTCTTGACATGTGTCAAGATGTTATGTTTGAGGCTACGCACAGACGGATGTATCCGGTCTTTTTTCAAAATTAAACATTTTTCCGACTTTTCTTTTTTTTTTTTGCTCGGAGGGGGGTCTCGCCCGGGGCGTAATTACGTGTAGAACCACCACTGCCTGGACTATAAGCACTGGCGCCCCCCAGGGATGTGTGCTCTCTCCACTGCTCTTCTCCCTCTACACCAACGACTGCACCTCAGGGGACCCATCTGTTAAACTCCTGAAGTTCGCAGACGACACAACGGTCATCGGCCTCATCAGCGACGGGGACGAGTCTGCGTACAGACGGGAGGTTGAACAGCTGGTCCTCTGGTGTGGTCAGAACCACCTGGAGCTGAACAAGGCCCAAACTGTAGAGATGACAGTGGACTTCAGGAGGAGCCCCCCAACACTACCCCCCCCTAACAATACACAACAGCGCTGTTTCGGCGGTGGAGACCTTCAAGTTTCTGGGATCCACAATCTCCCGGGACCAGAAGTGGACTGCCAACATCAACACCATCCGGAAAAAGGCCCAGCAGAGGCTGTACTTCCTGCGCCAGCTCAGGAAGTTCAACCTCAGGAAGTTCAACCTGCCTCAGGAGCTTCTGATCCTGTTCTACACCGCCATCATCCAGTCTGTCCTCTGCTCCTCCATCACTGTGTGGTTTGGATCGGCCACCAAACAGGACAGAGTCAGACTCCAACGGATCGTCAGGTCTGCAGAGAGAACCATTGGTTCCAGCCTGCCCTCCATCCTGGACTTGCACACCGCCAGAGTCAGGAAGCGGGCTGTAAAGATCACCACAGACCCCTCACACCCTGGACACAAGCTGTTCCAACTCCTCCCCTCTGGAAGGCGCTACAGAGCACTGTACGCCAAAACCACCAGACACAGAAACAGCTTCTTCCCACTGGCCGTCACTCTGATGAACAGTTAAACAGACTCTTCATCTGCACTATCTGCACTTTTTTGTTGTTTTACTACTGTCTTTAATGTCCTTTTTTATATATTTTTATATTTATCTTGTATATTGTGTGTGGAGAAAAAAAAAAAAAAAAGTACGAAGAGCAAGTGAAACCGGAGTAAAATTCCATGTATGTGCAAATTTACATGGCCATTAAAGCTGATTCTGATTCTGTTTACTCTGGTAAGGTTTCAAACTGGGACTTTTTGTTTTTGTCTAAGAATGTTCTGCACTTGTTCACACGTCCAGTGCAAAGGAAGAGCTGCTGTGTTGTTACGATGTTGGAAGAGGAGACGGTTTGATAATGCTGTTTATAAATAGCTCGCTAAGAGATGTGGAAACACACCTACGTTTAACAGGAAATAAGGCACTGAATTATGATGAACTAAAGAAAGCTTTAAGTATAAACGGCCATCCTAGTCATCCTTTTGTCCCTGTGTCGTTGTTTTCTTTAGAAGCGTCTGTCTGTGTTTGTGAACCTCAATAATAAGTTGCTCTTTAAAACCTTGCATTGATTAACACAACCTGACATGAATAATTAAATCAACAAATGAATGAATTATTAATGTTTGATCTGTAACTGATAGTTTAATGTTGTCGGTCATCTGACTTTTCTACAGTATGTGCCTACTGTTGCACTTTTAAAACTCTAATAACTTTTAAAGCTCTAATAACAATGATCTTAATATGAGGTGATGTATTAAAATAGCTTGTTTGATTTGACCAACCCAAAGAGCTTCTCTTTACTTTTACAAATCACAAAGAAAAGAATAAAATCTTCACACTTGGGAAAACGGAGAAAAGTATTATCAAAATAATTGTTAGCCAATCAACAATTATAATTGTTTTGTCTCGCTCTAGCTGAGATGAAAAGTAGATATTGGACGGCACTTGGTTAAATTGCTGAAACTTTTTTAACAGCCTAAAGATTAATCATTCAGGCTCTGAAATGTCCGGAAATAGTGAGAAGAAAAAAAAGAAGCTTTCTTCAAATGTCTTGTTGGGCCAAAACCCAAAGGATGTCAAGTTTATGATGATATGAAACAGAGGAGCTGCAAAGTCGAACCAGACAAATAATTTAAAAGATTAGTAGGTCAAAATTGTTGCTGCTTAATGCGAGGGGAGGCAGTTTATTTTGGAAGCATTTTCAGTTATATTTGATGAAATTCTCTTTATATCCTGACATCAATAACTAATCTAAAAATGCTAAAAAATTAAATTAAAAAAAAAGGGCCTCCAGCAGCCGTGAGCTCTCATGTGTTTTGGGGAAGTCGCTTTGGGAGGGAGGGGCTGGGATTTTTGTCTTCCACTTGGATATTTAGAAAATCTATCTTTTTGTTAGTCTCTCAGAAAACGCCTACCCCTGCTTTTATCTTTATGTAGATTTGCATATTGATTATTCAACTAATAGAGTTTGCACATGGCAAACATACCGTGCACGTTTTTGAGCAATTCTAGCTCCGTGCCTCGCCGTTTCCTCCACCGAACCCTGTGTCCTCTCTCCTCTCGCAGGCCACAGCCACCAGCTCTTCCACGTCAGCGCCGTGGTGGGGACCCACTTCCAGATGGAGGGCGTGATGGCAGACATGACGTCGCGGCGGGCGTGGCTGCTGGCCCACGGAGCGACGCCCTCCTTCCTGGGGACCATCGGCGTGCTCGTCGCCAGCCTCGTTCTCAACCTGGGCATCATTGTCATCTTCAGCACCCCGCTGCTGTGGAAGCCCCACCAGGGTGCCAACCAGCCACGCACGCCAAAGTGCAAGGAGCAGTGAGGCCACGAAATGTCTAATTCACTTTCCAAAGGAAAGTTTTGTCTGTCTCAGAAGTAAATGGTAAATGGGACCCGTACTTGTGTAGCGCTTTTCTAGTCTTCCGACCACTCAAAACGCTTCAACACTACATGACATCATTCACCCATTCATACACTGATGGGAGGAGCTACCTCCCATCAGTGCAAGGTGCCGCCTGCCCATCAGGACTGACACGTGTGTGTGTGTGTGTGTGTGTGCGTGCGCGTGTGCGTGTTACTAGTTTTATCATTCAGAGATAAAGATTTTGATGCATCCTGTTCAGCATTTGTCCAACACACCCGATACATCTGTTCACGTGTTTGCTCAGCAGCCGAGGACCCAGTCGCCTTCGTTGGAGCCCTTTTCTGATGTCACATTGAGCTCTGTGTGTCCTCCGTGTACAAAATGTCTGTTTAATTTATTTCTGAGGTGCTTCAATGGGCATTTGAAAAGGCTCTGGGTTGAAGGACGCGTGCTGTTGCAACACAAGTGCGTTGTTGTAACATTTCATTTACGATGTTTACAGTGGAGCACTGCAAGGTTAAATCTAAAACTGGAAAACGTATGTTGCAGTTTGCAGGGATTATATTTGGAATAACTCGTATTCAATTTGTTTTCCATGTGCTAGGCCAGAATCTACTTTTTACTTTAAGGATTTATTGACAATATTGTCTGTAACTGGACTGGTTAGTGTGGTTGATCTACACAGTCTTCAGCGTAGACGACCCTCATTCAACTCTCCACAACGTATTGCAGCTCTTATACAGTAGATCCACGTATTGATTCCACTCAGCAGAGACAGGAATTGATTTGCAGGTCATGTGGTTCTTTTTTCCTGATTGCCTGCCTTGTTATGAAGCCCACAGTCTGCCCTCAGCAGAAGGGGAGAAAAATATATTACAGTACATTGGTGATTAAAAGACGGATACCATTGGGGATTTTTTTTCTTTTTCTTGATAACTGCATGTTTCCATGACAACGCTATTGTGGCCTCATACCCCCTAAAGGTCTTGAGCAAACGGCACCATTTTCTTTTGTTCTTCAATCACGTATCATAAGATCCGTTCTAAACGTTTATCGTGGACAAAAGCACTTAAACTTAGCGGTTGTATTTCGTAATTGTTTATGTTTTCTAGGACATTTTCCAACACGTGTGGTTTATAACTAAACAGTTAAGAATTGAGTGATATGGAGAGGGAGAAAAAAGTAAATTTTGTCATAGTTTGGGTCTTGTTAATAAGAGTACTGTGGTGCATGTATAGTATTACAAACCAGTCCACTTCTACACTGTGGTTATCTTGTCCCATGAGGCGGTTGTATGGCTACATTTACCTCTGAAATAATAATGATCTGTTAATAGAATTGTATTATATTTTTCTTTTTTTTTTCAGTTGCATAAATGGGGATGAAGAGGAATGTTTTTCTCCTTTTGGGAATACATAGATTAAGTAACAGTGGTTCGTTAAAAATTAACGATTCATGCGCTGTTAGTTGTGACTGTTATTGATCTTTGTGTCCTTAAAACACGTGAAAAAAGCAGGCGGATTATTTCAGCAGGTTTCCAACTTGTGTCAATTTGTTGGAAGAGTTAAAAAAAAAAAAAAAGAGCAGAAATGATTAGTTTAGTAGAGTAATTGATTAGTTTGATATTTGTTTAAATATGTCAGTTACCTTTCAGGCCAACAAATGCCAAACATTTGCTCCATTTGTTGCAATTTATTATTTAATATCATTATAAATTAAATATTATTCAATGAAAAAACGGGTTCAAATTGTCAAAAAGAAAAAAAGGTCAAGTGTTTTAAGAAAAAGAAAAATGTAAGGACTTAATAATGGACAAAAATAACTTGATAAGCTGCATAAATTAGACATTTGTTAATAACCTCAGCATAGCAGCCATCTCAGTACTGTATATACAGCCTATGCCTCAGAGACGGGCAAAGAAGTATCGGTTAATAGTTTTTTTTATTTTTTTTTATTTTTTATTTATGAAGACGCGACATTTCTGTCGTAGCTCTAACATGCTGCAGCTACAGATTTCAACACTGCTCATGTTTTATGACAAACTGTTCGGAAGGCTTGTTTGTATAAAGTAGATTTTAAAGCATGTTTTGCACAAATTTACCCTTAATTCCACCGTTAACACCAGTAGTTGAACACACAACCCGCAAGAGGCACATGGCTCACACACTTTTTGTAGGGAGTTTAAAAAGAGGGGAAGATGTATGTGTCATTATGGGAACGCGGTGTGTACAGGTCCATGTTGGATGCTGAGGGAGGAAGGTCGGACGCAGAGGGAATGTGTAGAATCACAAAGAGCGCACACACACTTTTGCATTAGAACAGGAGTAGTTTCAGATGTTTTCAAGGTTAGTGTCCAGAGTATAGCAGACATATCAGACAAAACGGAGCAGTATTTGTCGTCATTGTGGTTTCCACCGACTCTGTTTTATCGCTGTTGGTTTTTGGAATTGCATCATTACTGGCTTCTCTTGTGGTTCTTTGGTATCGACCCAAAATAGTTGAAACTCTTTCATTTCGGAGCTGCTGTTGTTTTTAATTTTAATTTTGCCTTCATCTCATTCATTCTCAGCCGTTTGGTGCCTGCACTGTTTCTCAGCAGTTTGACGGTTATGATGACATCCACGTCAAATGGGTCGATGCTGATGTCGCCTTACTGAGTTGCATTTTTACATTTATTTTTGACCAAACTATCAATTCCAAGCACAGAAATTCTCCAGACCAGGTCACTGTTACTCTGAAGGCTATTTGTCATGTGAACCTTGTGGGTTTACTCCTCAGTGGACGAGCAGATTCAGGTTTAAATTATCAGGAAAACTGGGAGGTTTTCCCATGACAGCCTAATTTTTTTTTTTTTAAATGTATACGGAAAAAGTATTGAAGGATGTTTAAAAATGTGAAATGGAGAGCAAAGATGAGTGCAGGATAAAAGATTTGATGCAACGATTCAAAATGGGGTTCATTGGTGCCTTTTAAAAAAAAATATATATATATGTGTTTTATACAACCTTTCTTTTTATATAAGACAACAAACTACTCTTAAATTTGTTCTTGGCTGTGTGCAATTTGCTACTTTGTTCTACTAGACTTGTGTAATAAATTAAGCTTTTTCTAAGTGTAATGATTGTCACTGGAATCATTTAAGTGTCTTTAAAACAGGCTGGATGCTTTTTGTCTGTTTGTACCGTGTGATCAAGAGCAATTTCTTAAGGTTTTACCAACGACTAACAAATATTAAAAATTGAGAATTTCCAGTTTAATGTCCCACAACTTAAGGTGGTATCCTCAAATGTCTTGTTTCAACTCTCCAAAACACACAGAGATTTACTTCACTGTTGGGTATGACAAATATATTTAGTTTTCATTTTAACCTTTAAATAATGACCAATAAAAATAATTTCATTATCAAAATAAAATAATACAACTTCAGATATGCAACTTGTCCTTTACGTAGATAGCTACAATCATGCAAAATACTAAAATATATTCTCTTTGAGTAATGAAAATGGAAATTTGGTGAAAAGTGACCAGCAGAGGGCAGAACACAACAATACGTGTGTGTCCTTCAGGTTGAGCAGCTCGTTGCTCCTCTCTGCTGATCAGCTTTTATTCCCCTAAAAGTAGGCTGCAGCGTTGCAACGGTGTGTGATTTTCCCCAAAGATGTATCTGCAGGCAACGCATGTCGGCCTTAAAATCACACTGCAGAAATGGTCAAAATATTCAGCCTTCAAACCAGATTTTTCCTAAACTGAGATTCTTCCGCTTGTCCCCAGTGACTGCTTTTGTTTGAGGCAGAACATGAATATCCTCAGTTAAAATAAAATAATAAGGCATGTCACTGCAGAAAAAAACATATCTACAAAATTTCACAAAAAAAGCTGAAATAATCTAATATTCCTCCTTTAGAACTGTGGATGAGGAGGCCTTGTGGCTTAAAGGACTTGTAAACAAAAATGCAGTTTCGTTATCATTTGTAGTAGGAACTATTATTTTTTTTTTTTCCAACCACAGTTCCTACACGAAACCGCTCAGGTCTGAGTATTATTCTGAGTAGCCGGGTCATGATTTCTGGAAAGAGACATTGCTGTTGACTATTTCTAATGTCATTTTTTTGGCGCCACAAACAGAGTGCCATATAGTCCTATTATATTCAGGAGAAGGCCGACTTTATACGGTTGATCTCTCCAAAACTAGGCAACTCCCGCCAGAACAATCTGTATTGATAAATAGCACTACAGATAAGAGAATACATATGTATTTCTGATTTAGGTGTGAACCATCTTTTAACAACTTGATTCATTGTTGCTCCTATTTTATCTTACCAGGTTGTACAGATTGGTATGCTAGGATTTTACTAACGCACTTTCAACATTTGGTACAGGAGTAGTCTTCCTACTCTATGACTGTCTTTAATGCCTTACAGGGTTTATAGTAAAGCATACAGAGTGGTCTATTATTGGCTAAATGAATCTGCACTGGCATTGTCATGTAAGAAATAATTAACATTAAAAAAAAATCAATATCCTGCATACAAGCATTATATGTCGAGGGAGAAGGTTTATAAGTAAAGCAAAGCTCTAATAGGGGTTCCATTTAAAAAAATGGCCCCATTCCCAGCTCTTATTATAGTCATATCCCATATCTAACCAGGCTGGAGACTCGAGTGCTTATTAAAAAAAAGGGTTCATTCTGAAACCACAAATGGAGCCCTTAAGGATAACGGGGACAAACACTACAGAGTGTACTAATCCTATCTGACCCAGAATCTGCTTGTAGACACTAGAAGAAACAATAAGCCAGACACGAGTCCTCCAAGTGTTTTCATCCGCCCGGTACACCAGAGGAGGTGGAGAGAAAGAAAGAGACAGAGAAAGGGATGATAGCATTACTCACAATCCATTACCACTCCCAGGAGATGCTCTGCATACAGAGTGATGGAGGGAGGGTGGCGATGAGGAGGAGGAGATGGGGGGGCTGGTAGTGTGAGGAAGAGAGAAGGGTTTTGGTTGGTGTTTGTTTGCTGGAGGCCCGGCAGTAAGGCAATATGAAACTTGATTATTCCTTTTCAATAACCATCTGCTGAGGATCCCGGCGAGACGTCGCAGGATGCTGATTAGTTCGTCAAAAATAATAGAAGGCGCTTGAATAGCCTTGTTAAGATGTCTAACTTTAAGGACAGACAGCGGCCCAAATCATTGTTCGCTCTGAAGCACACGATAATGACGGATTGACTGATGCCGAGGGAGGCAGGCTCCAGCCATTATTATTATTATTTATTTTTTATTCAAGTTTGTTTATTTTTAAGGGCAGACAATATACAAAGTGCTAGAGTAACAATACATGAATATATATATACTTTTTAGACATTAATACAGAGTATGTACATTTAGTATTTACACTTAAAGGCATCACAGCGGTTTGTACACACAGGCTTTCATCCTCTAACATTTGGTTAAATTTAAACTTCTGTTTTTCCCATGGAGGTGGCCTCCCCTCCAGTCTCTGTTTCAGTGCCATCTGTCCCTCTCCTCCTGGAGTTTCACTCACTTAAATCCATCTGCTACCTCTAAAACCATCTCAGTATGTCCCCTCCCCACCATCTTGCCCCCATACCGAATTTCACTGCAGTGCTTTGATTTTTGAAGGTGGCAACAGCCGCATGTTGAACATCGCTGATTTGTACAAAAAGCCCATCCTGAGCGTCTCAGACCGGCCACGGGTCAAACTGTTGCTCTTTTGAAGTATTTTCTTCATATTTTGACAGCAAAACTGACCGCATTAAATGTAAACACACTTATTTGACATTTTGTTCTTTAAAAATACTCATATGATACATTGGATTTCAGAAACGAACAAGCTTACGGTTTTGATTGTACAACTTTGATTTCTTATATACATTTACTGAAAGCCTTTAAATATTGTCCCATATCAAAACTTATCCAAAATCAGTGCCTATACTGTACAAGTGACTGTCTGCTGAGCACAAATCTGAAAAATTGGTTTCCACTTTTGCCTCATGATGTGAAGTGCCCTCTCTTGTAATCATCCGTTTCAGTTTCTAATTGCCTTTCATCACAAGTGTCGGCTGTGGAGTCGTATAAAATGTACCACAGCTCGGAGCCAAAATCCCTCGACAAGCCATCATTCTGAGATCGCACTCCCGGCAACGTAAAGCCCATATACAGTTACTTCAACACTTATCCATGCATGTCCCTCCGTCTGGCTGATCCCACTCCAGATAAACATTAAACACTTTGGTAAACATTTGACAGGTTTCCAGAGAAGGACGAGGGCCGGAAACTTAAAGTGGACGGTTCGTCCGTCAAGCGTCGAGGCTGGAAAAGCAGCAGCTGGGACCTATTTTTTAATCTCAAACCAAAAGGAACCTGTTTAAAATAATCAGGCCTGATTAGAGTAATGGAGTTAAAGCGGCACATTCCCCAGCCTCTGCTCCCCGGTTGGGTGCCGGCCTCCTTAGCCCAGGATATCCAGGTAAACCGGCGGGTTCTTGACCAGGGACAGCAGGCGGCTGTGGAGGTCCTTGATAACCATCCTCTGCTGGGGCTCTCTCTGCCAGCAGCCCTGCATCAGCAGGTGCACCTCCTTCGGGCAGGTGCGTGGCCTTTCCAGTTCCCGTCCCTGCGTGATGCATTCGATGGCCTGTTGGGGTGGGAATTCAGAAATGCGTTATATTAACAGGATGTACAGTATTGTGTATGTGTCCAGACCAAAGACGTTGTGTCAGCTTAACTTCATATCTCAGCTCTCCGGCGATTGACTTATAACGATATATATATATATAGATATTTTAGCTTTTAAACAAGACCCTTTGAGGCTATAATCACAGATACATATGTATATGTATATGTATGTCATTGAGCTTTCAGCATGTTAAGATGCTCACAATGATAATGCTAACGTTGTATAGTATTATTCATATACATAGTAAGTATATAATGTTTAGCGTGTCAGCATGCAAACATTTGTTAATTAGCGCGAAACACAAAATACAAAATGATGCTGTTGGGAATGTCACTCGTTTTGCAGGTTTTTATTTAGTCATAAACTAAATAATTGGACGAACATAAATGTTGACCCGATGATGCCGCTAGATCAAATCAGGGGGTCAATGTTTTTGCAATTCAACCGCTGGGGACCATGAATGCCGGTACCACATTTCATGGCAATCAATCTAGTTGTTGTATGTAAAAGAAAACATGTCAACCATATAGTGGTACATTCTCAGTGTGCTAAAATACAATTCAGAGAGATAATCACGGATACAATTTTTTTTTTTTAACAAACATACTTTTGGGCCCAACAACCTTTCCAGATAGGTGTCCATTAGCAGAGACCTCGGGGACAAATGAGAGCAGCCAAAATATGAATAACCCTCAGCTCAGACATTAATGGCTTTGATGGCTGAATTCACACGCTCAGTGAATAAATCACTGTCGAGGATGTGAGAGCGGATTTCACTGCGCTCTCCGTTTGAAGGGGTGCTGACTCAATCTCTTCCCAATTGTTAACCTTGGCCCGATGCAATGAACAGAAGAGGCCTGTCAGCGCTCAGCCGATTCACACCTGAATGGCCCGTCAGTCAGATTCACGGCGGACGGCCCAAAATGGCGGCTGCTGCAGAGTCAGTATTTTGGGATGATTTATCTCCGCCACTGCGTGTTTAGGCAACATGATAATTTCACCTGTCCCTCATTGGCCGAGACAGATTAGGTTAACAAGATTAAAGCTCATTGGGCCTGGGCAAAAAGGAGAGCCAATGAGATTAGAATTGAGTGCCGGGGGAAAGTGATCCACCCTTCTCTTGAAAGGAGAGAGGGTTTGGGCCTGTAATAGCACCGCTGTGGTCGCAATGGAGTCCCACTTCTTGGTGCTCAAGCTGAAAAGGCTAGACTGGACTGCCCTTAATTACTATGAATTTATTGATTAGTTTAAGAGGGTAGAGTCGTAAAAAAAAAACTTCAGCAACATATGGTCTGAAGTATTTACGACGTCAATGGAAATGTTTTGTTGTGTACTGTTTTAACTTACTCTCACAGCATTTGGCAGCTGTTTTCATTGAAAAACATTTAGAAAAAGCTCCCTGTACACTCTGTAAACTCTTATCTAAATGTAAACTTTGCTGTATAAACTGTAACTAGAAAGCTGTCGCTGCATGATAAGATTAGTTTAGCTAGCTTAACCAACTAACCTAGGGTGAAAGGTTTGCCTACCAATGCCTAAAGCTCACTTAATAAACAAGTTGTATCTATTGGTTCAATCTGTACAAGATTAAGTGTAGAAACCAAAAGGTTTTGATTTTACATATCAGTAGATAAGTTTTTTTTTTTTACTTTGCTAGCTTGTCTACTGCTGTTTAAGATCAACAGCAGTAGTGACGGGAAAAACAGTAAAAACGTCCTGCAGATGAATTAGGATGCTAACCAACAATTTTGAAGTTCTGAAAGAGAAACAGTCACACAAGATCATTCCTTTTAGTTTCATCGGTCCACTTTAAAAGGACAGTTCACCCACATCACAAAAAAAGAAGAAAACGTATCTAATCACTATCCACTCCGATAGTTCCAGTTACATTTGTTGAGGTTTGGAGATGAAAATGAAAAGGGGCGACTGTGGGGCGGCTAAGTGGTTAGCATGCCCGTCCCTCAATCAGAGGGCTGGAGGTTCGAGCCCCGGCCCTGCCAGTCCACGTCGTTGTGTCCTTGAGCAAGACGCTTAACCCCTAATTGCTCCCCGTTGCTGTGTCTAGAGCAAATATGTAAGTCACTTTGGATAAGTGTCAGCTAAAAGAAATGTAATGAAATTCAATTCCCAATGCCAAAATAAATTCTGATGTCTGACAGGAAATAAGAGCACACAGTGCCAAGTTATGTCCGAGAAGAGAAATACTACACAACAGAGAGAAAACACTCAAAAGAATGGAGCAATGTTTAAAGTAACTGACCATTGACCTATGCAAATGAATGAAAAACATCAGTTCCAGATGTCATAAGTCTCAAAAACTGGACAAATAAAACACTATCTGCTGCACTAGATACCACAAAAGGTAAGTAAGAAACATGTCTTTTAAACTGACCATTTAAATGAGACATATTTGTCCTTTGGTTATAAAAAAAAGATCAAATAACATGTTTCCTGGCAACGAGACAGCAGATCAAAGTTGGTGATAAACTTTCCAACCCACCTCGCTGTTGGACAGCTGGTACCAGGGCTGTTTGCCGTAGGTGAAGATCTCCCAGAGGACCACGCCGAAGCTCCAGATGTCGCTCTCCGTGGTGAACTTCCTGTACATGATGCTCTCCGGGGGCATCCAGCGGATCGGCAGCATCGTACGTCCGCCCACCTGAGGAGGAAGACGAGGCAACATATGTAATGTTTCACCGTTATTGCATAATGGAAGTCTCAAGGTGAACATTTAACCACTTTGCTTTGTTGATTGAATTAAAACAAAAGTACCATGTTTTAAATTAGCCCATTTCAAACTGATTCTTACTATGGAAGCCCATTTGCGCCACTGTGATGAGAACAAAAGTGTCTTTCAGTCATTAAAATGAGAAACTTATCAATACCTCAAAATAAGAACATGGTATGTTTAAAATAATGATTTCATGTCTCAAAATAATGAGGAACTCAATATTTTAGTAGTATCTCATAAAAGTCAAGATATTGAGAAAATGTTTCATTATTTTGAGATACCTTTGAGATACTTTGACTTAGTATCTCAGACCATAGTCTTTTGAGATAAGTCATTATTTTGAGACGCTACGTATGTATTCTTATTGAGCCTTGAACTATCTATATATAAGGCAGACAATCTGGACAAGAAGTGTTTCAACTTCCTAAATGAAAAATGGGCCCACATCCACCAAAAGCAAAATGATTCACAAACATTCGGGCCGGGACGAACGCTTTTCTTTTTTTCACTTTGGATGAACCAAACAAAACATAACTCTCTTGTCTTAATCTTTTTCAGCCACTCACCCGATAGTAATCTGTGCTATAGATGTCTCGGGACATGCCAAAGTCTCCAATTTTGACCACCATGCCCTCCCCCACCAGACAGTTGCGGGTTGCCAGGTCGCGGTGGACGAAGTGCAGCGATGCCAGGTAGACCATGCCCGAGGCGATCTGGGCGGCGATGTGCAGCATCTGAGGCAGAGTGAGCTGACCCAGCGGGAGCATCTTCGTCTCCTCCAGGATACGAGCGTCGGGCCCGTGAGCTCTACAGAGCAGGAACATGTCAGTGTCTTTGGATCATTACATTATCAAAGCAGCTTGATTCCAGATGTGTGTATTAGTATTTAGATCCTTTACTAAAGTAAAAGTACTAATACAACATTGCTGAAATACTTGTTTAAGAGTCCTGCATTCACAATCCTACTAAAAAGTGTAAAAGTGCACAAGCATGATGTCAAAATGTCCTTAAAGTCTCAAAGTACAAAACACATTCTGCAGAAAAAAGGCCCCAGTGAGTCATATCTTATTATGACATTATTAGATCATTTCTGATACATTAAATATAATTTTACATTTTACTTTGTAGCTGGTCAATGTGGAGCTCGTTTGAACTATTTTAAATACAGTCATGTAGTTTAGTCCAGTGGGTTCAGACCTCGTTGGGGCACATAATTTTTTATTCTTTTGCAATCTTTACCTTTTGTAAAATAATGGCTATTTTGACCTCTGAGAATTGTGTAAATGGTCTAAGAAGTGTATTGGCTGCTACATGACAAGAGGTTTCAAGTAGATGTTTCTTTATTATGAGGGGTCCGCAGTAAACAAAGCACTTATTTGATAACAATATAATAATATTTTTAGGGTGTTCTTTTGTTATGTTTTTAATGTGGAATCTTAATCTTAAATGTAACAGTTGTCAAGTAAATATTGTGAAGTATAAAGTAGCCTGTAATTTAAATACTCAAGTAAAGTACTTCAACGTACCTCCAAATTGTACTTTAGTAAAGCACTTGAGCAAATGTACTTCATTTCCAGTGGACCCAAGTGTATCAGTTACACCATGACTATTTTATTTTCGCCACTAAACTGCCACGAGGATTGTCTTGTCACGCACTAATTGCATTAGATTATTAAAAGTGAATCACTCAGTTTTTTAGAGAGCAAAAATACAACATTACCAATATATTTTCTTTTTCTTTTTTCTATAGTTCAATTGGTTAATTTTTCACTGAAAAAAAGAACTATAAATCTAAGTAGTATAGTCTTTTATTTATGTAAAACCTAGACTTAATTACATCAATAGAAAAGCTGTAGAAAAAAAGATTCTTAAATCTAGAAAAGTCTTGAAACTAATGGAGCGAGCCCTTTCTAATGAGGACTCATCTTGTACATGAAGTGCTATTTGTAATTTCTGAAGCTTCATTGCTTTTTTAGAAAGTACTTTTGAGGTAAGATATGTTTGTTGTGGTCAGATTGTTATGCCAGTTTCAAGAAATGTTATACATTTTTGATTGGGAGATGCCAGAATATTTTCCTTAATGGTTTTCCTTCCCTCACTGGAGCTGAACTCCCGTCCGCTGTGCAGTATAGAGGGGACGTTAGGATCACACATATTTCCATTTGTAAAGAACAGGACATGCTGGCCTCTGCTATTCTTCTCTGCCTCTATTGGCTGTTCACATTAATCAAATGCTGAGATTGGGCTCCCAGTATGTTGGTAACTATGGCATCAACCTTGGGTGACCTGAAGGACAATGACCTCTGCATGCAATCTGCAGATTGAAACATTTCTGACATACATGAGCTCTTGAGAGCATCACAGACGTGGTCGGCTTTACCACGCCATAATAAAGCCGTTTAATAGGGACGGTTAATAGAAAACATAAGGCTTGTAATACGCCTACAATTGATTTGCAATAATGCAATTCGGAGATGCGGAGCACATTGACTCTCGTTGATCATAAACACCCACTCTCACGTCCAACTCCAGCCTAAATGAGCAAATCACAGATGATGTGTCTCCATCCATCCTAATATCTCTCCTCTCCACTTTGTCCCCTCCTTACAAAGGAAGTTGTCTATACAATCACTATTAGTTTAAAAGGCAGGTGGCAGGGTGGGAAAGCAGCTGCATTGTGGGGGCCCTCGGTCATTTCACCCATTCTGTCTGCTGGAAATGCGATTTCCATCCATTGGTGAACATATATCTCAGGCAAAGTCTGTGTGCACGCGTGTGTGTGTTTGTGTTTCATTCCCAATCTGTCTCCTGTGGAGGACACCTGGCAGACAGCATCAACTGCGTCTGCTCTAATAGATTTGTCAGATGGTTTCCCAGGTGCCAAGAGAGCTCTAATAGGTCAACACTGTCTCAGCCCTCAGAGACTCCTTCAGCTCCCTTCACAGGTTTATCAACTTGTGGCGGTTAGATTCAAACGACACGTTTTAAAATCCGCGTTACAAAACAATTTGAGTGTTGCCATGATGCTCTTCTTGAGATATCTAGTCTCGTCTATTTCAGCCCAAGTGCTGAATCTGAGTATTTTCCGCGTCCATCAATATTTAAATGAAATCCTGCAATTCACTATTTGCTATTATCAAGGGAGGACATCTTGTAAATAATATATTTTCCACAGCGCCTTGACGTACTGTGAATCACATTTGCATCAAACAAGAGACGTGACCGGGATGCAACAAGATTTTTCCCCCATTCTTTGATACGATTCACTGCAGCCTCCAATTTCTGTGACAGACAGGTGATATAAACTGTCAGTGGAAAAAGAAGGAGGAGGAATTATGTAGGGGAAATAAATCATAGCTGATATTAAGACGTGTTTGAGTCCCTTTCGCAAAAAACAGTGCAATCAAGAGAAAGATTTAAACTCCTGACTCTCGGTCCACAGATCATCTAAAGCGCTTGTAAATAGGACTTTAGAGACCTTGAGAGATGGAGGAACAGCAGCAGCATCAAACTATTCAGTAGTAACCACTTCCACAGCCGCCCTCATTCATGCATATGTACTTAAACACACAGGAGCCACAGATACGCTGAGAGACCACTGGACCCACACAGTCCACCGGGGTCCGCTGAGTGGGTTTAACCTTTAAGCACACGTCAGGTTTGACTGATAGTCAAGTATTACCGCAGCTCACAGTGTCTTTAAATATACAGAGTCAAATACATTGTTGTTGAAGGAAAGGAGGAAGATGTGAAGTGGCAATGAGTCAACTGGCCTTTGTAGGAAAAGCATAGGGCTGCCACTAACTGCTATCTTTATTATCCTTTAAGTTCAATTTGGGATATCTTTCACTGTCATTTTTATATTCTATATATAATCTACTCTCTTTTTATATTTATTTGTTTCTTTTATATTGTGTCTTAATGCCTTCATGTCTTAAGTAATTCACTTTGAATCAGCTCCTTGTTGAAAGGTGTTATACAAACGAGCTTGCCTTTTTTTATATGCTGATTACTTTCTTGATAACTGATGAATTGGTTGGTCTATGAAATTATATAAAATTGGCAAGAAATGGTCATATCCTGAAACCCAAGTAAAGATATTTTAAATGTTGGTTTTCTCAGACCAATAGTTTAAAACCCAAAGATATAATTGTCAATTTATAAAAAGTTAAGGATGACTTTTTTTATTGATCGATTAATTGTTTCCAATGTAGCGGCAGGCTCAGCATGGAATGCAGTCTGTAGTTTGGCTCACCAGATGCGTAGGCCAGCCTGATCTATTTTGCAAGGGCATCGTCTCAAGGCTATTGTCATAGGTTCAAAGAAATTAAACTGAACTGAACTTCAACTCGTCACCATGAGCACGTCTGCCTACCTGAGGAATCGGTTGAGGTCTCCGTGCCTCATGTATTCGAACACCATGGCCAGCGGCTCTCCGTCCGTACAGACGCCGTAGAACCGCACAATGTGCTGGTGTTGGAGCACCGTCAGCAGCTCCGCCTCCCTCTGGAAGTCCTGCCGGGTCGACTCGTTGGCGTCCTTTAGAGTCTGTGAGCACACAAGGGGATGCATTTACATGAAGATGCTGGTTAGGCAAGGCAAGGCATGGTAAGGCAAGTTCATTTGTATAGCACATTTCAACAACAAGGCGATTCAAAGCATTAAAAGCATCAAAACATAATGCAGAAGAAAACAAGATTTTAAAACAATTAAGAACATTCATTTTAAAACATTCAAAAAACAGTCAAAAAGCAAAAAATAGAATACAAGTTGCAGTGCAATTTAAGAAATAAAATACAGTAGTGAGATGCAGAAATTGATTAATATCCTTGAATCTGGTTCAATTAAAGACAACAGCAAACAGAAAAGTCTTCAATGTGGATTGAAAGGAGCTGAGGGTCTCAGCAGACCTGCAGCTTTCAGGAACCTTGTTCCAGATGTGTGGAGCAGAAAAGCTGAGCGCTGCTTCTCCATGTTTAGTTCTGACTCTTGGAACAGAAAGTAGACCCGTCCCAGACGACCTGAGGGGTCGGGATGGTTCATAAGGTAGCAGCAGATCACAAACGTACTTAGGCCCTAAACCATTCAGTGCTTTATGAACCAGCAGCAGGATCCGGGCCCAGAATTCCTTGCTACGCCCCTGCTTATGACTGATGATGTGTTGCAATAAAAGCACAGATTAATGGGAAGATAAATTTGAGCAGAGCCACATTCCCCGTCTTGTTTTTATTCGCTGTGGTTTGCATTTACCTGTTGTAACATGAGCTGTGTATTAAACCACCTGACTGTCCTCCACAAAGACATCTCACTCTGAAACCGCAGGATGTTATTTCAGTGCACGGAGGATTTAAGAGTAAGTGCAGTGTATTTACTTTAACTCTTGTTGGTGTAGTATCAAGTATCACGCTTTTTTGAGTATTCATTTTGCCTTTATTAGATAGTGGAGAGCTGAAAGGAAAAGAGGAGAGAGGTGGGGGCACTCTCCAAAACTTGACTTGTTTTAAGTACTGCAAGTGTTGCAGTTCATACATAGATAACAAAAAGTAACGGGTTGCTGCTTAAATATAGCATTTTTTTCTATGCTTTTCTCTTTTGTTTAATGTTAAAAGGGAATAAAACCACTTGAAAGTGAGGGTAGGTAATGAATTTTCAATCTAACTATAAAGCACAACATTTCTGTCTGTGTGTTCTTTGTATATCTCGAGAAGCGCTCGTCCGATCTACTTCTCAGCTTCGGGGCTCTGCAGTCACTGCAGGGGTCCTTTACACTTTACAGGCTTATTGACTGCAGTTCAATTTTCCTGCTGGATATCCTAACATTACAAGCGAAACACATCATGAACCAGGAGCTGAGCAATCGGCCTTCTCCAAAGAAGCCTGCGCTCTGACCTTCCACAAGCTGCTAGCTTGAGAACTAAGAACACCATGTTCATTGTTTACGTTCATCATGGTCATTTTTTGACCTGGAGGCCTGAAGGGCCGGATGGTCTGTGTTGCCAACTTTCTCACTATTTAGCGACTTTTTGAGCTGGTGCTGCCGGATACTTTTATTTGGAGAATTATTTTTTTTGCGGACCCCCGCTTTAATTAGTGAAAGTGGCGTTGGGATAATGAAAAAAAATGATGTGCATTCACTCACCTTGATGGCCACCAGCATCTTGTTGCTGTCGGGGCTGAGGTTGGCACAATCTGCCAGGTAGACTTTGCCAAACGCTCCTTCACCCAGCTCCCACTTCAACACAATGTCCTGCCGTTTAATATGCTGGACGCCTGAACAAAAGAATGACAGAATCTGAATCAGAAACGTTTTTTTGCCAAGTATACGTTCCACATACAAGGAATGTGGCTTGGTTATTAGTGCGAGACAATAAACATAGTGCAATAGTAAAAGACATATGAAATAAAATGTGATAAACAAACTAATTAAGAGTACTGTATGTTCGAACAAGTTTGTTGTCAAAGTGTCAAAGTGTATATTTAAAGAATAGTTTTTCAAGGGTGTGTAACTGTAAGTAATTGTCGTGGTGATGTAAATGTCTGAGTCAGTAAGTGAACAACACGGAAATGTCATTGTATTTCAGGAATAAGCAGGTGTATGGATTCAGTAACAAACCATCAGAGTGGAAACAACAACACTCACACATGTCTTTCTCCTTGATGATGCCACAGAAGTACTGTGGATTCTCTACGAAGCTGGACAAACCAGAGTCTTCATCTGAGGAAGGCGGGCTGGTTCCAAAGTTCATGAAACGAAGCGACACAGCCAGGTCGTCCTCAGTTCCCAGAACAGATGACCCTAACGACACGTGGGAAGAGATGCAAACGAGAAAAACTGAGCGATGCGTAACGCCCAATCAGCCTCCAACCACTCGTGATTGCAGCGGCCATCAGAAGAAAATTCAGAACTTATTTTTTCCATCGAGTCTCCGCCACCGGCTTGGCTGCACGTTTGTGACAGATGATGACAAGCTCTAATAATCACCATCATCAACCATGCAGCAATCAGGACACATTGAACTGGAAAAGGGGAAAGGGAGCCTGAATGGTTAGCAACCCCTGACTACAGTGTGTATTAAAAGCCAAACAAGTGGGGCCCAAATTGTAAAACCCCACTCAGCAAGGCAAACCACAGAAACCCTAGAGTCCAACACGGTAGAAAATGGAACAACAAAGAGAGAGCACAGAAGCGATGGAGGAAAGGAAAGAGGGAGCAGGGCCCACTTAGGCAATCAGGCCCACTTAGGCACTTTTAGAGTGAGAAGGGTAGGTGTGTGTGTGTGTGTGTGTGTGTGTGTGTGTGTGTGTGTGTGTGTTGGGGGGGTCCGAGTGGAGCTATATCACGTCTAGCTGTTCCTCCATCCATCCATCTTCTTTAATGGCCCTCACCACGTGGCAGTGGCCAAGGGAGGTTTCTGCCGCCATTCTCATGCAGTAATTAAGGCACTTTAGAGAGGCCAACACAGCGGCTGCCCGTGTGCAAAGTTACAGCTCAGTGGAAGTCTTATATTAGTCGGTCTCTGCTGCACATTACCTTCTGAGAGCCTGACAGAAACATATGCGATTTGAAACAATCATTTGGGAGAACGTTTCGACTATATGGCTCATTCCAGTTCGCATATACATCTTCGGATTGTGGTTCTGGGCTGAGACGATGACACCTACTCGGTAGGGCCGTCCAGAATACCATTGCCTCTGAGAACAACAAGGCGAGGGCTCTGGCTTGGCTCGTCGGCAAAACTCGTGAAGGACTCAGCCGCACATTTGTCCGTTCTCATCTGTGCCGAGCGGCACAGAGCTGCAGTATGTGTTTTACATTTTTTAAGGATTCTGTTATTCTACAGTTTTCTTTTTTGTATTGTTATATGTTATTAAATTAAAAAAAAATCCAAAAGCTATGTTTTATGCATGTTTGTAATCCCAAAGGGTTCACATCCAAATCCACAAAATTGAAAACCAAATACGAAGAGTCAAATATTTGGGTCCAGACCTACAACTCAAACTTTAATTCCCTTTAGTAGTAAAGAAATAAAATAAAATAAAGAAATAAAGAAGTCTTGATGCCACAAAAGGACATTTCCATGGTTCCTGATGCAGTTTGACTTGCTAAGGATTTGGTTCTTCATAAAAAGAGAGTGCTAGATTTAGCAACACACTGCAATGTCTGTGCGTTAACGATGGAGAACTGGGGGGTTGATTAGCTTAGCTTAGCATAAAGACTTGAAGCAGGGGGAAACGGCTAGCCTGGCTACATCCAAAGTTAAAAAAAAAAAGTTAAAAAATAGTTACGAGTAACTCTCACTTACAAATCAGATGTAATGTGTTCATTAGTGAGCATCGTGGGTGCTGGTAGGCAGATGTTTTAACACAAACATTTCTTTCAAACATTTGCTTTCTTGAATGAGATGAGAAGAGCTATCAATCTTCTCATCGAACCTAAATGCCAAACGATTCCTTTCATCGACTAGCGGCTAGATTGTGCGTGCAGCGAATGAAATGCTGTGTTTCAACTTACGGTGAATACCAAACTTGGAATGCTGGCCACACTTGTTGATGACCAGAACCATGATGAGAAGGAACGTGCAGGCAAACACAGCAAGACCCACAGCCACAGACACCTGTTCAAACAAAGACAGATGTACAGTCACACTCACTGACATCACTGATAGTCGGGACGTATTTGTATCTGGACTGCGGACGCACGGACATACCACGAACACTCGACTCTCTGGGTTCTCTGTGACGTCCATGTTGGATTTATTTGTCGGAACTGAGGAGGCAGGAAGGAGATTTGTTTAGAGAGACTTCTCATCAAGTCGATGCAGTGTTGAGGAGACATGCTGGGATTTTGAGGAGAGTATAAATCAAATCCAAGACTTACTTGGAGCCACATCAGGGACTGGCATGAGGGAAGCAAGAACACAAACACATTTATGAACTGAAGAAGCAAACGATGATATTAAAGCGTGCACTGAAATATTTTTGCCACAGGACAAACATTTGCACGCACGCACGCACGCACAGTTTCAATATTAAACCTTTAGCTGATGAATAAAAATAGGTTATTTTCCAATTATTAGCCTCTGCTGAACATTTTTCTTTTTTTTGATTTTATGCTATTTCACATTAAGGTATATAAATACCTATTGCACTAAAGCACTAGCCCATTCACCTATATATGCAATATATCTTTAAGACAGAACATGACATTTAGTGGAGAATATAAATTATTTTGTATTTATATACTTTACTTAATGTAAACACATTGTTCGTAATGAGTGTGTATTAGTGTTAAGATGCTCAACAGCTGATTCAGAGTTAATGACTCATGAAAAAAGTATTTTTATTCCCAGATCTCTAAGGGCTGATCATTACATAATGTTTCATTAACTTATAACTATCCATATAGTCCTAAATGCAGACTTTTTCAGGAACATTTGATACATTTTTCATTCATTGCTTTGTGACAACTCAGTGTTTTAAGGGACCTTGTTGAAAGATGTTGCAGATTAATCAGTGTTTCAACACTGGAGCAGGCTGTGTTGAATAACATATTAAGATAGATTCCTCTTGCAGCTGCCCAAATGGCCTCCCCCTGCTCGTTATAGGATGCTGCTCGGAAAAATAAAAACCTTCTGCAGCTCCAAAACAGTTTCAGGAATTCACCTGGAAATATTCCCTCGGGATCTATGTCGTCGAACCACACCATAAAGTTCCCGATGGCTGTGGCCTCATCTCTTCCCAGCTTGTTCTGCACGATCAGCGTGTAGTTGCCGTTGTTGTAGTGGGTGGGCTTGTTGAGGAAGAGACATCCGTGCTTCTCGGATCCGTCCCCGGAGTCAGGGAAGAGCTGGGTGTATATGTAGGTTGTCTCTTTGAGCTCGTTGCCATTGTAGCGCCAGGTGATGGTCGGTTCAGGGTTGCCATCCACCACGAAGGGGAAACACCAGTGGTGCTGCGGCACGGCGTCGCCCAGTTTGTCGATTCTTACTGGAACTGATGGGAGATGACAGATTTTTGAGAGTTCAGGGGCAGATAGAGAAGAGAAGTAGGAGATTGGGAAAGGGAAAGTGTTTCCTTTGCTTCTGACTTTGTGTTTCTTATTTGGAATGTCAACTAGGAAAGTGAAGACTTAAAATGAATAGTTAAGACATTTTGGGAAATAAACTCATTTGCTTTCTTGCCAAGAGTGAGATGAGACTTAATACACACACTCATGTATGTATGGTGAATATGAAGCTATACAGCCAGCAGCCAGTTTAGCTTAGCTTAGCATAATGTGTGGAAACAGATTGAAACAGCTAGCCTGGCTGCATCCAAACGGAGCAACATCGTTTTTCAGTTTGCTGCTTTTATATCACTGTAGTGCATTTAGGTTTTGTTTGTATGACAAAAATAAGAAGTTTGAAGACGTCTCGTTGGACTCTAGAAAACTGTCATGAGAAATTATCCCATTATTATTATTATTATTGAGATTTAAAAAAACTAATGATTAATCAATTAATTGAGAAAATAATCTGCAGATTGATTAATAATTTAAGTAAAAAGTACCTCTGAAGTGTAGAGAAGTGGAAATGCAAAGTAGCATACAATTAAATGATGATGATGATAATAATAATAATAATAAATAAAGTACTTTGCACTGGTCATTGCCAATAAATCAAATAATAATTACGGAGATGTTCATTTAAATGCACGAGCCTTCAGGCAACAATTGTGCAACACAAAGTCGACGGTTGGTGAAGCGTCCTATAGGTTCCTCCCTGCGTTTCCATGAATCAATGTTCTCCATCTGTACATCAAACCTGTGCTGACCTGCTGAATAATGAATCCTGGTCGTCGTCCGGCCCCCGACCACAAAAGCTACCTGGAAGCTCCGCAGGACGTGAGGTTACAGGAAATGGCCTCGTCTGGATCGAACACAACTCTCAAGTGCAGAGACCCCTCGTGCTGCGCTGACAAGTCTGCTGCTCTTAACCCATGACCCAGCCTTTAGAAAGTGCTGTGCTAAGGGGGATACTGAGGTCTTTTCCTCCAGAGCCCACTGAAAGTATGTTGTACTGGGTGAGAATTAGCACCGTGATTCATATTTAACTAATCATCCATTAGCGACCCCTCCTAAACTCACACAAGCTATTTCACTGCAGGGGTTAAAAGGAGGACTGGAATAATGTTTAGTGAGCCTGCCCGCTCTCACAGGAGGATTTTAGACAATTAGCTTTTTCAGGAAACACACAAAGTGATTCCCGGCATCACTCCAGCCAGATTCACAGGTAACCTGAACCTTTTTGCATACAAAATAAATATATTTTGTAATGATAGATACTAATAAAACCTGTGCTCTGAATCCACTTTTTAACTTCAAATGACACTGCAAAAAAACACACACATGCTCTTCTTTGAAAGGGAAGCCACACGAGCGCCATGAATCAATGGCACAGAGAGCCACTCAGCAGTAAACACCCACTGTTCAGGGAGGTAATTAAGAGTAATTAAAGGGCCAGCGGTTAACGAGTGTCCGTCCACCAGGGGGGCTGATGTTGATAGATTAGCTGCACTAACGTATTTACAGACTGCCAATCACTGCGGATGAAGCGGTTTTCCGGAGTAGGAGGGAAAAGTCCATTAGCACAGGCTCAAATCAGATCTTAGCACGGGTTATCAGCCCCATTTTCCTGACGTTCATTATCTGTCCCTCGATGCTCGTGCATTCGGCCTCAGCTGATTGGCGCCCCCGCTCTTTTTGGCTTTATTTTTCTAATGTGTGTCACCGAGTTGGTGATATACGATATTGTTTTGGCAGTATTTTTTCCAGTAATGTATCGCTAATGCATCTGACAGAGTTTTCTGTGGGACCGCTGGGTGCTGTCATTCCTCCGTGTTCCTCGACTCGCAGATGCGCTAATGCATCTGAAAGGAGAAAAACAACAGCAAACCTCCTGGGTCAAGCTGCAACTGCAGTTGAGAAGTACAGTGAGTGTGAGGTGAAGGAGTTCTTTGAGAACAAGGAGAGGTAAGCTCTTTCTCTTTTGTCCCTCATTGTATGCTTCCTTTAAATGACGAGCCATACCTGCAGCACTCCACTCATATTACTCTAACACTTCTCGCCCAGTCGCCAGAGTGAGTGGCAGATGACAAAGAGCTCCATTAGAAGCGTGGCGGGTACATGCTTGTGTTTGGGGAGGGAGCATTTAGAAGAAATCAGTACAGTGCATTTTTCCTTTCTCTGGCTGTCCACCCTGCCAGCACTAGAAATGGCCCCAGTGTGCTCTCGCCCTAACCTCCATTAAGCCCTGACGACTTGTGTTGAGCCGGTGAGCTTTCAAAAGTGTGTTTTTTATTTTGCAGGCACTTACACTCGATGTCCAACTGCACCATCTCCTCCCCGGGCCCAGCTTGGTTCTCGGCCTCACAAGTTAGGTTGTGAAGGTTGTCCTTGGATGAAATGTTGGAGAGGAAAAGGACCAGCTCTAATGTGGAGCCCCAGATTCTCTCCTGTCAGCAGTCAACAGTGCAGACGAAGAGCAGAGGAGGTTAATGCAGCCCGGGCACAACTACATAGAGATCACTTAGAGGGATACAGGTCAGAGGGGTGAAATGGGATCCAATTTACTATACTGTAGATCAATAGATAAAATAACCCAACTGTACTTTATATAAACAGCTTTAAGCCACAGTTTGTCGACATATTTACAGCACAGCAGTAAATATGAAATATAACTTTTAGAAAACACACAGACACGTGGCCTCAGACAAATGCAGCCAGCAGTAGTTATATTTTGTTAATACATGTTTACATTTACTGAAAATGCTTCACTACCTGGGTAAAGAAGTGAGACTTGAGCTCATCAGTTCGCCATCTCACGTTGGGAGAAGGACTTCCCGTCACTTGACACGCAAACGTCAGGTTGCCTCCTTCTTGAATCTTCGACTCTTTGAAGGGGTCAATGGTCACCACAGGCAGACCTGCGAGCAGCAGAGGAGACAGCGATGAGCACGGGTCGCTAATGCGATGCTAGGACTGAGTGAAGAGTTTTTCTTTTCAGTTTTTTTCTTCTTTCTTTTCGCAGTTCAGAGAAACGGCGCTGCAGGGCCAAAACTCTCTCATAATGTTTCCTGGCAACAAGACGTTCCCGCTCGACACGATCAAAACGGCAATGCTGGCGAGCCAATTTCTTCCCTCCATTTCACTGCACCTGCTCGTTGGAGGCATTGATATGCAGAAGTGGATCGACAAACAGTTATTATGTTCCCTTTTTTAAGCCAACTGGGTGAAGCTGCGTTGTCATGTTATGAGTTATGTCATGAAATGACTATAGAATATACCACTATCCCCTCCGGATATGTTTTAAAATGTAGAAAAATACATAATAAAATTGTGTCTGATGTGCCCCACCCCCAAAAAAAGAAAAACATAATTTCGATTGAATTACTTAATTAAAAATCATACTTTAAAATTCAAGAATCTATGAATATGCAAACATTTGGAGACTTGATTTCTGGTTTGAACATTTTGCACATCTTACTGTGAACATGCATTATTACCGATAGCATTATACAACATCACGATACAGTGCAGAAATAAAGTCCGGATGTCACTCACTGCAGTTATCGATCACCAAAGAGTTGAGCAGTACTTCTTGGTCGTCGGAGAAACAAGACAACATCTGGTTGTCCACGTCACCGCGCTCATTCCGCTGCCACTGCTGCAGCCAGTGGAGGTCACATGAGCAAACGAGAGGATTGTCCCTCAAAACCCTGAGGAGAAAACCAAACTAAATTTCTCATTCCTTTTGATCCAATTTCTCTGTCAGGAACAGACAAGAAAGAACTTCAACTGTAAAACATTTTTTTAAACGCACAACAGTATTGGCTTACTTTATTGTATTAACACACACACTGAAAACTTTTAAAACCGCTAAAATAATTAGAAAACATATGCAATATTGATGAATCCGTTCCCTCTTACTTTCAATTCTTTATAATGATTCTATTGTTCTTCCGCTTTCAAAGAACATTTTAGCAGCTGAAAGAGTGTTGCTTTGTACTGATAAGTAAATCACTTTATAAAAGGCAGCAGTAGTTTTTATTTTTACAATAAGTAAGTATGCTGACCCGTGAATTAAGCTCTGGGTTGGTGAAAGCACAATGCTATAAGATAACGAGAACATTGAAAGGCTTTTTTAAATAAAGTTTAACCTGAACAATTAGTATTTCATCTTTTGTATTTTTAACTTCCATCTTCTACTTTAAAATATCATTCACATTCACATCATAATCACGTCAGCCGAGAGAGACAACAGCCTCTTTCTCACAGTTTGTCTTGTTTTAGAACAAAAAAAAACGGAATAGATAATAACATGGAACTCTAAAGTGCCATGTTTTAAAATGTAAATGAGGCAATGTCGGATGCTAACTTGTGGTAAATTTAGAAATCTACAGGTGAAAATAGTAGGAAAATAAACACTTAAATGTGTATTAGGGATGTTTTCTTTCCATCAGTCTAAGAGGAGACATAGGAACACAAATAGCACAGACTCTCAATATTGATTGATGCATGAAAATGTTTTAGCTTTTTGTAGTGTCTCGCCTTAATGCTAATCCAAGGCATGTGTAAAGTGCTTTGTCCTGTGTGTTGGCATGTCTTGCACTGATGGCCTTCTGCAAGCTGCAGACCTACTTGTTCAAGTTAGCATTAGCCCAGTTAGCATTTTTGCACTTTGGGTTCACTTGTCTCGAAGTCATTGTTTTAGTTATTTTTATGTGGTTTTTGTTAGATGTCTGAAACCATGTCGGTGGTTAACACAAACTCACATTAGTCAACACATCTCTTGTGAGTTTTGAAGCTTTTACATGTCTTAAGAAAGGCTGTTTCTAACAAGCGGCTCAATGAAATTAAACGTCATCATACCAAACACTCGTCCACCTTTTAAGCGGTGGTGACATGAAGTCATGTGACCGTGGTGTAGTTTGTTTATAGCCTAAAGCTTTTTTACTTCTGGTCATTGTATTCAATTCAATTCAATTTTGTATAGCCCAGAATCACAAATGACAAATGAGGGCTTTTACTATCTGTACACATACAACATCCCTGTCCCATGACCTCACATCGGATCAGGAAAAACGCCCCAAAAAACAGGAAAAAAAAGGGAAGAAACCTTCAGGAGAGCAACAGAGGAGGATCCCTCTCCCCAGATGGACACATTTAAAAAATCATAAAAGTAGTGTTAATTTGTGAAGATTATCTTGCAGAACAAAATGTGCAAGTATCATACACTTTTGTTTGCCACAGAGCTTATTTTTCTAAAATAATCCAATCGGGGAAAAAAATCCAATTGGCTGTTTGTCGAGAGAAACCAGTGCACGGACAACAGTCCAATCACGTTGGTCTTGGACTATTCTGGTCAACTTGACCTCCTGGAAAATGTAATTTATTTGAATGAATGAGAGAGTTTCAAGGGACTCACAGGTTGAGCAGTGGCAGAAAATGAAACACCCTCCAGGAGATGTGTTCCAGAGAGTTTGACGCCAGGTTGCTATGAAAAGATGAGAGAAGACACATGATATTACCGACATTTGTTTTGTTGCTATCGCTATTCAGCTGTCGAGAACCACCTGACCAGACAAAGAAGTCTGCACATAATCAATAAGGTAACAGTACTTTGAAGTGTATTTGAAATGAGTTTTGTTTTCATGACATCTGCATTCTTTTTTGAGAAAAAGTAAACATCTTTTGGAAAGGAAATGTAACTTTTATCGGGCTTAATGAAAGTAAACATGCTATTTAGATTGTTCTAGCAGTTGAGTCGCGCTGTGATTTGATTGCTCACTTTCAAGCGATGCTTACCTGCTTTGAATTACTCTCAGTGGAAAACGTTAATGCATCCAAATGGGTTCTGATCAATTACCTTTGGCAAGTATTTCACACCAGCCGGGGGCCACATTCACAAACGGCTCCAGCACACCTCTCTCCGTGTTTGCTCAGTGTTCAGTACATTAGGTGATTAGTTCAGAGTCACAAACACTTCTCGGAGGAAGGGCGCAGCTCGGCTACACAGACTGACAAACTCCATTCGCTTACATTTGGGGGGGAAAGTTTCCCATGTTGGTAGAAATTGTACTATTTAAGTCAATTTTAGCTTCATGGCAGACTAAGATATATTTTGTATAAATATTCAAGGTCCCCAGAGGATGAATCCTCGTGAATGTGGTGATGCCGGACATTTTCTCACGTGCCACAATGAGGTTGACATTTGTGGTTTATTATGAAATGTCTCAACAGCTATTTTCTACTATGGGTGGGATCATGCCAAACTTGGTCCACACATTCATGCCTCCCCTCAGGATAAATTGTAATCACTTTGGTGATGCCCTGACTTTTCACTCAGCGCCATAATCAGGTCACAATTTTGGTTTGGTTTATAACCAAATACATGCAAAATCAACACACTCTCACTTTTAACTTGCTTTGTCAGTGCTCTTACTCAGAGTGCTCCAGGTACCTCTCTAGCCTTAGCTTTGGAAGTGTCCGGCACGCTGTGTCAGTTACCAGTCTATACATGCATAGCGTCTTTTCAAAATAAACTTCCATCTTCATAGGAAATTAGGTCAAGGCAACAACACTACTGAGTTGGTTTTATGAAAAGAGAGTGCTTGAAGCTAACATGACCTACTAACATCTCACACAGTATCAATTGTTTCACATCAATTTTATTTTTTGTTTTGTGCGGGACACAAACGGTTTGATTTACCCATCCACTTCCCCTTCCACCAGTCCTTTATACTATGTCTCGGGCTGTATAATAATAACGCAGGTGGGTTTATAGTGGAGTTGGTTAAAAGCGCGGTGCTTACGCGCACTAAAATAGCTGTGGACTCCAAGGTTTGTTTACCTTATTTAAGCGTATTAAAAAGATGTAATACAATCGTTATAATACATAATTGTAATCCTGTCATGGGTGAATGCTACATATCTTTTTGCCAATCCTCTCAGGGCTCTAAAATATCATCTCAAATGATCCTCAGACAGCCGAAGGATCAGGCTGTAAATAAAGCTCCCCCAGAAGATGACAAAAAGCCACACTGGGGAGCGCCCACATGGAAGACAATACATATTCACTCTGGCAGGGCCAAGGGTTCAATTATTTGTTTTCCTTGCTCCCAAAAGTTCATGTCAGATGGGTTAGCCATTGGGGCTTATCCATTACCAGCTCGATTCCTACCCGGGCCCACAGGGGGAGGCCAGAGCCGGGAAAAGCAGCTCATTTTCTTTTTGCCATTCTTAAGAACTGAATTTTATAAAAGACGATAGAGGTCCAGGAGGGTTGTGGGGGAAGACGTGAGCAGAAGTAGAGAAAGGAAAGTGGTCCAAGCCTCCATCTCCACTGCTTAGTTTGGTTATAGTCTTTCCCCCCTTAATCTCAGAAATACATGTCACACAGAAGCCCCCTCTACTCCTCCCAACCTGCCCACCCTCTCCCTCCACGGTGAAATATTGATTAAGTGATAATGGACCCTTAGTGGAGTGTATTTATTATGCATCAGTTGTCGATAATCCGCCAAAGTGAGCGAGTAAAAGGTGACTGGTGGATGTCTTCTCCAATTTCTCGAGCCCACCCCGCCCACCTCTCTACCACCCCTACTCTGGTCCTCGAAAACCCGCCTGTCTTTCAGATAAGCAACGTGGGACATGTCGCACACGCTCAGTAAAACAATGAGGACAAGATGGAGGCGATAAGGGTCAGCTGCTGCTGAATAGACAGATTTGATGGTTCCACCAGATAAGTCTTCATCGTATTATTTATTGTTGGGCCAGACGTGAGAGGCCAAACTGATCAGATATGTAAAGACCGAAAGAAATGACTTTTAGAAATATTGAGGCTACCAGGCTGCCTGCTAAATTGTTTTCTAGATGATTGTTGAAAAAGGAGGTGGTTATTATTTAATATATATATGTACTATTACACAATAAAGGCTTCTATGGTTCAACAGTAGAAGTAATTGATTTTGCAGTTGCAACTAAAGATTATGTTCACTATTGATTAATCTGCTTTAATCCTCAGGTTCGTTTATTAATTAATCAATGACCATTAAATCCACAAAATACCAGGAAATATAGAACAATGAAAATCACAATTCACCAGACCTCACGGTAATGTCTTGAAATTCCCCGTTTTTTTATAAAACCCCCAAATATGTAATTGATAAAACTCACAGCTAAGAATACAGCTGGATGTTATATTCTACACGATATCCATCGAGAAAGACTACTTCTAATAAAATGCAATTTGTGGTTTAAAATGAGCTCACACATTTACCAGATGTGTGGGGGAGTAACAACCATTTGACCGAGCGGCTGAGTCACTCTGATTTTGAGAAATGCAGCTCTCACTTCATGTGACGTGCAATATGAAAGGCCCAGCTGAGCACTGACTGACAGCAACAAATAGGCTGACCCACATACAGGTCAAAACATGACAATCCTTTTGTATTGACAAGGACACTTACACATACTGGAGCTTGACGTTGTTTTGGAAGGCATTGGCAGAGATGAGCCTCAGCTTACACAGTGTGACCGTGCTGGAGAGAAGAAAGCACAACAAACATGGTAACACGGTTTGTTTAGACTGAAATAAAGCAACTCAGGTCATCAAATAGAAAGTGCATGTGATAAATAAATGAAGGGGTTGCATTATTGTCATTATTCACTCATCTGGCAACATTTCTTTCAAATTATCAATAAAAATTGTTTGTTCTGTTAAGGGTCTGAAAACACTGAATAATGGCCAGACCCCCAAAATGTTTTGTCAATTCAACTGATCGATTAATTGACTAAAAGTTTCAGATCAATCGAACAGCTTGTTATCTAACTGACTTTTATCTTTTGAAAACAAACTAATTTTCTTCACTGAGGTCATGAGCGTTTTCTATTCTTTTTTTTTTTTTTTTTCAGATGGTGGAGAAGAGAGTGTGATCACCCGACACTCATACTGTTGTGGACTTTTTGTGTGGGGCTGTTTTTCATGGTTCGGTCAAGGCCACTTAGTTCTATTTAAGGAAAATCAGATTTCCACAGCGTACAATGATATTTTTGACAACATGGAGTGAACATAGATAAAGGGGTGTGTACGAGTCTGTAGTAAGAGCAAATAGCATTCATTAGTACGAAGGTTTGGAGGAAATATAAAAGGAAAATAGAAGCAAAAGTGGTATGAATAGATTCAACTTCTGAAATTAAAGAACCCATTGTTTAAAACATTAGTCAGAGCTTTGAGGGATAAATCTGCTTCCTTCTCATTGTAAACCGCAAACTGTGCTGTGCCCGAGCAGAAGGCTTGATCGGCATAGCAACAGTAAGAAGTAAAGGGGGGGTATTGAGTGGTCAATTGTATGGAGTTACATATTGTATTGAGAATTGCACGCACACAACAAACAGTAATTAGTACGGTGCAGTGAAACAGTATTACAACATGTGAAAACATGAAGGGTTGCACAATTGTCTTTGTTATCAAGTAAGTGAGAAAAGCATTACTTACAGGTTCTTCAGCTCTTTGTAGTTAGCAAGATCAATTTCTGTTATATTCTCCAGGGCTGCTTGGTTTTCTATGTAACTGGTTGGTAAAGGAGAGAGAGAGAGAGAGAGAGAGAGAGAGAGAGAGAGAGAAAGAAAGTTGCAAGGTAAATACATACTACATTTAGTTGTGACCTTCAGCCTTTTGTTGTGTAGATAATCAATTAAGCCCACACAGAATGAAAATAATAGAGAAAAACACTTACAAAAACAACTGAATGGGTTCCTTCTTTAGGGACGAGAACGAAAGAATGAAGAAGAGGTGTTTACCATCATTCGTGTTCATCATTTAGGGCGTTGCAACCAGACAGATGACAACAATAATACAGATTTGCCATTTTTTTTTAAAGGCAGTTTTGTACCCAAGAGAGTGAAACAGAGAAATATAGTGACGATAATAATCCGCAATAAAAGATGTTGAATTGAGTCACCTTTGTGTCAATACGCAGCAGCCAATTACTGTAAACCGTTAACCTCCGTTAAAAGGTATTATTATTGTTATTGAGGGTTGGGAGAAAAAACTGGAGAGACTGGGAGTGAGTTGGGATTTGAAACAATACTCATGTGAGTTGACTGAGAGCATGAAGAAAGGCATCAAAGAAGGAGGGCAGCATCCAAATGTAACCCCCACTGACATGTGTCTGACCTCCCTGACATCCACCGAATAAACGGATAGCAAAAACCCACGAGATGTCCAGGGGCCCGCCAACCACGAAGCTCGCATCAGAACTTAATCTACTGCTCATGGGGGGGGGGAAGAAGCATAATGCCTTCGAGAGACGGCGGTAGACAAGGCTGATGGGAAATTCTTCTCAGTTAGTCATTTTCCACTTTTCCAGACACAGCCTCCCTCAGAATAACTAGTGAGCTGTAGATCAATTCAGCACTCAACGCAAGGACAGACAGGTCTTTTCATGGGAAGTTTGAATAGACGGCTTGATCGGACCCACCAAGGATTTCGCCAGCGCAAACATGTCCGCCCCGTTTCCCTCCACCGCTCACTCCACCCTCTTATACGGATGTTGTCCATTTAGTCCAGGAGGACTCTTCATTAACTCTATTCAAATATGTTTTCAGCCTTCTCTTGAATACACATATCCTTGGGAAAGAGTAATGAAAGGAAATCACAAAAACAGAAGATGACAAATGTATTATTCACATATTTTTAAAGCAAATAAACAAAGCAGGAATACTTAAATGTGCTTAAGGCAAAACAAAGAGCATAGCTATTGTCTGTTGGCGGCTCTCAACGTGGCGACAGATGAGGCGTTGGAAACGTTGCAAACAGCGGCAGTGCTGACAGAGCTAGCAGTGTTAAGCTGAGCTGGAACAGGAGGATGGGTGCTACACTTATGAGATGACGACATCGGTTCGGGACGGCTTCATTGGCTGTAACCGCCGAATGAGAGGAGTGCAGAATGGCGACCATGAGCTAACTAGTGGGGCACACTTTGCATCTTCATTATGTGAGCCCCTCTCTGAGTCTGCATTTGGGCCCTTCATGACTGTGCTGTTTCCATCAGACTCCACATGTTGAGCCCTCTAGGTCCCTGTAGTTTGGGTCTCAACAAAGCGCTCTGCTGTCACGTTTGCATGGGGAAACGGGGGAATGAGCAACGAAAGACCCTAGTTGTTGCGCCTCATGTTGGTTTTGTTTGCGTTTGAACTACACCCAAACAGTCATTTTCAATAAATGATGCATACGCATGTTTTAATAGAAACTTTGATTATTGCTTGTTTAGAGGTGAATATTCAATGACAAAAGACAAAATGTTTGAGGTTTTTAGTTTAAATATGTTGGAAAAAATGCCTTTAAAGTACATTTTGTTGATACACAGCATGTGCTGAGGACAGCAGACTGGTTTCTAATGGGTCATGTGACATATCAAGGCCTATACAGCATTTGTAATGGTTTTTGTGGGTGCTGTTCTCTGGAAAAAGCATTAACTGTTTCCCCTGGTATTGTAGCTACCGTTTCTGGTTACAGAGATTTGATTTATGATGATATGAATACATATTTTCTTTAAAGATTTTCTGTGTAGAATCCTCTACAAAGTGACTAAGAACTTAAATGCTGTGAAAGAAATGAAGCGAAACGTATTTTCCTCTGAAATGTAGTAAAGTAGAAGAATAAAGTGGCATGGCTAGATGAATAGATACAGTCCTTAAATAATCCATAGGGACATCTCTTTGTCATGCAGTTAACTGAATATAGATTATATACGGGGGGTATATAATCCCTACAGTGTTTAGTACATATGCCAAAAAAGAATTAATACCTGGAGTAATTTCCAGTTGATGACAGCCACTTTCAGCATGTGGCATTGTTTCAACCCCTCCAGTTCTGTTTATCAACTGCAACACACAAACCCTTTTATTCATGTCTGATTGACCCACACAGCAATAATGTGATTACAGGGCAGGTGGGCCCCAGGATCACCCATCGCCCTTACTTATTGGATTGAGCCAAGTGGGTTGTATATCATCTATTGTTCCTGGGTGGAGGCATTGACTGGCAATTCACAAAATTGAATTTATAACTCGGAGTATGATGAATCTTGGCCCCCATTCCACAGTTAATGGCCCCTTGTTTGTTCCGCGTATCGGCTGTATTCATTTGCACTGCCAATACGGCGAAGTGTTGTTGTTTGCTGGCATGTAGAGCACCGCGGTAAACAGAAGCCGGAGAAAGGCGCGCTCACTTATTGATCGAACGGTTCGGGGAGAATGTCAAGCCTCACCCTGAGCTCCACGAAACATGTTTAGCTGCAGGTACAAGGAAATACCTCTGAGATAAGAGAGGGGGGAGGAGAGCAGGGTGTAGGCAGTGGTGTATAGTAACGAAGTAGAAATACTTCGTTACTGTACTTAAGTAGTTTTTGGGGATATCTGTACTCTACTTTACTATTTATATTTCTGTTTACTTTTACTTTTACTTCACTACGTTTTGCAAAGAAAAATGATACTTTTACTCCGATACATTCCTCCTGAAACCTTCGTTACTCGCTACAAAATCAAATCTATCTTTAGAAAGAAAAAAAAACATCGGGGACTGTGGTGGAACACAGACTCCACCAAGCAGGTTTTGCGAATCACAATGTTTTGCATTTTCCCTCTACATCCTCTAGTCCAGCGCTCCCAAACCTTTATGCGTCACGGACCGGTTACGTGAAGACAATATTTTCACAGACCGGGTCCGACCTCGGAAAGACGGGAGCCAACCCAGTTATTGTATCAACACAACTCCTGGTCCTTGGTCACGGTGACCACAGCACTTAAAAGAATAAACTTCATAATTCTCAAAATTCTGACCCTTTGCTTTTTTATTAAAAGCATGTACTTGTACTTTTACTTTCAATACTTAAGTACATTTTATATCAGAAAAATACTTTTGATACTTAGTACAGAAAATATCAGATACTTTAAGACTTTTACTCAAGTAGTATTTTATTAGGTGACTTTTACTTTTACTGGAGTAATTTTCCAGTAAGGTATCTTTACTTTTACTCAAGTACGGCTTTTGGGTACTTTATACACCACTGGGTGTAGGTGAATAGAGGCAGAAAGCAGCGGTAAATTGACTTGCTCCACCGAAATAGCAATTCACAAATGTAGTTCCCTCTTTGCAAGCGCTAATTGCTCAGATCTGTGGACAGGAACAAAGCGAGTACAGCGTGGTGGAGCAGAGAGTGACATTTAGTTTTCCACGCTGGAGCTGATGGTGGGTTACATAATAATACAGCAGCCGCCTATAAATCACAGGTGGTCAGTTTCTGCTTCCTTTTTCCATACAAAGTTTTAAAAAGCCAACGTTAAATGACAGTCATCTGCTGTACACGTGCTGCAGCTGAGTGAGAGAGTCTCAGTTCTTCTGAGCGATAACTTGGAGGAGTTTTGTTCAAGCGCCTTCCCCGCAGTGACCGCCCATCCATACATGTGACAAACGTGTGGCTGTAAAGGCCTTCATCAAACCAGACTCCAGACCACAGCAACAAGTGAGCGTCTGCTTCATCCCTTGAGCACCAGTTGAACCACAGGACATGAATCGGATCAGAACAACCTCAGTGGCAAACGCAGATCAGCAGATCTTTCATAAGAAGTGGAATTATGAGTATCTCAGACGCGGGTCACCACCATGAATAACAACATAGTATTTGTACATGAAATAATGATTTGTTGTCCTTCAGAACTGGTACACGTGTATCTTGTTCTCAAGTAGAATTTTTAAGCCAGAGTTTATGGAACTGTCCTTTGATAATAACTTTGTATCTGTACATGTATTTACTGTATTTCGATGAAGACGACAGGCCGTTAACTATTGCTTGACCTCTCCAGAACGTTGTATCAATAGATAAAATGTCCAGACTCACATATGCATAATGAAGCTGATCTTTTGAGTGTTAAAAACGTAATAAATTATATTTCAAGATGCTTTTTTTACTTAATTGTTAAAGTGCTTGAATAGTTATGAATACTTAATGTATTGAAGAAAAGTATTATTTTAAATCAAGTTAAATTACAAAAAAAACACAGCTGCAGATAGCAGAAGGAAACTAAAATCAGAGTTTATGAACTCTGACAACGTTTTGTTACCGTACCAAAAATAAATAAAAGTATATATATTTCCAAACATTCAGGACAGACTAAACTTGCAGCTATCATAACATAGAAAAACACACCAAAAGTGAAGTTTTCTTGGTGAGGTTTCCCACAGTACTAAAGAGCTGATAGCGCTGAGACCCTTTAAAGACCCCGAGGCCACATGTTGAGGCACAATGGATAATAGGACATCAGTTCCCGTCACTCCATGCCAGTTATTGTCAGTAGCAATCCATAATTGATTTTCAATGACCAGAGTGACAAAATTACTGCCATGCTAATGCATCTCAAGCAGCAGTAAATTTACTTTCCAGCAAGCAGCCTCTGGACTTGGCTAACGCAATGAACAACTTCTGTCTACTATCAACAGAGCAGGAATCTGACTGTATCAAAACATGATTTTTTTGATACATTTGCATTTCGCTCACTGTGATCATGAGGGACTCGAGACAGAAACTCTCCAATACTTTGCTGTTGTACTTTGGTGAGACATCATCATTAGCTCTTGCTAAACACAACTGGACAAACACACCGCTGAGAACAAACTCTCCTCGTGGTATGAAAACAGACCAAATGATGCAACAAATTAGTAAAGGATTATGTGAAATAAACTAATGCATACACGGACAAATTGGAAGCCTATCATCCATTAGCATGCAGAAAACCCCTTGTTTTTTTCAGTCAAAGTAATGGAAAGCAACTTTATTACTCAAACTTGAATGAAACATCTTCATCCACTGCTTTTGTATCACTGAATCAGAAAAGCTTATCAAATGATTGTAGAGTTATTTCTATGATAACTACATGTCAACGCCTGATTAACAGACTCAACTGGACAAAACCCAGAAATATAAGCAATTATCGTCCTAAACTGCAAATCACATATGATACCATTGGCAAATGGTCCCATTGAAACCAAAACCCTTGAGACACCCACAAACAAATCCAACGCCAACCAAAGACTGATAACACAAGCAGAGAAATATTAAGCTTTGCAAGCCACAAATATCGAGGCGTCTGATAAACTCACGCTGAGTCAGAGGCGCATGCAGAGCAGGTGGCACATCATACTCACATCTCTGTCACATTCTCGCTCTCTTGCGGGGCCAGTGCCGGGATGCTGGCGATGCCATTGGGCTCCAGGCACTGTAGCATGGCGAAAGAGCACCGGCAAGCCGCCGGGCAGCCTCCCAAGGCTGGTGCCGGCGCCAGGCTGAGCAGGGCGAGCGCCAGGGGCAAGGGAAGTGCCCGGGCCCACGGTGCCAGAGCCATGCTCAAAGGAGGATCTTTTCAGCACCAGCGGAAAGGCTTGGCAGCTGCAGTTGGGAGTTAGTGTCTGTGTGCTTCACCTAATGAAGAGGCAGCGAAGAGAGGTGAGGAGCTTTCACTCACTGTGGCTCTTCGCGTGGCTCTCTGGCAGGGGTTGAGATCTCTAGCTGGTCAGGGTCTGGTGCTGAGCCACAGTTGTACTGAGCAGCAGCAGGGGCAGGCAGGCAGGCAGGCAGGCAGGCAAGCAAGCAAGGGGCCTCTGGGGACACAGTGGTAGTGGGCTGCAGCCTTCTCTCTTTCTCCCTCTCTCCTCTCCTCTCCTCCACGATGAAGGGAGGGGCCAGATAGCAGGGGCCAGAGTCACCAGACACCTCCGAAAGCGAGAGGGGGAAGAAGGGAGGGGTTGGGGGTGAAGGGTGTGTGTTGATGATGATGATGGGATATGGTGATGGAGATCTCATCTGCTCCCCAGACTCCCAGGGTGATAGGTGTCCTGCCAGCAGTGGTGTATAAAGTACCCAAAAGCCGTACTTGAGTAAAAGTAAAGATACCTTACTGGAAAATTACTCCAGTAAAAGTAAAAATCACCTATTAAAATACTACTTGAGTAAAAGTCTTAAAGTATCTGATATTTTCTGTACTTAAGTATCAAAAGTATTTTTCTGATATAAAATGTACTTAAGTATTGAAAGTAAAAGTACAAGTACATGCTTTTAATAAAAAAGCAAAGGGTCCGAATTTTGAGAATTATGAAGTTTATTCTTTTAAGTGCTGTGGCCACCGTGACCAAGGACCAGGAGTTGTATTGATACAATAACTGGGTTGGCTGGGATCATCCATATATATTATGTTCAACATAATATATTGTACCTAAGTATACTTTTGCATCTACTATGAACTTATCATCATAATTCTCCAAAAAGCAATATGACACTATGAAGGACTTGTAACAGTGTGGTTATAAGTATGCTCATTCCGCCCGCCGTGGGTCTCTTGGTACCGGTCTGTGGGTCTCTTGGTACCGGTCTGTGGGTCTCTTGGTACCGGGCCACAGAAAGAATGAATGAAACATTTCAATTAAATAAAAAAAAATCAAGGCCGGAAAGATGTTTTATTGTGAAAAATGACCGCATACATCCGTCTGTGGTAACCTCAGACGGAATCTCTTGACACATGTCAAGATGTTACGTTACTCTAAAAATGAAACGTAAGTCTGTTACAACTCTGTCGGTGATCTGGAAACCAAGGCAGAGTATCCTGAGATCGCCAAAAAAGCATGAGAACCTGCTTCCATTTCAACATCCTGTCTTTGTGCAGCGCGTTATAAGTTAAGCAGTAGACTGGACTAAAGGTTTAGTTAGCAGTAGAGTCAGTAGACTGGACTAAAGGTTTAGTTAGGAGTAGAGTCAGTAGACTGGACTAAAGGTTTAGTTAGGAGTAGAGTCAGTAGACTGGACATAACGAACACACGTTGGGTGTCGTTGTCTCCCGTCTCTCCGAGGTCGGACCCGGTCTGTGAAAATATTGTCTTCACGTAACCGGTCCGTGACGCATAAAGGTTTGGGAGCGCTGGACTAGAGGATGTAGAGGGAAAATGCAAAACATTGTGATTCGCAAAACCTGCTTGGTGGAGTCTGTGTTCCACCACAGTCCCCGATGTTTTTTTTCTTTTTCTAAAGATAGATTTGATTTTGTAGCGAGTAACGAAGGTTTCAGGAGAAATGTATCGGAGTAAAAGTATCATTTTTCTTTGCAAAATGTAGTGAAGTAAAAGTAAAAGTAAACAGAAATATAAATAGTAAAGTAGAGTACAGATATCCCCAAAAACTACTTAAGTACAGTAACGAAGTATTTCTACTTCGTTACTATACACCACTGCCTGCCAGCAGCTCGAGGTTCAAGCAGAGCCAGAAGCCAGGGCTCTGGGGCGCCTGGACGCACGCAGCGCTCTCAAACTAACACTGTCGCAACATTCTGCCGTACGGATGGGTGGATCGCTCTCTTCTTGGAAAATTGATTGTTTGGAAGGTTTGTGATTGTGGAGATTTAGGAGGTCAGAGAGGAATTTAATGGCCGTGACAAAGTGGGGAGGGGTGGGGAGACATGCTATCTGCAAAAAGCAATATTTCAACAGCGTGAACTCCCAGCAGGATTTGACAATAGGAAATGAAAGCAAATAACTCTATCGGTCTCTGAGTTTGTTGCATCCATCACTGTAACAGTTTTGCAAGCCTCGTGAGGCTTGCACACGATTTTCATTCCACTCAAATTGTTCAACAGGCAAACGCAACCAAATATCTGATTGAACTGTCAGTAATCAAGTTGCATTGTGGGTAATGCAGGCTTTGACAAAGAAAGAAGAATGGGAAGATTAAAAGACATTGATTTGTACACTTTTGATTTAAATATGTCCATCATGAATCCGACTATGTTCTCAAAGTTTTAATGCTAAATCGGTGGAGAAGCCCTTTAAAAAGTTACAGTAGTCATGTTTCCACTGACATATTTGTGTGCGCATTTTGAAGTATCGCATTACAAAAGCTGTGTGGAAACATTTTATAAAATGTTAACGCAAAAAAGTTTTGCGCTCGCTTGAATTTTTTTTGCATAACGTGACAATGCTTGTCTTCATCTTCAGACAGCATGAAACATGGCCAATAACATGGGCGAAAAATGTAAACAATTCCCGAAGACCTCTCCAATTTTCTACTGTACATGGGATGGATGGCCAAGGCGTTTAGTTTTGTGTCCACTCCTTCAACTCTGTGTACTAGCGGGTTACAGCCACACGTAGCCTTTAGTGCTTTTTGACAAAACTACACTGTAGTCTAGTTTATTGACCCCAAACCAGGTGATGGGAACACGCCTATTTTGCATTTATTTTTTGCGACATTTACAAAAATTCGCTCAAAGAGAGACTGTATGGTTTTTGGTCGTCAACAGTCCGTGTAAAACATCCAGTAAAGCAATCTGCTGTTTTGTTATTTTTTCACCTCTATTACTGTCCAGTCGCCTGCCCTCCAGTACACCACTACACCTTCATGAAGATGTACACCAACAGAATTTTGAAAACATTTTTGCATGACAGTTTTATCAATTCAAATTGCTTGTTTTGTCTGACGTACAGTCATAAACTCAAAATCCTCGCATTTGGAAAACTGAAAGCCAAACTTGAAAATTGTCTGATTGAAAAATTCCTAGAATAAGATGGGTATTCAATGATGGTTGGTCATTTTTGCATTCTCACTTCAAGCCTTGTTAGATTGCATTGATGACATTTAATTAATATTGCTGATTTACTGCTGTGAGCTTCTGTATACTGTACCTACTACAACACCTGTTGCACTGAAACAGTCGTGATCCTGTCTGAATTCTGTAGAACTTCAGTCCGCTGTTGAATATTGATTCTGACTAAATACGCAACAACCAGACATTTCGATGCTGTTAACGGTTTAAATTAAATGTTAAAAGCTGGGGCAAAATGCCACTTCCGTTGCCTACGTGGCTGCGCATATGTTTGATGACGTTGGCTGTAAATAGGACTATAAAAACTGCTGCAATTAAGGAGTTAACTTATGTGTTCTCACATCTTTAAGTCAAGCCAATGACGGTGGTTAATTTATTGTATTTAACGATGATAAGAATGTCCAACTGACTTAAACTGTAACCTCAGTGTACATTCCCCACAGGACACAGAACACGAGAGAGACTGGATTGGAGTTCAATTCACGTAGGTTTATTTGCAACCAGCAGGATACAGATAATTCGAGTTGGTCCCGGTAATTTAAACAATAGCTCTCGCCCCCATCTGTCTGACACAATTATGTGAGAAAACATCAAAACCATTAGTCACTACTTCTTAGAAATCTGTGTTTACGTATGATGTCCTGCTATCTCAACCCTTCTGTGTCAAAACACTCTAAACCTCCCGCTCAGACCCCCGCCGCTGTTTAGGACTTGGAACAAACACAGTGTTGATGCCAAGTCACATCATGACCTGTTTTGAACGAGGCTTCCTTCCGCTGACCTCCGTTCTAAGCTGCTATGTCCTGTTCTCTACATCAGACAGTCTTCTTGAGAAATATGTGTTGCTTAACTGTGTGTGCAGCTGTTATTGGTACTGAACTTAAGTATAACACATCTTCATATATATGTATATGTTTGTGTGATGGAAAAATATCTATATGCTGTATTTTAAACACAAATCTCTGTATGTAACTGATGTTTTAATATGATATGCTCAGATCAATGATTAATGTGCAAGCAGACTGATAAACATGGGTTTTCAGGTCCATGAAGGTATTTAGGTTCATGCTAGCTGATCAAAGCTCCAAGGGGCTAATGACCTGGTTCTAAAGCTAATAACCTGTTTACAGAACGTTCACGAAGCTACCTGTTGACAGAATGGTCAAAGTACAAACCAAGTGGAAGATCTTCAACGAATATGCTGACATGGGAAACACAGTCCAACTTATACCCTTATGTACACTCTAGTGGGAGCCAATTAGGAATGAGATGGTTCGAAGGGGATGGTCTTCTGAAAATGTATATGAACTGACTGTTGGAACAATGATATTTTGTGAGACCCTGACAGACATTGAAGATTCTTGGCTGTTGGGATTTCTCCCTGATTGCGCAAGCGAACGGAGACATTTTGTTTTGACCAGAGAAACTCTGCTTGCTTGCTTGTTTGTTTTGGGTATTTGATTGAAACCTTTGAACTCTCCACTCGAAACATAGAATTATTTCCACTACATTTGTGACACCAATATGATTATATAAAAACATTTTCTTCACAATGGGTAGGCTACTCAGAAACACTTTGATACGAGTGCTGGTCTGGACTGGAGTGTCCGGGTGACAACATGTAAATTGAAACAATATTTCCACTTTCCACATAATAGAGCTATGTGAGCTCCTACGCGAAGAGAAGCCACGCAAGCAGGTGAATCCACACAGCATCACTGACCGTGCCTCTAATCCTGCAACCGCCAACATAAGCTTGCTCTATATGTTCTTTACATGAGCGGAGCCGGTTTCTTCCCGTGGGACGAATACTGTGCCCCTCCTCCATTCCTCCCAGTCACTCTGCACATGAGTAGGGTCATAGTGTCCCGACCACAATTACTGGCCATAAGCTGAATAGCCATTTTTGCTGCCGTCGTCAGGATTATCTGGTGGCTTAATTACTCTTCCTTTCACGCCCCTTTTTCCTTGGTCTTAGCTCAGCAAATACTGTGAAGGGACAAGATGCTTATTTGCAGGAAAAGTGTTTGAGAGCTCAGGGAGCCCAGTTAAAAGATGAAAACATCAATGGGAAGCATTAGCTGGGAGGTGTAATTATCAATCACACAAGGCAAACATGCAAAGGAGGTCATGTTGGATCTGAATCTGAATCTGATTTATATCAGGAAAATCAAGAAAAAATCATGGTATAAATCACCCCCCCCCCCAAAAAAATAACATCTTAGGTAGCAAATTAAACATAAAAATCAGGGCTACAATAATATATATATATATATATATATATATATATATATATATATATATATATATATATATATATATATATATATATATATATATATATATATATTCCCCATGTACAACCTCTAAACACAACTCAAACAATACATAGGATTAGGGGTTAGGGTTATTAGGTTTAGGGTGTGGGCTTAAAGGGTTAAATGTTATATAAGAGTGTATGTGCATGAGATGAGAGTTGCACCCTTGTGATAAATGCTTAATGTGGAGAGTCAACAGCAGACATTTCACACAACCTCAGTATATCCTGTAAAATATGAAGACATGCTAAAATCATTGTACTTGCTCTATTCTAGTGTTTTGCTCTATTCTATTTCTTATTTCCCCTCGCATACGAATTAGTATACATGTAACATGTTTTCCTCAAGTAAATCCATTTATATTCTAGAAAACTTTGAAAACTGCAGCACAATCATTTGCTATAAGGAGTCTCTCCAGCATACATCTCCAGTTAAGTGGGACGCACAATGCATCTTGATAAAACAATAACCAATCAGGTAATTAGCACGTACCGACCACACACACACACATCATCAAACAGCGTTCCTCCAGAAGTCCTTGTTAACTTTACAAAGGTGTCGACTAGAATGAAACATCATTAAAATCTATCTGTTCTGAACAATAAATGAACATGAGATGATATGAAGAGTTGTATTTGTTTTTATGAGATATCCACCAGCTTACTCTTACATGATGATGATGATGATGATGATGATGATGATGATGAATAACAGAAAATGTTTTGTCTTTTCATTCTATGGCTGATATTTTTCAGCCAGTCTTCTTTCTCCTGATTTCCAAGAAAGGCAGACTATTCAAACGTGACTAGTTTACTAAATTATGCTCATTTCTGTCCGTCTTTCTCCTTATTTCAATCCGCACACTTAATTTCCAGACAATATCATTTCCCAAGAGCCAAATCACAATTTTAGCCCCCGACCATTTGGTAGGATAGTGGGCATTTGGTGGATAATAGTGGCCTCATGTCTATCTGGGTATTAAATTAGATTACTGCTTTAATGCCTTATGGTGATGGATGGTCATAGAAGGGGTTAATTACAACACTTGGCTTTTGAACCAATCTCGCCAAAGATAAATGGTTCGGACTCACAGGGAACAGACGCAGTTGTTGCATCCTGTGCTATAGACTTGAGCTTGTTACCAGCCATACCATATCTCCACCATGTGTCCCTGACTTCCTCTCCATATCTCTCTGGAACACACACACACACAAACACAAACATGCAAGGGAATCAATCAATCCAAACAATGAGATGAAATGATAAGGCAACAAATCCCATAAAGAGAAAGTCTTATATCGTTTTCCTCCTTATACTATAGAGCTCCATTGTTGTCCAAAAACTATTACAAACACATCAGTGAGCCACATCATTGAACTGGATGACATGTTCCCTCATTGTCATGAACATGGGCACTGTAGCTTTTCAGTCAAGCCCACATACATCGTCCTGCAGCTGTAAATATAAGTAAATATGAGTATTAATCCACAACTAAAAATAGTCTCGAACAAATGTGCAATTTTCTCCTGTATGAATTATGTCTGTTTAAAAATTAACCTGTTTTAATAATATTTCAATATGATTTAAAATATTTCAAAAACTATTGGATTGCAATATAAATTTGCACCGAAATTCATGCACTTGTCCTCTAGCGCCACCTGCAGGTAAAGGTTTCCACATATCCTCTGAAATATCTCGACGATACAACTTTTAGCTTGATATCTTATGAAAAGTTACTCCTCATATTTCCTGCGTTTTTCCTACAAAAGACACCAGTCACTTTCCGCTCGTTACACGCGTACGGTCCTTTCAGAATAAACTTACATCTTCACAGGAAACTCAATTAGGTTTCAGCAACAAAACTACTGAGTTAGGTTTTGGAATAGATCGTTGTTTGGGTTAAAATAGCTGAGTGCTGTTACGGAGGTACACAAGTTACATGACAAACACAAGTTACATGTTTCATTTTTTTCAGCCTGAATATCTCAACATTTATTCAATGGATGAGCACAACATTTAGAGACAATCAAGGTCCCTAGATGATGTATTCTAATGATTTTTCTCCTCGGGCCACCATGACGTTGACATTTGTGGTTTTGAGTGAAATGTCTCAACAACTGTTGGATCCATTGACGTGAGATTTAGTTCACAATTTGTATTTGTCCAATATAACATTCATGTTAGCATTTAGCTTCAAAGAGCAGCTTGTGTTGCTGTACTTCTTTTTGTTTTGCATCAATGTATCCAATATCCTTTTTTGCATTAATCTAAGCATATCCACAAATGGATTATTGAGGCCACTTTACTTACTGTGTTATACAAAATACTGTATAGTAGTTTAACTTCCACTTTTCCTTTTAGTCTAAAGTCGTAAAAGATTGTTTATAAGTATGAACTATAAGATTGATTATGTTTGTAGTGTTGGGAACGCCTCCAGAATGTCTGGTGAAGGTTATCAACAAATAGTTGTTCATCCTATTATGATAACAAACCTTGAAAACACTGTCAAAAAGGCTTTCAAAGCCTTTCTGTTAGTTTGGAGGGAATATGTCGACAGCACATCTGAGCAGCCAGAGCACATGGAGGGGTTAAACATGTACAGAGAGGAAGAGCGTGAGAGAGGCTGCACTCCTGTCAGACCCTTAAACAATAATCAATCAATTTCATATTTATGCCCAGCATCAGAGAGAGAGAGAGAGAGAGAGAGAGAGAGAGAGAGAGAGAGAGAGAGAGAGAGAGAGAGAGAGAGAGAGAGAGTAACAAGAGAATGAGCGGGTGAGTAACAAGAGAATGAGCGGGTGAGTAAAAGCTCTTTTGGACCAAGTACAAGGAAAGGCTTTTACACTTTAAGTGGTAAATGCAGGTAGCTGCCATGTTTGTATGTTGGCTGCGTTGCCTCTGGCTGTCATTTACTCGCCGTATATCGCCTCGTGTACCGAACACTGATATGATGGCTTATGTTACACATGTTGATATTTTCAACTTAAAAAAAATACCCACATCAACAATGGATATCAAGGAAAAACAACAGATTTAGAAATTGAAAGAAAAAAAATATTTCGAGTTGATCATCACAGATGTTATTCACAGTGTAAACTCCCATACACATTTCCTCATCTCATCTTAACGTCCATTTAGCAGCTGTTCTGGAGCTTGTGATAATGTCACATGGCCTTCATCAGCAGGTGGAGTTTGCCCAGTTGTTATGGATTTGCAGATGTCCAAATGTCCATTTTCTGAGCACTTGAACCATTTTGAATACATTACTCGTAGAAAATGCAAATTTTAACGTCTAGTATGCTGTGACAATTTGGCGACTTCAACTGCTGATGAAGGTCATGTGATTTAATCAAAGGTTTAAATAAATTACTCTGACGATGTCAAGGCTCTAGTGTTTTTTTTAGTTAAAATCATACTTGGGACTAAAAGTCAGCATATTTCAACTTCTTCTGCTGCTTTTGATAATCCTGTAATTTAAATCTGCCTCTTGTGAGTCCCCCAACTTTATGGAAGTTTAAAACTAACTGGAGTAGCTCTATCTAGAAAAGAATTCCGCATTTCCCTTATTTTAAAAGCCTGTCCTCTTTGTTATCTTCAGGGAAGTGGAAGCCTTGTTTGGATCGAAAGGAGGTTGAGGTTGCAATTTCTAAGTTGTTTTTCATGTTTTCAATTATGGTTTGCATTGAAAAGCCTGCAGCCCTGATGAATAATGTCCACTTATATCTTGAATAAGAATGTTTGTCCTCAGTGTTCTTTTGTAAAACATTTATTTTTTCCACAAGAATACTCGAGCATTGTATTTTGTCTATAACCTCCTCATTTCACCAGCGCTGAAGTGCATCTCATTCTAAATTAATATGATTTACTTCAGTGAAATACAAAAATACTTTTTTCATACTTCATCCAATGAAAATGGGGCTAGAGATTACATTTGTATGTTGAATCAATGAACTGAGCTTTTATTGCATGCACCTTCAGCAATTAATGATGCAAGAAACAAAAAACGGTGACTCATCGCTAACAGCGCTATCAGTGCTAACAGTGCTATCAGTGCTAACTGTCCTATCAGTCCTATCAGCCCTAACAGTGCAAACTTAGCGAGAAATGCTGACAGAGCAGGGTTTACTTTAGTCGGTGGGTGCTATGTCCCGTGGCAGTCGGGGCAGTGTTAACAGCTTTAACCACCGTATAAGAGCAGTGCAGAGCAGTGCAGAGCAGTGCAGAGCGGCGGCCGTTAGCTGAGCATTTACATGCGCTAAAAGCATGCACGGCCAGCCGGGCTATGTCACCAAAGCAAGGAGTAGCTCGGAAACGACACACACAGAGGGAGTGTGACTCCACTATATCTTCACATGGTCAACATGTTGAATACAGCTCCTGCTTTACAAATGTGAAGAATCAATTGCTTTAGTCCAAGAAGAGGAGTCCCATGTCTTTTTTGACAATTGTGTTTTAATTGAGATTTTGACTAAATAATAAAATGAACACGTTCTGTGATGTACTTGAAGGCACTGTTGAAGTACCTTCCTCCACTGATCTACAGATGGAGCTAATGTAAAAATAAATGCTGAAATGCGGCAGCAAATGCAGAGATGAAGTAAACAGTGTAAACAATGCAGGTTTCAAATGTCTGCAAATGCATTTTGCAGGTGTATTAGGCCTCAAGAATACAGACAATGCATTTTGGATGAGTGACACTGAATGTAAACATAACATTTGCTTGCTTACAAGAAAACCTCACAGTGCACTTTTACAGTGGAAACACACCAATAAAAACAATACAGCGGCCTGAAGTCGCGTTCATGTGTGTCAGGCGGGAAAACATTCTTTGTAACATAAGTGAACGTGTCACATGACTCTGTTACTGATTGGTTGCAGGTATTCTCTGACTGCTAAAAGTGAAACTATCTCCATCTTTTAGTTTGGCCGCAGCTCTCCGTAAACATTGCACAGCAGCTTGCTGCAGGACGCACATCTTGTCGTTTCTCTTGTGTGTTTTTGGAGTTAACCAACACAATGATCTTCCCCTTAACCTTAACTTTACTGCTTTGAGTTGCCTAAACATAACCATAAGAATATGTTAATCATTGAGCTAGTCTCAACTCTTCTTTTTCCGCGATACAATGACGCAGTGAAGTGCCAACCAATCATATGTTTTTGTATCCCCCCGTTAATCAAGTGTTATTTAACGGTAATGTAGCATGGCCTTGCTGTTGTCACTCATAGTCTGAACATAGCATTACTATATTAGCAACCACACTTCAACCTGACCAGTCCCTGCTACAGGGAGCCACAGGCTTTAAAACCACTCTGTGTTTCTTTCATTAGAAATATTCCTCAAGTAGAAGTAATGGGACATGTAATAAACAAGCCACTTGGGGTCCATGTAACTACCGAAGAGGCCCTCGACAACTTTTTTCTAAGTCCATTTCTCTACATTTGCATTTATTTAATTTCATGATTTCACAGAAGCAACATGGACCCAATGTTGATTCAAGCCATCTAGAGAGTTTAAAAGACCACAGAGCTGAACACCTTTACCCATTTGTGCATGACAAATAGTTCAATCCACCACTATTGTCAATGGTAAATAATGAAACATTTATCATTAATGCAGCTACATTTGTGCTAGCAACTGTATTTAACCCTTAGATGCACGAGTGACTGCACCCTACACTCTTCCATAAGCGGGTCAGAAATTACCCATATTAGAATCAATGTGTTTTTATGATTTTTTTTTGCCATTTTGGTTAAGAATAATCACTTGTATAATATTTAGTATTATATTTAGGACCACACAAGAATGATTTCATGTTTGAAATATCTTTATTTTTCACTTTTTAACATTTTTGAAAAAGACTGCGTCGATCCCGCTGCCCAGCTGGTTCCCGTAAAAATGTGAACATCCATTGTGTGTGTGTGTGTGTGTGTGTGTGTGTGTGTGTGTGTGTGTGTGTGTGTGTGTGTGTGTGTGTAACTGTCCAGTCATTGACAGTTCCTCTCTCTTTTCCCTGTTTTGCCTTCTCGTCTCATCACTGTATGCAGTTCAGACAAACTACCTGTTTCTGGCTGTGATCATTAATACTTACACGTATCAGCTCTTGCTGTGTAAAATAATCTTCCTGAGGGGTGACACTTCTGATATAGTCTGTGTGGTCCACAGTTAATTTATTCCTGACAGCCACAGTTGATAAGAATCAAAGGTTCCCATTGGATTCCATAGAAAATGCATTTTTGACCCACTTATGGAAGCTTGGGGTCGTAATACAAAAACTACAATTTCTTAAAATGTATAAAAGGTAAGTTACAAATGTAAATGGTATTATATCAAAAACATGTTTTTTGAGGAATACCTGGAATATGAAATGATGATCTTCATTACGAAGATATTTCAAGAAAACAACCTCACCGGGTCATTTTTGACCCACTTATGCATCTAAGGGTTAAATCTCAAAACAAGGTACCGCCTAAGCAGTACAAAACATATACAATTAACTAATAAATAGATGCATTTATTCATTTTCTTTTAGTTTGCGCATCACCGAGCTCCATCAGCCACTCAGTGAGAGTTCAGATTTTTTAAACCTAAGGAAAAATCAGAGGCTGAGTCCCGGCCAAGTTGACGCCATACGTTTATCCAAGGAGCTCGACGGCAGCACATGTCCTCTGTCTCATATCGGATGAGGTGCAGCTCAGGACAAGCTGATGGAACAAGATACAGAGAGGGGACTCTGTGTAAGCCAGCACATACTACAGTGTCTTTATCTACAGATCTGGACATCACAGCCCCGAACCCCTCGTCAGACAAAATCCTCGCCTCCCTGATCGATACACCACCAAGCAAAACAACGGTGTTGGGTGTAGACGTCTCAAATTCTTCATCAGTTCTCCTCTCGCTTTTTTTGTTTTTGTTTTTTTACATCACCCAACCCCTCTCCTTTATCTGTGGCTGGATCATCAACACACAGCCAGTAAAGCCCAGACCAGTGTGTGTGTGTGTGTGTGTGTGTGTGTGTGTGTGTGTGTGCATGCACTGATGAGTGCCTTAATATGTTCTACACTACAGTATGAAAGCCCATTTCAGCCCTTATGGTCCAGCATGTGTGCGTGTGTGTGTGTGTGTGTGTGTGTGTAACCGGATCGGCCCGTCTCACCCCCTCATTAGCAGCCGGCTGTGGACACCAGAGGCCTTTGAGAGGCTCATGCAGATGAGCAGAAACCCGAGGAGCTGTGGTGGGAGCTGGTGGGAGAGACAGCAGCAGTTAGCTCGGGAGCTAAAGAACATCAACAACGTCTCTCAACAACGTCTCTCATCTGCATGAGCCTCTCTATCATTCTGTCTCTGCTGCTCTGTTGCCTCATGGAGCCCCCTTTTTGTTTTTTTTTGCTTTACCCTCAGACAACCCAAGTGCTAATTTGCTAAGACTCACCCATTCATGTGTTGCTGCTATTTTTTTTCCAGTCAAACTTTATCTTCTTGCACAACACTACCGTTGTATAAACGTGTGCAAATAAATAATGGTGAACATTATGCATGTGATTCCAATGGAGAAACGAAAAATGGCGGCAGACCAAACCAAACTAAATGCAATATTTCCATCATGTTTTTTCTTTTCACTCATTTAGAGGTTATACTGACGCTCTAATTACATAATTATTTAAATTCAAGCTAGTCGCTACACACAAACAAAAGGAAACATAGGTTGCCTTGTTGAAAAGCATCCCAATTTGCTTTGGTGGAAGGCTAGTTATGAACATTTCAAAGCTGCGCACATTTGTGGAACATTTAAAGACAAACGATTAATTTTATTCAAGGGAAAATGTATAGTGGCCGTAGGAATTATGACGATGGGAGGAAATAGTCTGACGATATAATAAATGTCCACAGAAAGAAGTGGTTGGGGTGGTCGGACAGATCAACACAACATCAGACCACTGTTCGCTTTGCCTTTCATGCTGACAGTCAACGTTGGTTTTTATAAATATGACAACCATTGTATCCCATGACCTTAACCAAAGTAGTTATTTTAACCCAAACCTTTACTGTCAGACTTGCATCATAAAACTGTTCTATCTTATCTTTTTTTTAATGGCATCTTTCTGATCGGGGCATCAGTTCAGAAAACTCTTACGTGTCGAATAGGAGAGCAGCTATAAACAACGTATTCTGTCGTTTCATTTGGAGGACTTGATAGTCTACGTTGGCTGTAGCTCTACAGCAGTCAACCCTCACTGTCAATCGTTTCATTCTCACCCCGGCTTTAAGAAATAGACTCCATAACAGGGCAAGAGCAGTAGGCCTGGCAGGCTACGACAAAAGATGCACCAACAACCTCAACAAATAGTAAAAGAGTATTCAATGAGAGTACAGCATGTGCTTTCTGTAATGTCATGTCAGCAAAACACACACGGCACACGCTGATTTAACAGGTACAGCTCAGTGTTTGCTGTTTTTACTTATTCCCCAAAATGTTTTTTATGTCTGAAGTTTATATCCAATATGAATCTGCTTAATATCCAAAAGAAAAAGGAAGAAATATATAAAAGGTATATATAAATCTAACTACATAATATATTTATTAAACAGTATTGTATAATATAGATATTTAGAAAAATAAGATTAGCCATTAGTGACCATGTGACAGACCAAATCAACCATTTTTCAAAATAAGATAATGGATTTTTCAAAAGTTGAACAATCTACATTTTTTATATAAAACAAAATGCAAGGTAAATTCATGAATTAAAAAAAAGAGATTGAAGTTTTTTCTCTTTGTTTTTCCCTCTCTCCTCCTCCCTCCCTCCCTCCAAGCAGCCCCGTCTCCAGCTCATATCCATGTTTATAGAGAGCCGCTCTCCATTATCCTAATTGAAAAATGAGAGTAAAGTGCCACTTTATTCACAATACACAACCATAACCCCCTTCTATTCATCTCATGCACTACAGTTCACCCCGAGGCAGCAAAGACGACTCTTCAGCATTGCTGCTCAGAGATGACAAAGTAAACTGAAATGTCAATATAACATAGATTGTGATCTATTTTCATGTTTTTAGCAGTTTTATTATATTATTGAGACAGACACACAGCCAAAACCTCACAGAAAACACATGCAGGACAACAACACACACTCAAACACACATTAAGGCAAGTGAATTCAAGATGATTCATCTGGTAAAAATCATCAATCAATCAATTACACAAACAAACACACACTTAAAAAAACTTCCCAGAATGGCCAGAATTGTTTGTACCATGAACATTGGAGTCATTTTGTGACTCATACATGTTCTACATCTAAGTCCACTCATGATAAAGAGGTTTATGGCATACGCTCTTTGCAGCTCTAGGAACAGTCAATAATCTAGTGAAACATACAGCAGAAACATTAGAATCGTGTACCGCTCTCATTATGTTACGCCGCAAGTTATTAGTGGAAAAAAAAAAAAAGAGTACAAATACAACATAACATTGCACAGTGCACAGTGGTACAAGTAATGGAGAAAAACAACAGCCGTCTGAGGTGGTACCAGCACTTCAGAGTTACTGTATAGGTTTACCAAGAAAAACTTGTGTTGATGTGTACTCAGTGGCGGCTGGTGACATTTTTTTGTGGGGGGGCGCAGTTGGGCGGCGCAGTTTAAATAGCACTCCACAATGAGAAGAAAAGAGGTTTGGAGTAGAATATTCTAAAAAACAAAGCTTTATTTCAAGAAAACACAATGCGCAACACTGTCCAATAACAACTATCAACAAACTAACTTTGGGCATGAGAGGTTCAGAGCAGAATGGTTTAAGAAACATTCAATGTGGTGGCCAGAGCAACTTCAGTGAATACATTGACGTAGCATTCAAACTGGGGGCCCTGCAGTAAGGTGGCCCTGGTGAGGTGGTCTTTGAAGGCAAAGCGTTCCCTGGTGTGTCCAAGTATGGTGTCACAAACCTACAGATAAATATAGAGAGAGAGACAGAGACCGTAAGATAAGTTGTGGGGAAATATCTACTACAAACAGGCTTCATACTACAGACAAAAAACTATGTTTTGTGTGTCTTGATGGCTCAGCAACATAGACAAAAGGCCAGGAGCCACCTTGATGGCTGTAGCTATCTCACACACACACACACACACACACACACACACACACACACACACACACACACACACACACACACACACACAGGGGGTTGAATTTGTATTTTAGATAAAGTTATAGCCTGATATGACATCCACCCAAATCTAACAATGTCCAACATGTGTTCTGCTGTGGGAAAGATAAAACATTAAACTCTAACACAGGCATCTGCTGATTTTGACACTCACTTCTGCAGCAATCCTTCAAGCTCATCTTCCTTCACAGCCCGGCGCTTCCTCGGCTGCTCAGAGCCACTGCACACGGAGCCTCCAGCTAGCAGCTCCGGTTAGCATGTAGCTTGGTGCATGTAGCTTCACTGCTTTGCTGCTGAATATTTAAATCCGGACGTTCGGGTCCCAACTCTTTCAGCCTCTTCTTGTCAACATCTGATCGTGGATTGAAAGGTGTTTCGCGTAGAGATACCACAGAGTTTTCAGTCGCCATACTAACATAATCAAAGTCTCTGCTAGCTGTGTTGCTCGCGTAGCTACGTGGGAGCTATATGGGATGTGAGGGAATGATAAAGGTCTCTGATTGGACGAATAGTCCAACCACGTTGCAATAAGAAACGATGTCATTGGCTAGGGCGCAGATTCGTGCGCCCGAAGATTCACGTTTCATCCGCCAATGAGAAGCTGTCCTTGCCGTCACGAGGGTGAAATGTTTGTTAGCTTTCCATAGACACACATTTGGCCGGCGCCCCGAGAGGGGAGGGGCTTTTCTCAGTAATGATGAATGGCGATATATTATATTTAACTTAAGTGGTTGTTGACAGGGGCTTACGGTCTCCCACACACATTTAGCGCGTCAACACGGTATATTTCTTATTTAAATTATTTGATATATAATGTTTTTTGACAGTATATATTATATTTTTTTCTTCTTCTTTTTTTTTTTTCATCGCAAAACTTTAGGAGGGGCGGCGCCCTAGCGCCCTCTATTGACGCACCGCCACTGTGTGTACTGTACTTTTCTAAGAAAACGATCTGCACCAGTACTTTGCTTCAATGTTTACTGGGAATCGGGTATCGACTGAAATAACAAAACCAAGTAGTATTGGAACTTCTCCAGTCAAACGACGGTCAATCAATCTGTTTTTTACGACGAGCTAGAAAAAGAAAAGATCGGGCCGGTTGCTAGAAGCAAACCGTGCTAACAGCACTATCAATGGCAACAGTGCTGACAGAGTAATGCCGTGTTCACACCAAAAGAGTTGCGAATTTTTGCAACGCTTTTTCGCCTGAGTTTACTCGCTCGACTTTATGTGGTTAATTTGCCTTTTCGCTTTTTCGCAAGCGTTCGCTGCGGAAAGGGGGCGTGGCTTATCTCCGTGGCTTTACTCCGTGAAAACATTTACCATTTCTGCCATTCACCATTGAAATAACCACTAGTTCTGCTTTATACTTGTTGAGGAAGTCCCACAAACGTCGGAACATCAAACACCCCCGTGTCTGGGTTCATAATATTATCTGTAGTCGCACACAGCTCCGACTCCTCCAGGACGAGTGTCTGAATGAAGCCGCTTCCAGCGCTCCTTCAGCGGACTAGCAGCAGTTTGATTCAGTAACGGCAAGACGGCAAGACAGCGGTGACGACGGCGGAGCTTCTCAATGCTGATTGGCTTTCGCAACTCAGCGTCGGGCGGGTTTTTTCACCAGAGTTGAAATATTTCAACTCTTTTCAAAAGCGAAAAAGCGAAATCGCGCCGCCTCTATCGCGCCGTCCGGCGAAAAATTTGCTTTTTCGCAACCATTCGCGTCTGTGCATTGACTTAACATGTAATCTACGCGCGCGAATATTTCGCAACTCTTTTGGTGTGAACACGGCATAACACTGTTTCCCTGAGGTGGAACCGGTGGCTGGGCGTTACGCTTCCACACCAACGTGGTCCCGTCAGTGTTGGTTGGGGAACAGCGTACACTACTTTGTGACACTATCCATTGACCCTGGTCGTCATGATTATCTCAGAATTAGCCTTGACGATTAGGGCTGATTTAAAACGGTAGATGACGTTTTAAGCCATTTTCAACCATGAAATGCTGTTTTTTCAATCAATTGGTAAGAAATGTTACTATTAACACAAGCATTGTTGTGTTTCATAAAAGTACAGTTATATGATTTAGTTTAACTCTTCCAACACTGAGGTCATTTTCAGTCGATTTTCTCGATTTGACATAATTTCTTAAATTCACCTTTTAAGGCACTTTCATACAAGATACATACCCATGTTTTACATCATAAATTGCAGAACAATCTCAGCTCTCTATATAATGAGGCACCATTGTCATAAGGCAAAAGTGTAAAGAGAAAATATGACTCAAGCTGAAAAATGGAATCTCGATTTTTGGAAATTCTTCATATTTCGTGTTCAAACATAACTTTACAGTTGGTATATATGTGGTAACTCTGTTTAGGTGATGGAAATTGGTTTACCAAAGGTTTTAGGTTCACAAAAGCAGTGAAATATATGAATAAAATGGTAGATACATGTAAATAAATGTCTAAAGCTAAATGTTTTATTATTTTACAACCCCGTTTTAAAAAGATTTGTAGAGGAAAGCAGCTCATTGCAGCCACTAATACTGATAAAACTTGATGGCTCACATATCTGCACTCATTCTGTTCTGTTTTGTTTTGGGCGACTGTGGCTCAGTGGTGAGCAGGGTCGTCCTTCAATCAGAGGATCGGCGGTTCAATCCCCGGCTCCGCTAGCCCAAATCGATGTGTCGTTGAGCAAGACACTTACCCCTAAATTGATAATTTATTGATAATCTGATGTGGCACCTTGCATGGTGGCTTCTCTCAGCAGTGTGTGAATGGGTGAATGATGTCATGTAGTGTTAAAGCGCTTTGAGTGGTCGGAAGACTAGAAAGGCGCTATACAAGTACGGGTCTATTTACCATTACCATTTTATATATATATATATATATATATATATATATATATATATATATATATATATATATATATATATATATATATATATTAGTGCTGTCATATTAGCGCGTTATTAACGGCGTTAACGCAAACCAATTTTAACGCCGTCAATTTTATTAACGACGTTAACGCATTTTAATTTTTCAAATTTTTTTTTCCGCGAGCACCACGCCGGATGTAGCTCAACCGGAAGCAAAACAATAGGCGCGCCGTTCGGGCTTGGAAGCTAGGCTAACGTTACGGTTTGAAATGAATGAATGGTGAGCGCGATACGGCAAAATGAATGATATTCAGTGAACTGCGAACAGGTGCGCGTGCCAGAAGGGAGCGCGAGTGAACACATTGAACACAGCAGGAGAGAACGCAACGTTAGCCAGCTAGCTAAAGCTCCGGTGGGAAATTATTAGCTTATGCTGTGTTCACACCGGACGCACCGCGTCCGGTGTGAACACAGCATAACGCTACCGTTTTTGAGGAGGTAGATTTTGAGGTGAGGGGACTGACAAGGCAGAAGGTAAAGTGGTCCACCGTTCTATCAATAAGCAGACCTGCCAACCTGTACGCAATTTGCGTAGCGGATACGCATTTTGACGTCAAAGTACGCTGGTAAAAATTAATCTAAAATTAATTTTAGACTAATTGACCAGCACACATTATATGCAATGCAATATAATGCATGACGAGTATTTAATGACTTATCAATATATAGGTTATATATCAAGGTTGGCAGATCTGAATAAGGCTAAACTAGAAGTTAACACTAATACAAACATTATTTTTGCAGAATGAGTGTGTTAGGGGAGAAGGATGCAGCCATTGTTAAACAGCTGGATGCTGGATTGAAATGCAGCTGGAACTGGTCGTGGCTAAAACTGGAAGGCAAGGTCTCAATAAAAGGGCAAGAGGTGTCCTTTCATCTAGGAGATGTATTCTCCAAAATCAACAGGCAGGGATTCACCAGATGCATTCCCTGCATCAAAGATATAAATTATGCTAACAAAGGCAGCCGTGCTCTCCCTTGCCACATTGTGCCTCATATACTGTAAATGTTAGACCCAGTGACAGGCTGGCATGAAATGGCTTGCATAATACTTAGTAAGGAGGCCATAATCATTTTTGACTCATGGCTGAAGTTAAGTTTCTCCAGCTCTCCCCAGGTTGGCAAAAAAAGCATCTCAAAATGCATCAGATTGATGCTTTAAAATATGGAATATTTAAATTTTTCTTACAGGGGAGCATGCCCCCGGACCCTCCTAGAGGGGTAATATCCTTCTCACCTTTTTCACCCCTGACCCGTTTTCATGCCTGGTGCACTCTATAATTTTATTTTGTAAACCCTTGTTTAATGTTTAACCCTGAAATGTGCAGTGATTTTATTTTGTACTGCCCTGTTTGGCAGTTGTTTTTCAATAAAATAAAGCAAGCCAATCCACTTTTTCATGTTGATAAGAGCATTAAAATGCACAAAAAAAAATTGCGATTAATTGCGATTAATCGCGAGTTAACTATGACATAAATGCGATTAATCGCGATTAAATATTTTAATCGCTTGACAGCACTAATATATATATATATATATATGTTTTTATAAGTGTATATATATATATAGAGAGAGAGAGAGATTATTATTTATTGATTTTGTATTGTGCAACTTATCACTTTAACGATAGTAACAGTCAGTTCACAGCCTGTTCATTTTCATTGTCACTTGTTGGTTGAGCTGCCGTTGGAACAAAAAGCTGCAGGATCGATGGCCGCTCTGTGATCTAAATGTCAGATCAGCTATTAACGGCACCTTGAGAAGTCGGTGCAGCTCTTTCCAAGTCACGGAGAACCCTGCAGAGTGAAGCACCAGGGACCAGCTATACCTGAGAGTGTGTGGATCGTTTGTGGGTATGTGTCAGCATATAGCACATGTTCTTGGATGTTTGCACAGCCTCACTCTCCAATGCGAGTGTGTGATAAGGATGACGATAAAGAGCATGAGGCAGTTTGTGTCATACCTGCCTTTTATTCAATTAATGAATATGTGACTTGCAATTTCATAGCATTTGTGTCGGCCGTTTTGACCCTTGCAGAAGCAGTGGGCCATTGACATGTGCAAGGCAACAGTAAGTGCCTCTCTTGATTTGCATGTACAAATACTTTACAGAGGTGACAATCTCAATCAGAACATCATGAAAACATTTGCTATGTAGGAGACATTGTCCCTCTCAAGCCATTAAAAGTGATCACCACAGTCCACAGTAAGACGAGGCAGGTAACATCACAATTGGACTACAGTATGGCAAATACGGCCAATTTAATGCACCATGCAGGGTGGATTTTCTGCTCATGATAAATGGCTGCATGCGGTTGCATTGATGGGGACCCCCACTATGATGGTTGGGCCAATCAAAGTTGGCTTGGGCGTCACAACTGATTGCACAAACTTGGACGACAAAAGTTCCTGTTTGGTCGTGTGCGCTCCAGTCAGCATCGGTTATTCATATTTAGATTATTTTAAAACAGTTTCACGACAGGAATCGGGACAATCCACATTACAGCTGTAAGCAGAAGTAAGAGTTAAAGTCTACAGCCATGCTGGAGACTCTGTGAGGCTGTACTTGGTGCTTTGAGACTATGCTCACAATGGCAATGCTTTGCTCATTTGTATTAAACACTGAGTACAGTTGAGGTTGATGGGAATGTCATTAGTCCTCAAGGTATTTGGTCACAAAACAAATTATTGGACAAATTAAAACTTTGACCTGATGATGGCAGAAGATGAAGTCAAAATATCAGACATTACAATGCATTCTGAAGATAACATGAATGTCTCCACCAAATGTCATGACAATCAATTAGAAATAGAAATAAAATTAGAAATATACTAGGTCACGGTCAGGCTATACACAATAACACCAACTTCAGCCGTTGGTCCCCTGTGATATTTTTCTGACAGTTGTCTTTTTGATATTGTTAATTAAATAGTTGTTCAGAACAGAAATGTCATTAGATTTGAGATGTATTTTTCAATATTTAAAATGTCAATAATTAACAAATTTCAATGAAACAATATAATACTTATATTATCTGCAAGCAGGCGGTGATGCAGGACCCTCAGCATCCCACTTCCAACGCCTGTAGCAAAGTCAGTTGGGACCATGAAAATCTGTACATCATGGCCATCCATGCGATAGTTGTTGAAATATTTTAGTCTGGATCAGAGGAATTGCCATCCGAACAGCCACTTTGGTAATATTGCTAAAAAAAAGTCTGAAAATGGCAAGAAAACAAAATACTGCAGTCTGTCTTAAGTGAGTGCATTATTTTGTAATCCAGTTCATCCACTCAAATTCCGTAAACTCATGATCTCAATGTCATAGTTTCGCCGTTCCAAACAGACAGAAATGGTAAGTATCATCAACATAGTAAGACTTGGAAACTGTATTTCCAACTACAGCTTTTAAACACTCTTATCAGCACAGTAATTAGCAATATACTGACTAGCGTGATTGGAGAGAGACAGACCCTGAGCAGCATGACTGCTGAATAATAATTTAATTAGTGAGTGTACGGACCAAGAACATAACCAACAACCCTTGGGCAACATCTTAATTCATCAACCAGATGTATCCCTTTGTTTGCTCCTTGGGTTAGGCAGAGGCTTGCCTTCTCCCATTGGTCCACCGAGGACGGTTCTGGAAGGAGGCTATAAAGCTGCCATTTTGGCAGGATGGATGGGGATCGGTCACCAGGCTGGTAGAGGTGGCCCATCAGCGGCCTGTGAGTAATTACAGTAAATTTATGGTGGATGGTTTCTGTATCAAAGGATCGGGAACACACATGGAATCATAAAAATATGAAATCCCACGCTCACAAAAAGTAAGGTGAAATGCAAGGTTCAGTGGATGTCAGGCTGTGTCATGTGACACAGGTACAGGCTCACTTCCAAACCAGTTGGACATTGATCAGCAAGGTGCTGTCAAGTGGTTTGGACAGAAGCCAATCACCACAAGATCCCGCCCTCAAGCTGGAGAATCTCTGTCTCATGGGATTTATCAACTCTCGTTTTTCTTTCTCATTCTCATTCTTTCGGTCACTACCCAAAGCTCATAGGTGAGGGTTGGAACCTATGGACTGGTAAATCGAGAGCTTTGCCTTCCGGCTCACCTCCCTCTTCACTATACGTTCCGGTACTTGGTAGTGACATGAATGCAAAAGTGACCGAGGTACTTATTCCAATATGATGTCGTTAAATTAACACAGGGGTGGCCAAACCTTCTTTTGATTGTGGGCCATATACAGACAAATATAAGGAGTAACGGGTCACATAATAGCAAATGTTTTCAACCAGCTACAGTGCCAGAAAATCAATGTTTCTAACCCTGAAAACAACATGTGATCTAATCGGTAAATAAGTAGAGTTCAAACAGGCAGCGATTGACAAATATTGTTCATGTTGATATTAAGATGTAATATAAAGAGCAGACAGAAATGGTAAAAATCCTGGTTTCTTTAACAAGAGGTGAAGACCGACATCATTTCTGTAAATTTAAATTAGAGTGTGAACTAGGACGTGCAACAATACAATATTCCATTTGGCCATTTGGGGATTATGGTATAGGGGTACACGTCTGAAAAGAGGATTTAGTTACTCACCCTGGAAGAAGCAAAGTGAGAATTTACAATCTACATGTGGATGAAACTATAACCCAGTGCATTGGCTCAATTCTGTAAATGTATCCTCTGGGTTATTGATATAGAAGACAAAATCCCTCATTTGATCAGCTTTGCATAAAAAAAGAAAATCTGAATTCTGGCAGGCTGCAGTAATGAGAGAAAACACATGATTAATGCTTTGAAATATAATTAAAAAATGGTATGTAACGACAGTCAGGATAGCCTCCAACTCTGCTTTCCTAATTGATTTTTCAGAAAAATCTTTGAGCAGCAACCTGCCTTATCTCTCCGGGTGTCGCATTTTCATGTTTACCCGCTGCATATTAACCTCTGGTGGTATCAGTCCAAACTGTGGCGGTGACCTGTGTGACCCGGCGGTCCTCTGTGGGTCAGAACAGAACAGGCCGTGCCCCAGAGCCTCAGCCAGACGGATCAATGACAAGCGCAGGCCATCATTGATCAGGGGACGAAGATAAGCATCACCGCTCAACACGGAGCAGCTACACATGTTATTTGTGTAAAGGCTGGAAATAAGATGGCATCCAGGTCCAACACCTATGTCTTCATAAAGCTTAAATGTGCAGCGAATGAGACTTTTAGTGCCCTAATTGATGACGTGCTGGGAGGTTTGTAAAGTTTTTTTCAAACAATATGACTCAATGGCTGGGAAAACCTCCTTTCTCACCTCCGAACAAAACCTCCTCACCCTCACCTACATCTACTCAAATTTCCTCAAAAGAGCATGCCGTCTTTAAAAGCAAATACACACCACAAAAAAGTCGTGTAGTGTAAACAGCACAAAGCAGACAGCACTTAAATATGGTGGTGTGAGGGTTGAGTTGATGGATGATCAAATGAATCTGCCCTCTATTTATTTGCACCTAATCTTGTATCCAGAATGTAGACATTTTTCTGCATTTCTACATTATTTCAAGTCAAATCATTTTGTTTGGGTCTGTGGGACCCGTTTTAATTTTTTATCAAAAGAAAAACGATATGATTAATCGTTTTTTCAAACTCAGACTCATAGGCATTGGCTCATTTTCTGTAAAGCACATAAATCAGAACACCTTTTCAATGACCACACACTGTACACCCCCCCCCCCCTACACATTTATATTACGGATGATCGGGTATAATAAGAGTGTGGAAATAGTAGTGTGTGAGTGAGTGAGTGAGCGAGTGTGAGTGTGTGTGTGTGTTGTGTGTGAGTTTTGTGTTTTGTTTTATGCCCCCTCCGTTCCTGCACAAGGTTGCATCATGTTGATAAATCCAAGCACCGACACATGTCTGCTCTCACGTTACCGCACATTTTAGCCTCTGTCTTGCGGGAACCAATCTTTATTTGCTCATACTCCGTGCCAGCTGCAAATGGTGGGCAGGACACAATAAATAAAGCTCTGCCCGTGTGGTTCCTTATCACAACTGATCAAGGTGGCCAAAAGATTCTCTGCTCAGAAGGCCTTCCAATTGATTTTGGAAGAGAGAGAAGCTTTTGATGATGATGATGATGATGATGATGATGAGAGGTTTCAGAATGTGAGGATCACATTTATGAAAATTCAGAGTCTGACAGTGACTTTGAAGAAGAGGATAAGATTGAGCATCAGCTAGTTCCAAAATGAAGACGAGCACCAGGACCAGCCCATCAGCAGCAATTGAAGAAATGTGGATGATCCAAATTCAGGGTTCTATGCTCTAATCTCAAGGTTCTATGCTCTGACCACAGGGTTCTATGCTCTAAATTCAAGGTTCTATGCTCTGATCTCAGGGTTCTCTGATCCCAAGTTTCTATGCTCTGACCTCAAGATTATATGCTCTGACCTCAGGGTTCTAGGCCGATGCAGGAGCATCACTCATATCTTGATTATAATAGATTAATTTTGTTATTACATTTAAAAATAAATGAGTAGCACATTAATTCATACATGTGAACTAACAAAGGTAAAGGGCAAATATTAACCATATGCTGTTTATATTGCTTGTAATTGGGATGAAGTAAACATCTGTTGAGTATTTTAACATAGAATTGTGTGATTGTGTTGAATTAAAAAATTTAAAAAATGCAGCGGGTCCACCAGACCCACCAACACTGGCTGAATAACAAAAATAGGAACAGCACACAAGGATTAAATATACTGCATTCCTGCAACTGACACATGATCCTGTTGGTGAAGAACAATAATATGTTTCCTCATGTCTACCAACAGACAGCTTGGCTTTGTTTTTAATTGCCTGCATTTGATTTATGTGTGCAGAGCCTTGTTTTCTTTTTATTTGATTTTTGGTTATCTTGCAACTTTTTGTACACTTGGTCACGTGATCACATGGTGATCGTCTTTAGTGGCATTGACATGACATGCATGTGAGTGTGAATGGTTGTCTGTCTCTATATATGTGCCCTGCGATAAACTGGCGTGTACTGTGCCTTCTTCTGGGATCCAGCGACCCAATAGGATAAGAAGTTTGGATAATGCAACGAAATGGGTTTCTTAACTCCAAATCTTGTAGCATTTACTCCAAAGTCTGACACTGGAATGTGTTACTTCTTTAGAAGACATCAGTTATCAAGGTTTCTGGGTTTTCCTTTTTATAAAAGTTTAATGTTTAATTCATGCTTAGTGTTTCATGTTTTATTTCGATACTTACCTTCTTTTTCGTTGTGGACTACTTCACTTCCTGCTTTTGTGTGTTTTCCCGCCCTTGTGATTGTCTCACTGATTGTTTTCACCTGTTCTTAATCAGCCCTGCTGTCACCTGTCCCTCATTATCAATCTCATCTCCTTAAGTATTTAGGCTGTGTGTTTTCCTTCTTTCTGTTGTCAGGTTGTCTTTGTCCCAAGTTAATGTGGATTTGCTGCTGTTCTCTGGCTTGTTCATCGACATGCAGCTGTAAATGTATTGGCTGCCTCCCCATCAGTTTTTTTTTCTCCATTTTGAGATTATGACACTGACCGTGTAAAAAAGCAGGCCAAGCTACATAACAAACTCCCTGTGGTTTCAGAACACCAGCACGCCATTATACCTTGTTCTCGATTCATTTTAATATGGTGTTCGTTTATTTTTTTTAAATGAGTGTGGTGAGGTATGAGAATGAAAGGAAAAAACAATTGAAGCCTGCAACTGTAGGAAAGGACACTGGAATGTTTAAAAGTGTAATCTACCCTCAGAATATATTGTAGAAACTTAGTTTATCGTCTCTGTATTGTGCCTATATACTCGGTACTCAAGGACACAACCATCAGGATGCAACTCGACAACTTTAATAATACTTCTCCACGTATATCACAACATCATATATCAGTGCGCCATCACCTGGCCATAGCCGGCCACTACATCTCCCCCTTTTAGATGAAAGTTTAACTGCTTTGTCAGAACCTCAAGTTGACAAAGTGCATTCAACAATATAGCTACTTTCCAGGTCCCGAACTTATCTTATAATTTCAGGAGTTCACTCAAATCCTTATTAAAACTTAAAAGTCTAAACTGAGAAACTAACAGAAGAAATTATACTTTACTGTAGCGTGTGTCAATTTTTGGATGCCTGGAAGAACTCAGTTCAACAACTTCTCTCGTTCTCTAAATTTATTTACTAAATGATCACAAGCAAAGTAGTAAGCGCTGCAATTGCAAAAGCAGTGAGTGGTACAGCCAACACGCAGGTTGGGCAAAGAACAACTGCCCCACCACTAGGGCTGTCAAAATTGCTAAAAAATGACGTTCGAATATTCCCTTTAAAAAAAACACATATATTCGAACATATTCGAATATATGTGTAAATACAAAATTCTTCAGTTTAGGTGTTCACTCCCCCCCCCCCGCACCGTCGGTCGCGCATAGCGGTTTAAATGAACGGCAACAATAAACACATGCGGAGTGCTGATCAGGGATAAGGTTCCTCGGTTCCAGTGCTTCACATAACTCCCTGAAGCCCTCATATCCTTGCATACGAACGAAATAAATGTTTGCGTGCAGGCCTCCTGTCGTGCCGCAGACAACGAACTTGTGGCGGACGGCGCAAAATACGTATCCAGACGGGGCTGTTTCTCTGAAGTTCCACATTTTATGCCATATTCTCTTGGGTGCACATTCTGGAGATGTGGCCTCAAGTTGCTTGTCGTTGAATGGTAAGCTAACTCTAGCTTACATAGTGTAGCGACCCTGGGTCAGGAAAGCTACGAGACGTTAGCTGGCTTACAGGGTGTTTATTAAGGGAACATAGAACAGGCTACTGTGGGCCGCAGCCTACGCCACAACAACAGCAAAACCCCGTGAAAGCCTCAACCAGCTTCACGTCTGCTCCGGGTCAGAGACTCTGCCCCGAACGGCTCGTCACACACACACACACACACACACACACAAAAAGAGCACACTTCATCGCGGCCGCGGCGGGGGTTGCCAGATTCACGATAATTATCCTCCGAAATACTTTTTTTTTTTTTTTTACATTCGAATATTAATTTTCACATTTGAAATTCTGTTTTTAACAACTATTCGAATATATATTCGAATTTCGATTATTCGTTGACAGCCCTACCCACCACGGAAGTGGGGCCTTTCATACACAGTTTATCATCACAGGTTCGTCTCGCCTCGTCCTAACATCTGATTCGCTTTATCCTGTCAAGAGGAGGAGAATCCCGTGTTCTCATCTTTTCTCACAAGACTGGAACGTGCAACGACCAGTCTGCTTCCAGAATGTCAATATACTGATAAACAGTTGTGGGTGTTGAAGTGCGCAGGCGTGTGACTAACTTCCCTTGAGAACTGGACATTTCATAGACACAACAGCTGCATAGCTGTGTTATACTGACCTCGCTAACCTGAACTTTAATAGACATGAAGAGTAATGCAATGAAGAATATCTACAGAATATAAGGATTTATATTATCACTATTGTATGAGATTACTCACTAGATCCACTCGTAGCTTTTCAACTAGACATTTCACTCTTCAAACAGAACATTATGACTTCTTTTGTTTTAACATCTTTTCATGTTTTTCTTTTCTGTCCTCCGTAGTGTGTAGCTGTGTGTTTAGTGTTCAAAGGTCCAGTCTTTCAGGAGCCCTAGAAAGTCTCCCTGACCTAGTCATTGACATGTCACCTGATGTTGAGGGCACTGGTACTTCCCTGAGGTGTGAACGGTTGCGCCGCAGCCGTCCTCCATCCGGAGTCTCCACCTCGTATGAGCGTGGTGTAGGTGCAGGGCCCACAACTGCCCTCTGGTGCGTGTGGGTCTGATCCACACCTGCTGTCCAGACTGAAGAGGTGGCAGGGTTTGAGTGCGGTGTCTCCGGTTGAACGTTTGTTGCTGTTGCAGTTTCAACGCAGTGTCCTTTTCTCTGAATTCCTTGAGATCCGGCCACTGTGGTTGTAGCTGCAGCGGTGACACTGGAACTGGTGTTCTGAGTCTCCTCCCCATCAGTAGTTGTGCTGGGGAGGTCCCGTGTGCCAATGGAGTAGACCTGTAGGCCAGCAGAGCTTTGTGGAAATCACCCTCTTTCTCTAAGAGAGACTTAACAGTTCTGACGGCCCGTTCAGCCTCCCCATTGCTGCGGGGATAACGGGGGCTGCTTGTCACATGTGTAAAGTCATAATCTCTTGCAAACTGAGAGAATTCATGACAGTGAAACTGAGGACCGTTGTCCGTGACTAGCACTTCTGAGCATCCATACCTAGCCAACACAGCTTTAAATCTTGCAATAGTCTGTTTAGCTGTTGTGTCTCCAGGTAGGGTGCAAACTTCAATATAGCGAGAGAAGTAGTCTATCATGACTAAATAGTTCCCATTCTGCCATTGGAAAAGATCTGCTGCAACCCTCTGCCATGGTCTGCTTGGGAGGTCAGTCGTGAGCAGAGGCTCGACAGGTGTTTGAGCTTCACGTGCACAAATCTCACATCTCTCGGCCATCTGCTTTACAGCAGACGTGATTCCTGGCCACCAGACAGATTCTCTAGCCCTAGCTAGGCATTTGTTGATACCATGATGTCCCTGGTGAAGTCTCTGCAGGATGTCAGGTCTCATGTGTTCAGGGATTATGAGTCTCTCACCTTTCATGAGCAGTCCTCCTCCTTCATGCAGGACTGACCTTTCAGGCCAGTAGGGCAACAGCAGCTCATGCATATCTCGTCTGTGTTCAGGCCAGCCGTTTGCAATGTATCGACTGAGACATTTGCAGGTGTTGTCAGAGGTTTGTGGGCTCTTAATTTGTTCCATCTTTGTCGGTGTGGCTGGCAGGCTTTCTACTACACTGTCCAAGTAAGCTTTGCATTCCTTTTCCAGGTCCTGCTCCACCTCCGTGGCTGTGGCTGGACGAGGCGCTCTGGACAGAGCATCAGCTGTTATCAGGTTTTTACCTGGGACATGGATGATGTTGAAATTGAATCTGAACAGCCTTAATCTGAATCTGATAATCCTCGGCGGAAGGTCATCCAGTGCTCTGGACTTCAGGAGTGTTATGAGTGGCTTGTGATCTGTTCTTATAGTCAAATCTAGGCCGCTCAAGTATCCGCGCAGGCGCTCACATGCCCAGGTCGTAGCTAAAGCCTCTTTTTCTATTTGGGCATATCTTGACTCGGTTTGGTCAAACTTCTTGAAATGAAAACCACAGGTCTCCACTCACCGCCTAGCTGTTTTTGTGTCAAGACGCCCCCTAGTCCATACGAAGAGGCATCCGCTGACACCATGGTTTCGTGGTTTGGGCTGTATTGGGCTAACACAGTCTCTGACCCCAATTCTTTCTTAGTGTCCAAGAACGCTTTCTGTTGGGGTGCTCCCCATGTCCAACTGTTCTCTGTCTTCAACAGATCGCGAATGGGCTTTGTCAAGTCGGGCAGGCGTGGTGAAAATGTTCCTACAAAGTTCACTATGCCCATGAAACGGCGAACATCTGCCACATCCTTTGGCTCAGGCATGTCACGGATCGCCTTTATTTTATCCGGGTCTGCTCTGATGCCCTGGGAGTTTAAGACGTGGCCCAGAAAACGGACCTCTGTCAGTGCAAACTGACATTTTTCATTCAGGGTGAGCCCAGACTCTCTGAATTTCTGTAGCAGCCTATCGTCGTGCTCTGCCCGGTCCTTTCCTGTGATGAGGACGTCATCAGCATGACATAGCACTCCGTCAATGCCATCAATCAGCTGGGAAATCCTCTTTTGAAAGTGCACAGGGGCCGATGATATACCAAAGGGTAACCTCTTGAAGTAATATCGGCCCTCTGGTGTGATGAACGTGGTCAACAGCATTGAGTCTTGATGGAGTGGTACTTGCCAAAAGCCTGATGTCACGTCAAGCTTTGTGAAAACTCTGGCTCCTTCCAGCTTGGCCAGCGTCTCGTCCACTGCCGGTAAGATGTGTCTCTCTCTGATGACGCTCTCATTCAAATGGGTTAAATCTACACAAATGCGTGGTTTCCCTGACGTTTTCACAATAGGGACCATGCCTGCGCACCATTCAGTTGGTTCTTCAACACGGGCTATGACCTCCATTTTCTCCATCCGGTCTAGTTCCTCTTTAACTTTGGCCCGGAGTGGGATAGCTACACGTCATGGGGCAGAGAGGGCATAGGGTGGTGCATTGTCTTTCAGCTTAATTTTATATTCACCTTTAAGTCTACCTAGCCCTGCAAAGACATCTGCGTAGGTTGAGCGGAAGTGTGTCTCTGCATTGTCTATGCTATGGAGCTGAGGAATCATCTGCAGTCTGCGAATGGCTGGCAGGCCCAATAAGGGTGTGGTCAGGTCTTTCACGATGAACACCTCCTCCTCAATCTTTCTGTCGCCTCTCTGAATGACAGCATGCACTTGTCCTTTGACCTCCAGAGGTTGACTGGCGGGGCCCAGCAGAGGTCTGCGTGTCACTGTGTAGCTGCCGTATTTCTCTTGCGTGTATTCTGTTGCCCCCGTGTCCACTTTAAAGCACATCGGGCCACCATTAATGGTAAGCATTTCAGTCCATGTAGACACCTGTGAATGGTCAATAGCTCCCAAATAAGCCGCCACATAATCCTCCTCAATGGATTCTAGCTTTTGAGCTGATCTGCACACAGATGCAAAGTGTCCCCTCTTCTGACATTTTCTACATTCAACATCTTTTGCTGGGCATTCAGTTCATGCATGTGTAGGGGTTCTGCCACACTTCCCACACCGTTTTGGGTTGGTTGAGGCAGGCTGAGGCTGAAAATGGCTTACGCGTTGAGCAGAATTTTTCCTATAAGCCTGTCTCTTACTGTTGTAAGCCACTATTTGCTCCGGTGAATCGGCTGCCCGGAGAACAACTTGCTGCTTTTTCACCTCTTCGTGCTGCCTCACTTGAACTATGGCTGTAGCTAAATCCAATTTTGGGTTGAGCTGCATTTTTTCAGACAATTTGGCATCACGTATCCCGACAACAATCCTGTCTCGGATCATCTCTTCACGCAAGGCGCCATATTTGCAATGTTCAGCTAGCTTGTGCACTGCTGTGATGAAGTTCTCTGCAGATTCGCCAACTTCCTGACTTCGTTTATTAAACTTGGCTCATTCAAAAATTACATTATGCACTCCTACAAAATGTCCATCAAAAGCCTTTTTTACCTCGTCATAGTCATTTTGTTTATCCTCAGCCAACTGCAGTGCACTCAGGATATCGTCAGCCTTATCACCCATTGTGTAAATGAGAGAATTCACCTGGTAAGCTTTGTCTTTTTCTTTCAATCCAGAAGCAAGCCTGAAGCATTCAAATCTTTTTATCCATGCGGGCCACGAGCTTGGCTCGAAGTCGAAAGGTCCCGGTGGTGGGATGGTAAAGATGTGATCCATGCTGTGTGCTAGTAGCTTCCCGCTAGCTTATTGTTAGCTTTCACCGTCAAACTTTCTCTGTAGCTCCACACGTCACCGTCTTCTCTCTCCACACCGTCAAACTACTCCGACTAGTTGTCTGTACCACTAGACTCTGTCTGTTGCGGGTTATAAGCTTCTGACACCATGTATTGTGCCTATATACTCGGTACTCAAGGACACAACCATCAGGATGCAACTCGACAACTTTAATAATACTTCTTCTCCACGTATATCACAACATCATATATCAGTGCGCCATCACCTGGCCATAGCCGGCCACTACAGTCTCCACCGCTAGTTTTAAGTCTTCTTCAGTACAGCATGATGTTCACTTAGTCAACTATGAGTTTAGAGTCCAGCAGAGTATGCGTATGTCTAGTTAAATGTCTAATTCAGTGTTTGTTTGCACTTAACTCCACCCTCTCGTTTTATTTCTGTTTGCAAAAACAAGATGGCGACTGCCAAAATGAGGAGCTGAATGTCTACTCTTTTTTTTAATATAAAGTCTCTGCTACAGTCTAAATATGATCTTTCTTGCAAAAATGTAAACATAATCCAGTTATTGATGCCCAAAAATCACCAACTGCCGAGAGCAAAAGATGAAAAGTAAGAGTGTGAAATATACAAAATAGTATAAGCAACACATTTTGTGCCATATTCTTACACATAAGACATGTTGATGGGTGGTTTTCTAAAAACCAACGTGATGTTTGAAAGCTTGAAAAATGTGGTTGTAAGACTCACTCTAGCCTTTAATTTTACTGCAGCGTGAGCGTTGCTGAAGAGCGTTCGGGAGCTGTGAAGAACCAAAAAGTAGGAGTGAGAATATAAAGACAGAGCTGTGGGAGAGCAGAAAGCATGAGGGGATTGTGATGAAGAGCATTAGGCAGAAAAGAGAAGTGCTAGGCAGAAAAGAAAAAGGGAAGGCTGAAGAGGAAAATGAGGACAGTGCTGTGTTTGTGTGAGTGAAAGAGAAATCGGGGGAGAAAGAAGTCCAAGAGGAGACGCAGCGGGAGGAGGAGAGCGCGGCAGAGGGAGGCAGAGATGATGATTTGTGGCTCTCTCCAGTGTGCTAGCGTTACAGGAATGGCCCTCCAGGGCAGCATGAAAAGCCTCTTGATTGTTTGGAGTGGTAACTGGAGCCCCCAGCTCCTTGCCCTGATAGATTTATTTACATTTCAGCGCCTGGACTCCACTCAGAGGAGAAAAAAAATGATACGAGGCAGCCGGGGCATCAATATTTTGTAGTAGTGATGATCCCACTTGCAGCCCCCTCTTTTGTTTCATGACGATGACTTAATGCTGCTGGTGATGCTACATGTTGCACCGGTCAGTCATTGGCTACGATGGACACAATTGGTTTACTGGTGTATCCATAGTCTGCATCTGTAATATACAACCTCTAGAGAAATGTTTTAATGTCTGAGAGTCTTGAGGTTTTTGTTTTTTTGTCTGTAATTAACTTTAACTAACACTTAATCAATTGCTATTTAATGAACATGATTGCATCATCACATCTGATTGACCACACAGCACTTCCCTCAGCCTTTGCGCCACAATGATTCTTTGAAGTCTTTCCAAATGGCAAGGCTGTCACTTCATTTTAAAAGGCTTGAAGACATTTGTGCAGGACCCCTGGTGTGCCAAATATTAGACCACATGTGCAATCTAAAATTATAGATGGCCCTCAGGGTTTTCATTTCTGCCAATATGTAATTACGACAAATCAGCCAGTGAATGCCACGCTTTCTCTCAGCCTACAGACTGCATCTCTGTATCGTGTTGACTCGTGACATTGTTTGTTCATCCTGAGAAAATTCACCAACAACATGTTTAGTATCATCTGCATGCTACAAAACGAAAGTTGGGTCAATGTGGGACTTAAAAGGACTGCGTTCAGAATAGACGACAAAATCGCAACAATTTGAGACACGAGGTGTCGAACCTTTGCCTTGCTGTTGAAAATCTTGTTAGACCCATCCACCTCCCGTCACCCACAACAAGTAGTCTTTGTCGATATTTAATACTGCGTAACTAGCTCTCACCGTTGCTCAGTCACGTGGACGTGTCTAAGTGTTTACCACAAAAAAGGGTCCTAATTGACGTTCCTTTGGCACTGTTTTCGTGCTGAAAAACAATTTGTGTCGATGTACTCGAAACCATTTCATTCTCAAACTGCCAAAAGATCCTGGGCTGGATTTGTAAGCACCTTCATTGCTGCCATGCTAGAAGCAGTGATTCTCAAATGGGAAGAGATCAATTCTCACTCTCATATTTTCCAGTCGGCCAGGAGAAGCAGTCCAACATCTTAAACCTCAGGGCTCCTGCCTGGACAGAGGTTAGCGGCGGGCATCGACCGAGCTCTCAGTGAGAGAGAAGCCCGGAGAGTGAAGACATGAAAGATACATGTGAAAACTGAAAAAAAGATTAAGTGTCTGCAGCTCACTAAGATCTGGCAACATGTCATAGTGTTTACATTCCCATCAGCCTCTGCTGTACTTTAGTGCTAATATGCAAAAGTAAATCTAGATGGTGAACATGGTAATTAGTTTTGTGAACATTTTGTCATAAACCAAAGACGAGTTGAAATCGGTAAGGATTCATCCTCTGGGAGAAATGAGTGACACAATGACCTAACAATCCATCCAATAATATTCAGTACAGACCAAAGTGGTGCAGCAACCAAGACTGACATCTGTAGAACTAAGTGTGGTGGAAATTTATCATAAGTGCTTTATTCTTAAATGTGTAGCTGAACTCTGAAAGCGGAGTTCAGTTCATCTTGACCCAGTCTAATCAGCGCCATCCGTGTGAAGCAATAACCGGTGGATCTCGGTATTGTTTTTGTTCTTTTCGTTTTGTTTTCTTTCTGTGCCTCTCACTCTTGCTCTCAGGGCCGTAGCCAAACAACATCCTCCTGACAGCATCAAGGCTTGTCTGGCGGGAAGGAGGACACTGCGAGGAGGAGCGGGGGGGGGAAAGGGCAAACATTTCAATAATAATTGTTGATGTATAAAACTCATGTTGAACTATTTTTCCTGGTCAGACCTCCGAACCATCTGTGGTGACGAGCTCTGCCCATTCAATTGAATTATTCCAAATTTCTGTTTAATAAATGCTTAAAGACATTTAAGTGTTTCACATCGCATTTGTTTTCTCTAAAGGAGATTGATAAGGTTAATTAAATTTCCATTACACTAAGCACGGCTATAAAGTTAAAACTTTGTGTAAAATGTTTGTTTTGTATTTACTGTAAAGACAGAATTGTCATAGGTTTAAAATAAACAGCAGATAAAAGCTGTTTCTATACATGAAATAAAGCATACAAATGGGGACTGTCACCTTAAAATGAGTGAAATATATAGTAACACTGGACTAGTTCTATGGAAAAGGAAATTAACTGTTTAGAGAAAACTATTTAAATGGTGGCGTAGTCAGAAAATAACAGCAAATAATTTTTCTTGAGGAGCAGAATGGAAAGTAAAAGGCACAAGTCTAGACTGAACAGAGACATCCTGCTGAATTATGAGACCAAACAACTACCTGCTTACCAATTGTTTGTCAATACGAGCAGCTACTAAAGCCAACATAATGACTCTGATTGTTATGAGTTTATTTATAATGCTACACAGCGATCACATTCATTTTTGGGAAAGGGTAAACAAATAATCAGAGTGGTTTTAGAGTACTGGCAGACTTTCTGGAATAACGTCTTTTGGTGTCACGACTGTTTGCTGTCCTGGCTCCTCAATGGTGGAATGAGCCTTCCATTGACATCAGGACAGCAGAAAGTCTCTACATCTTCCGTCGAAAACTAAAAACGCATCTCTTTCGACTACACCTTGAATAAGGAAGGTAGCACTGTACTAGCACTCTAGTAGCACTTTGATGTCTCTTATTGATAGCACTTTTGTAATTTTCTGTAATTTTTGTAATTTAACTCTATTGAAGAAACTGTACTTTAGTGATTATTGATTATTGATTCTTGTTCTTCTGAGTTTGTACTCATGATTGAATGCACTATTGTAAGTCGCTTTGGATAAAAGCGTCAGCTAAATGACATGTAATGTAATGTAATAATGTGAAACCGCTCGGTGCTTACATGTTCAGAGGAAGTACATGTACTCAATTGCTGAGTATATCCATGTATTGCTTCACCACATTTTGGAGATATTGTACTTTTTACCCCACTACATTAAATTACTTTACCGATAAACATTTTACACACAAACTGATTGGTTTGTATAATGTTGAATTGTTATACATTAAACTGCTCAAAAGCGTAAGAAGGTTGATACAATTATTTTCACCTGCGCCCGTACCTGATTGAAGAACTGGCAGGGTCAAACAAACACAGGAGTTTCAATCAATCCATTTTTTTAAAGTTACGTTAGTGATTTTTCTTACATGTCTTTTGTACTTATGTTGAGTTGTTTACGAGGTCAGCAAAAAGGATCGAGGTCATGTGCATTTTTGCATGATGAGTCAATGACGCCCCACCGAACCTACACCCTCTCCCGCTCCTGCTCCCTGCCCACACTCCTCTTGTGGCTTTGCGTGGTGGGTCCGCTATATTTAGTGCTCCAACCGCAGGTCTTCATCTTCATTTGTGTTTATGATGGAACACAAACGTACAAGGGATATCGTTTGACTACCCATGCAAACATTCACTAGTAACCTGCTGAAACTGAGACAGATATGTAATATTGTGATACAGACGTTAACATAATGGTAGCATTGCATTTTGGTTCAAATATACTCTTGTCTAGAGTAGAAATGGCCAATGTGTTCATTCATTGTAAAGGGTTGTTCACACAGTCAACCGTAGGAGGGTGTATGGGCCGGCTTTGAATTGGGTCACGATGTGGGAGATATTAGGGCTGGGCACCTAATATTAGGGCTGGGCACCTTTAACGTGTTATAAATACGTTAACGTAGCAATCCATTAACGCCAACAATGATTTTACCATGCATTAACAGCATTTTTTTTTAGCATTGGGAGGGGCTTAACACTGGTACTGTACTTTTAAATGGACATTTTCATTTTAAATCTCTCCCAGACGACGTAGTTGATAAAAGCAAAGCTATTTGTAACCACTGCAAACTGGAATTATCTTATCACCTGAGTACTACGAGCCTGAAGTACCTTAAAGGCGTTACACAGCATTGATGCAGCCAACTAGCGTCCTTAGAATCGCAACAAATGACGGCGCGTATGGGCCTCAAGACGCACCGACGTAAGGAGAATACATGTATGAAACGGAGCAGACTACACAAGTGACGGCATTACAACGTGCACCGACTGTTACTCTCACTGGAGACTATGGACATCGCGGGGTAACCACAGTTATCTCGGAGTTACAGTTCATTATATTGATGAACTGGGTGCTGCTTCACATGCTTTGACTGTCATGAAAACAGAAGACGTGCACAGAACATTTTATTCATGTTGCACAGCGGTGGAACGTTTCCAATAAAGTCAGCACACTTAGCACGGATAGTGAAGCGATATGACGCTGCTGCGAGACATCTGCCGTTGGAACGCGTCCCCTGCGCGCACACTCTCCAGCGCTCTGTCACAGTGCGTTTGACAATGTCCTGGCCAAATGCAGAACAGTTGTGGGCCTTCAAACACATCCCAGCAAGTGCTGCTGAATTAGAACAGCAACAAATTGAACATGGACAAAGAAGGAGTCGCTTGTCCCTAACAGGGACCCTTACGACTGAACATAGACTGTTTATGTTGTTCCCTGATAAAAGACAAATGTTTCTTCTTTACCTTCTGGTTAAAAAAAAAAGAAAACAGATTCATATACTGTATGATAACTTGCTGTTGCTCCGAGAGTGCCTGTTATATTGTTCTGCTAAAATAAACTTTAAAATAAAAGCGTGCAATACACTAGTTTTTCATTCATTATTGAATTTTGCACATAATGTGATTAATCTCTGTTAATCACAGAAAAATCATGTGATTAATCGATTAAATCGTTTCATCTTTGCCCAGCACTAATATGTATACATACATTTTTTTCTTCTCAAATCTTTTCTTTTATCTTCTTGCTGTAAGATAGTGCTTCATCAGCTTGTGTCTTGTATTGAGAGTGATTACCCAAAAGGAGAACAACCAGAAAGAGGCAGTAGCTCGGGACAGCCAGCAGATATCCACAGGCAGACGGCCCTCAGTCTTAAGTGGAAGAGCAGCAGCCTCTCTTCCATTTAGGATAGTGGGCTATTTAGCCTGACAGCCATTAAATATGAATTAAAAACCACACAGGCCTCTTTGCCTTCGAAAATGTCATTACAATTCTTTATGGCGGCCGATTGTTGAATAAGCAGTTTGCAGGGCTCCCCTGGGGGCAAGGCTGGGAATGGGAGTGGAGTGGATGAAGGGAGGGAGGGAGGGAGGGAGGAAGAAACCGGGGTGGTCAGATGAGTGCTGGAGTGGAGAGATGGCAGGATGGGATAGGGGGACAGATGGATGAAGGAGCGAGGAGGAATGAGAGGATGAGTGGAGGGAAGGCAGAATGAAAAACAGAGGGGGGAGGGTAGGGGAGCTGAGGCACGGAGGTTGGAGAGAGCAGTGGAGGAATAACGAACAGGCCGGTCTGCTGTAACGGATGAGGCCTAATAGCAGCTGAAATGGAATCTACATTACAGGTCCTAACTGAGTGCAGTACTTCAGGGTCCGGGCACCCGAAAGGAGCAAATAATAGCACTGGCTTGAAGTGGTGCTTCAGTTTCTCTCCAGCAGATGAGGGAGATGTGTAGGGACGGTGGGGGATGAGAGGGAAGGGGAGTATTACAGAGAGATACTGGCCTTCTTCTCAGTATTTTCAGGGTTGTTAAAAATGTCTCAAAAGGTCAGCATGTGACTGGCGACTCATTTTTTATTGCTATTGTGTTCGTGGCGTGGTCGAGGCGGCCCAAAACCGCCAGGCTGTAATTATCCAAGCTGCACCTCAAAATTGTGTTTGGTGTATTGATAGAGAAATAAAGATATCGCCCTTGGTCTCGTTGCATTCCCGAATGCACCCTTTGTTGCTTTAATGCAGCTCATTTCACTGAAATCTATTTGATACACCGCCACTAACAATAGACATTTAATAAGGTTATTTTCACTGATGGGCTTAAGTTTATTCTACACAGAATAATGCTTCAGGTTGTCAGGCGGGTCACTGAATGAGGAGGAAAAAAACATTGTCCTTTTTTTTACATTACATTATTTTCATTCAGTCAAACACCTCCTGGCAAAGTGCACTTGTCTGATTGAGCTGCTACAAAAAGCCCACATTTTGGTTTGATTGGTTTTCAGAAATATGTTGATAGATAAAAGTATACATATCCTCATATCACACATTAATCAGAGCATTTTTTATATATATATTATATATTTCGCCAAAAGACTTTTTCTTCTTCTTTTTAATAAAAGAAAATAACAATTTAAAAAGGTGTGTGTCTAAATCAGGGGTGTCAAACATACGGCCCGCGGGCCGGATCCGGCCCGCCAGGGGGTCCAGTCCGGCCCGCAGGATAATTGTAAAAAGGTGAGAGAAAAAAAAAAAAGAAAAAAAAAAAAAAAAGAAAAAAAAAAAACCTCAGTATGGATTTGAACCACTGATCCTCTGATTGTAAGACATGCATGGTAACCATTGAGCCACAGACACAATTAATCACAGTACTGACTTTACTAAAAATATTGCCTAACTGCAAGGGAGTCTGCAGAGGAGAGCCCAGGCAGGTAAACAGTGGGCTGATGTCTGAATTGTTGGTCTTTATGTTTCTAGTTTATTGAAGAAAGACCTTAAAACAGGGTTTATCATCCAAAAACCTCCAACAATGATTTAAACAGAGAGTAATATTGTCATTATGTATGCGTTATTATGCTGTGATTTTACTGGTACGGCCCACTTGAGGTCAAAATGGGCAGCATGCGGCCCCTTAACTAAAATGAGTTTGACACCCCTGGTCTAAATGTTATCTCTGCTTTATAATTTGAGTGATTACAGAGTCAAAAACTGCCGTAAATTCTTATCAAATTCTTTATGGTGATATAAAAATGACGCCATGCAGTAAAATATAACGTGAGTCTGTCTGAGCTGAGAATGTACAGATGGACATGAAGCGGTGACACTGTTTACACAGTTGTTTCATTGGCTGGATGTTTGGGGACTCATGGCAACAGATTGATTGACAGTCATGGAGGGATGGACGAAGGAATGAACTGACAGATGGAGTTGCAGACAGGCTGCCAGACGAGAGCAGCGATTGTTGTTCTATTGACCACGTGATTGGTCAATGCATTGCTCCGTCTGAAACATTATCTCCCACTATCAGGTTGTCCCAAGCCGTGTGCAAAAACAACAAAAAAGGCATCACAACGTATTTATCCAACACAAGCATGAAGCAACCGCTTACATGGTCGATACGTGCACGTAGCTTTTCACATGGCCAGCAGGACCTGTCTATTTTAGTTTTTTGCTAGTTTCTTTTATAAAAAAAAAAACGAAAATGTAATCAGTCCAATCCCTCCTTATGTTACAAACAGCAACTGCAATATTTCGGTTGAACGTCTACACACAGAGGTGCACAGCTTCACTTACACTCTCCTTTTCCCTGCATCGCTCTGTTTTGTGTGTGTGTGTGTGTGTGTGTGTGTGTGTGTGTGTGTGTGTGTGTGTGTGTGTGTGTGTTTTCGCTCCTGTCAGTCCACTTAAGGGCCTTTGGTTTCAGAGGAGTCCATTGTATTTCCTCCATCGCCTAGCAACCATCACCAAGGCCGGCACTCCATTGTTGCGGAGGCTGAGCATCTGAATTGCCTGCTGCCTGTTTCTACTTTTCAAAATTGTACTGTAATTTTACAAAGTGGTGTTTCAGCATTAGAGAGGGAGAGGGAGAGAGAGAGACGGCCCAAATTGGAGGGCTATGAAAATTGGGGGAAGCTTCATTTGGTGGTTTCACATCAGGAGCTGCGCGCATTTGCAAAAGCAACACAAACAGCTGAGAGGCGGGAGACATTCAGAGCATATTGTGCATTCAGCAAAATGAAAACAAACACAGAACGATTCATAGTGTCGCGGTTTCAACCTATACTGTGTGGGACATTGACAAGAATTGAAATAGAGATAAGGAGATGCCTGTAAGGCTTTTTGTGAGTAGATGTGTGTCCATGGCTTCATAGTTTGTTGAAATGCACTTTATAGGAGAAACTGATGTAGATAAAGATCCACAAAGACAGGCGGACAAAGAGTGACGAGAGAGAGAGAAGTGGAGCTGCAGAGAGAGAGAGAGAGAAAACGAGAAAATGGGAAAAAAAATATGATCAGAGCAACATGTAGTGGGCGGGACCTGAGTGCTGAAAAGGTTTGTGGGCTAGATTTCTCTGTGACGTCACTTTTACACAGTTTCCTTGAATAGCACCTGTGTGCATGGGGGCTGTCTGTCCGTCAGTTCTGAGTAAAAACATAACCCGTGCCAGCAAAAACATATCTATCAGTGTTCTCCACTGGCCATTGGCGACAGGCTGTCCTTTCTTTCTTTCTTTTTTTCTCCCTCAGAGGCCAACATGGACTCTGTCTTTAGCCGCTGGGTGTTTGAGATTGGCCCCCTAAACCCCTCTATCTCAACCCCAAAGCATTTAGCATCTTTTCCTTGAGCCTACATAAATTTAGATTAATTTTTTTTTATAAAGACTCCGCTTTCTCTTTGTGCAGTTAAAATTGCTTTTTTTGTGCGCCTGCAATCGACGCCCTTGTGGATGACCCCAGGTGCCTAATTCAGAAATGGTAAGTACCAACAATTTTACCTTCATATTAATCGTGTGTCTCTCACTATTATATTGTATTTTATTGTTGTGACCGAGACGTACTGAGCATTTCTGTATCGCCTTTTTGTCCTGTTTAATGCAAAGATTTGCTATTATATTTTCCAATAATTCATGACTGTCCTGTCTGTCAGTGTCACCCACTTTCTCTTATTGATTTTCAGTTGTGTAACCGGTCCATTCCGTCTCCGCGTACCTGCATTTAACATTAAACTGCTCATCAGATCTTGAGAAATCTGGTTCTTCGTAATCATTCTCATGAAAAGCATTTACAATACACACATTTTCATTTAAAAACTGTTATCTAGAAACATGCACACCGTAGACTGACACAGACACCACATTGACTGTACTGTAGTAATGTGTGCACACACAAATATACACACACACACACACACACACACACGCATACTTGCAGATCAGGTTCCATTGTGTCTGTGCGGTACACACACACACACACACACACACACACACACACACACACACACACACACACACACACACACACACACACACAGGGTTGTCTGTAGTGTCTGGTGAGATGGCAGCACTGTTGGCCGACATCCGATCAAGTTTCAGTAAATACTCGCATCACCTTCTGCATTTATGGTTCAGATTTACATTCAGTAGGAATCAGTTTCACACAATTAAATTCTACAAAAATCATAAATGCATTGCTGTGAATGCAGAAATAATAAGTCACTTTTCCTTCAGGCAGCGACAGAAAATATGAATGAATAGATCTATTATATTGTAAAAAGAAATATATATATTTGATTAGAACTGAAGATTAAGACACTCAAGTATAAAAGGACAGACAGACAGAAAGAGAATCCTAACAGTGTATCCTTCTATGTGTCCATCACTATCACTCTTCTTGTGTCTATCACTGTTCTATGTGTCCATCACTGTTTTATGTGTCCATCACTGTTTTATGTGTCCATCACTCTTCTATGTGTCCATCACTGTTTTATGTGTCCATCACTCTTCTATGTGTCCATCACTCTTCTATGTGTCCATCACTGTTTTATGTGTCCACCACTGTGTCCATCACTGTTCGATATGTCCATCACTCTTCTATGTGTCCATCACTGTTCGATATGTCCATCACTCTTCTATGTGTCCATCACTGTTCTATGTGTCCATCACTGTTCTACTTGTCCATCACTGTTCTACTTGTCCATCACTGTTCGATGTGTCCATCACTCTTCCATGTGTCCATCACTCTTCTATGTGTCCATCACTGTTTTATGTGTCCACCACTGTGTCCATCACTGTTCGATATGTCCATCACTCTTCTATGTGTCCATCACTGTTCGATATGTCCATCACTGTTCTATGTGTCCATCACTGTTCTACTTGTCCATCACTGTTCTACTTGTCCATCACTGTTCGATGTGTCCATCACTCTTCCATGTGTCCATCACTCTTCTATGTGTCCATCACTGTTCTACTTGTCCACCATGTTAATATGTGTCCAGCATTAACAAAATGGCAAAGTGCCAGTGAGAAACTGACTATGTCTTCCCTCTAAAGCTGACAGAGGTCCAAAACGCTAGTATTAATGTTAAATAAATAAACATACAATATTGACGACATACATACTTTACATGGAGCCTGTGGACCTTATGGCCAATGTGAGATTGAATGTCTTTATTACAGGGACAAACACTTGGCTGAATGAGTTTATAGCGGAGCTTTAGAATTCTGAAGTGAAAGTACATTAACATGCTCGCAGCATCCTTTCTCGACACCATTCAACTACTTTACTGCTGCAGCGTCGCTGACTGACAACTGAATCAAACTGACATTGAACTGATTAACACTGACGTCAGCACATAAAAACACAGCGCAGAGACTGAACGACGGCTTGCAAGCAGGTGTTTTATTTCCGTTTCAACGTGCAGGGTTGTCACCGGCTGCACCGAGCCTTGGATCCTGGCGGTTGACCCTGACTCCAGCTTCAAGCCTCCCCATCCCTCTGCCTCGTCCTTCCTCCAGAACACGCTGAACCCTTCACAGGTTCACACAAACCGGTTGGTTCCATGTTTCAAGGGAGAGAAGCCGTGTGGTTTCACTGGTGCAGCACAGAGAGGGAACACAATATTCAACACCAGTAAATAAAGATGCACGATGATGACTATCCCTGTTTTCAAATATGAGAAATGGTAGATGAAGCATAAGCAAGTAGTCACCGGGAGATGAGTGCAGTAATTGAAACAGAACAACATCTATAAGTGTTTTTCTTTCGTGCATGAGTTTGAGCGCTTTTACAGATGGTTTCTTGACAGGCGGCCAACCGATTCGTTTAATCTCCACGAGCACAAGGAGAAGGCCGCTCAGGACTGCCAGTTCTTCCGTGACAAAAACGCCCCCGGCCTTCAACCGAGACGTTTGCGAGTGCTGAGGAAAGTTCGGTTTGAAAGAGAGCCGCGGAGGTTTTGTCTCCAAGCTCCTTCAGCCCTCCCTCCCTCACCACAGGATCGTACTGTAGCTCAAGGAGGCCACCTTGAGTACGGAGCGTAGATTGGCAACAGAACTGGAATGTGTAGTGACAGATTAACACTAGAGAGAATAATACTGTTGTTTAAGTAGGATGCAGTAATTATTGGTTCATTTGAAGTTGGCGTGAAATAAAGTTTTTAATTTCCAGGGAAACAGAATTAATTTGAGAAACATGCTGAGGTCCATCTCATGGCCGTCACTGTGTGGATGAAGGAGTCCATGGCAGCATGGAAGACAAGTGATTTTGTTGTTTTGTTGTGAAACTGACAACAAGTCATTGTCTCCCTCTCTGCTTTGAGACACGAGCTTGAATTCATTTGACACTGAGCACTTCCCCGCAGGTAGCTGCATCATGAAGCATCGCCTGCTCCAGTTTCCTTCCAAGAATAATGGGCAGTAATTACACCCTGAAGTCTCACTATTGTGTACAACCGAATGAACGGGGTCAAATCTCGCTTTATCTCCGTCAAGAAGTCTCTCAAATGTGTGTGAAAACCCAGCTAAAAATATTTAAATGCACCATTTGTTTTAAATAGTAATCGTTTAAATATATTTAAATATACTCAAATGTACTTCTCAATAGAAGTAAATGTCACAGATAGGACTGATAGACATGCATTTTATTAAATGGCTTATTCTTAACTGTTGTAAATAATCGGTGTTTGGTTTAAGAAGTTTTTCTGTATTTCCAATTAATCATTTCATTTTCAATTAAATTGGCTCACGTCTGCAGGGGTTGTGGTGAGTCTTTTTTCTGTCCCTTCTGTGTGGATGAAAAGGCAGCAGACAGAAAGACCCACGTCTTGCTGTCTGCTGTCTGATTTAACAAGACAGAAGTAATTTGTCAAAAATAAATTGCCTCACAAATGACATCAGCATAATGTTAAACACAGTAAAAACTGTGCTTCATATATAAATATGCTTATTCTGTTATTATTCCTAAAGGAAAGCGCTCATGCTAAGGTTTGTTAGGAACTGAGAGTAGATAAAACGGTATTTGAGATATTTCCGAGATATTGATTGACTTTGCTTTAGCTGTGCCCAATTGGTAGATTACATTTACAAATGCATCGGTTGTATATCTGTTTATTTATTTGTGGCGGTGTTTTTTCTTTCTTTTTCTTTTTCACCCGTTTAAAGGTTGTTTTGATTAAAATAAATAGACTTGTACACTGTTTGTTCTGGTTATCATTCTGATTGTATATTAGGGTAATGATTGGCCTAAAGTCAATACATCCATCAGTTTGGGTTGATCTCATTTTATCTTCGCTGTAAACTGGACTCCAACGTATTTAACAGCCTACTTCAGAATATTGAACCATGAATGATGGAAAACACCATTGACCCCAAAGGTCAGAGGTAAACTTTATATCGACTTCCACTTCAATGAGTAACTCATCAGATTTTGCGCCAATATATTTCATTTCAACTTGAGTACTTGCCCTTTGGCTTTCCATAAATTAATCTCTGTACTCAGAATGCAAATCAAGTATTTGCTCGTATAAGTCAAAATAAAGAATACGTCATCCCAAAATAATGACTTTCGAACCCCTTTTATTGACGAGGTTCAAGCGTCACATGTCCGATGGCTTAAAGACAGAGAGGAGTACGGCAGAGAAACACCAGGCAAGTGTTTTGGGCAGAACAAAAATTGAGCCAACGGCAGGCTTTACTGGGGGGGGATCAGGGCCTTGGCCTGGTCCGCCACCTCCTGGAAGATCTGCTGTAGCCTGTCGGACAGAGGCTGGACCTGGGCCTGGAAGTTGTCGGTCAGAGGCTTGACCTGGGCCTGGAAGTTGTCGGTCAGAGGCTTGACCTGGGCCTGGAAGTTGTCGGTCAGAGGCTTAAGCTGAGTGTTGAAGTTTTCCATTATGGGCCTGATTTGCTCCTTAATGTTGCTGATGTAGGGCTTCATCTGGTCTTGCAGCTTTTCGGCCTCGGCTGCGATCTTCGCAACCAGAGGCTGGATCTGGGTCCGGTTTTCCACCGAGTAAAGCCTGCGGGAGGAAGAGGAACCAACATTCTTCCGTTAATCACTGCTGCTGACTCTGCCTTGTGTTTATTTGTTGTTGTTTATTTGAATAAAGGAAAATGAACTACAATTGCCTGAAAATGTGTTAGTGTGACTCTGAAGGAAACTGTTTTCGTTTTAGGTCACAATGTGAGTTAATCTCAAAAACAACCCATTTCCTATCCAAAGAGGTAGTGAGCCTGTAATGTATTTTACCATCATAAATATGACTTTTTCATGTTGACAATTGACTGAAAAGTGACACATTTGTTGTTTTCTTAGGTGTTGAATATCTTAAATACATGAGATTTTTCTACATGTTAAAATTAAAATAAATAAACTTGTACAGTAAGTATTGGTGTATAAATCAGATTGAAAAAAATAAGTTTGCAGAGGGACAATTAGCCCTTCTGGCCCTTCTGTTGTCAGGTTAACAACACACAATCCTGGCCATTTACATTCTAAGTTTATGCTTGAAGCATTTTACTGAACACATCTCCAACTAGTCGCTCACACAGAGGAGAACAGGGATTTTAGATGTCTAGATCCCCAAAATTACAAGCACAGCAAAGTCAAAGTTGTGTTCATACTTACTCGGTAGTGTTGATCATGTTCAGAGCCTTGAATTTCTCCACCATGTCCTGGATTCCGCTGGTGAGGCTGGCCTTCATGTCATCGAACAGCTTTTGCATCGCGTTGAAATCAGCCTCGGCGTCACGCTTCACCAGTGTCCCGGCCTCAGTGCCTGTGAACACACATTTACTCTTCTTTATCCCCTCAATATGATTCATACTTGCACAGAAAACGAAGCCGATATACAGAAGTCATTTTATATATTTTATAGTCTATGCCTGATCTTACGAATAAATAAATGTAAATCATGGAAAATATGTCTTACCATGGGCAACAGCCAACACAACGACAAGAGCGGCAATGATTGAGAATTTCATGGCGGCTGATGAGCTACAGCAAACTGGAGAAAAAGTTAACTGTGCCTTCTGTCGGAGAGACTGAGGCTTTTATAGCTCACAGGAGGAGTTCATGACAGCACTGCCAATGCAAAAATCTATTATTGTAATTGGTTGAACTTTAATGCTTGATAGCTGCCACAAGAAAGACACAATATTACTTTGAAGATCAACAGATAAATTCAACTACCCAACAATTTATAAAGTAGTACAAATTATCTTTTCTTCAACCAGCTAAAAAGCTGCGTACACATTAACGCATCAGCAATAACAATCCAGTAATTAAATACATGTATAGTGTTGGATCTTTGAGTACATTTTGCTGCTTATTGGAACATTTGGGGAGCAGCACTTTAACTTGTAGTGAAGTATTTTTTTAATGAAAAGATACTTTCAGTTCCTGATATATATAAAATATATATCAAAATATACAGTATGTTACATTTTCCACGAATATGTTTCACTTTTGTGTGTGAGTTCTTTCCTTTTAAATAATATACATTATGTAGTGTGTCCTTTCAGGCTTGTTTTGTGTATGTGCGCTGTTGGCAGGGGTTCAATCCTACATTGTTATCTACTGAACAGAGGTTCAGTTGACGGGACAGAGTCACTCAGTTGTGCTGACTGAGCCTGGGACACTTCATCCGATCAGCAGTTCCATACTGATGTACAACTCTGCAGCAGTGCGAGGAGCTCCGGATAACCTCACAACAGTAGACACAGCAGGAGACGCTGCGGCTCCCATATGCATTATCACCAACAATTTCATTTTGCAATTCTTTTATGATATAAAACATATTGTGTTCTGTTCGTCTCCTTTATGTTGTTACATCTGGAGACAAGAGTGTGTGTCTACCTTGTCACAATGGCAACCTATTTGTTTTTGTACCTTTTAATGGAACACTACTGTCTGAAGCTATGATAACGTGATAACAAAGACATTCTCATATCTTTAGCAGACTTCACAGGAACATTGTGTTCAGAAAATCATTGATTGTGTTAACTTTTCAGAGTTTGTATTTCTGCTGAGCAGTCACTTTTAGTGCCATCTTGGATTCTGTCTTTCAAAGTATAACGAACAGGGAAAATGTCCCGGTAAGAGTTTTAGATGGCTAAACCAGTGTGCTTTTGTAGGATTTGATAGATGGTGATTCTCATATGAATGACTACAATGAGCCATCCATTCAGAATGAATACTGATTCAAAGAGACATTATCAAAAAAGAAAATCCTGCCACAACATTTAAATTGCACATTTGCACTGTTTGATCGGGGATGTCACAATGGGCTGTATGGCTGCCTTTTGATACAGAGGGCATGTGGACATGTTCATGCTAGTTCAACATCTGTCAGGTTAAGGTTCAGGTCAGCTATTATCTGTCCTTAGCATGCATTGTGCTGACTTTAGACCAGTAACATGTGGTGTTGGGCTATAGTGACACACATCTCAATAAAGGACTGAAGATAGTGTATCAAACTGCAGACTTATAAAACAGATTTTTTTTTACATGGCTATTATTGGTGTTGGATTATCTTCAACTAATGTGGTAATCTATCATTCACTTCAGTTGAATTAAAGTGAACCCACCACATGACGTAACTTGCATACCTCTGGGTCTACTGCACTCAAGAGAGCTTTTGATTATATAGTAGAGCAGCCCACTGGTCCTTTTCACCTAGAGGCTCCAATGATTCCTCTGGCAAAGCTTGAAGATGAAGTCGCTTTGAGATTGGACACTAGACGGCAACATTGTAAAATCAGTCTTTCGAATTTGCTCAGTGGAAAGTTTGCCCTTTCACATTGTGTTGAAACATTTTCCAATTTAAATGTGACCTGAAGTAGATGTCTTCTCCTTTCGGCTGTTGGCGTCCTCGGTTGACTTTACTGTCTGTCAGAGGCTGAAGAAGGCTCAGTTTAGAGCGAAGTAAAATAATTAACTAGAAAACCGGTTGGTACCAGCCGTCACATGCAGTTTGGGGGGCAACAGGCTGTTTTTTGTCCTGCGGTATTATACATTTTCATCCATTCTAAAAATGCAGTATATGCATATTTCTAAACTAAAAAGTCTTGAAATTGCACAGCTTGGGGATGACAAGAAAGCTGAGACTATTGTTTGTGATGTTAGTTTCCCTAGTGGCCATTTCGTTGTAGCGAGAACTCACTTGACCTCACTGTATAAAATTACGTTTTTTGACCTCTTGGATAATCACAGCCTCATGCAACTTTACAATAAAAAACAGAGTCCTATGGCTTTCAGATGATGTGTGGCTTTCCCATATGTATTGAAAATAATAAGTGTGTTTCTTATCAATCAATGCCATTCTTGCACAAATCTCAAAATTTCAGAAGTCCTTGATACCAAATCAAAACATGGAATTTTCTTCTATGGTCTTGTTGTCTTAATGTGGTATTTCAAGTGGAATTATGCTCATTTGTATCAATAATAAAGTGGTCAAAAATGTTTTAATCTCGCATCAGCATACCAGTCCATAACAAAGGCATTTTACAGAGTCGGTTTTAATTCAACAATGCATGTCTTTCACTTCACATTTCCAGCACACCCTAACAACATTTAAAATGTTTTGTTTTTTTGTCAATCTCCACTGCACTATGATCCAACTCACCACCAGATGGGGATCAAATGACATGTCCTCTCTTATCCTCTTATCCTGCATAACATGCAGTCTCAGTCTGCGTGGGTGCACGAGAGCCCTCTGCTGGACATCAACAAACAATGCCAAAATAAGTCAAAAATTGTGGTTTCGCATGGGTTATAGCAGTGGTGGAGGAAGTATTCAGGTAATTTACTCAAGTAAAAGTAAACTTATAATACCACTGTAAAAATATTATGTTACAGGTAAAAATTGCAAAGAAAATATTTCTTATGTAATGGTATGTCAGTAAGTTATGACCTACCAGTATTTGTGAATTTACTTAAATTACTTAATTGTAAAGTAAAGGGACACAATGCAAACAAATTTACTGCGATATACTATTATATATTATTAGCATTAGCATTTGATTATTAATACTCATGCATAATGTAAAAGCAGATTTTACTGTTGTAGTTTGTTAAAATAAGATACAATAAAATAATCCGCAGTGGGGAAATTACAGGATTACAGCAGCATTGCTCACAAGTAAATAGAAGATAAATCAAGTAATATAAATAAACAGTAAAACAGTAATAAAAACAAAATAAAACAGTAAAGAAGAATATTGAATATACAGACTGAATAAAAAAATAAAATAAAAAAGTATATAAAAAAGTACTTAAAAGTATTGCACGTATTGGATATTGCACCAGGTGAGTGAATTAAAGTGTTCAGAAGTGTCCAAATTCAGAAAGGGTTCAAAGTGTTCGTGGCCTACTGGGAGCTGAGGTGAAGCTAATATTTAACTATTTTGTGTAGGACTGCATTAACTAATGATTATGAGTCTTTAGATATGATGTCTGAGTGGCATGCCATGTGTGTGTGTGTGTGTGTGTGTGTGTGTGTGTGTGTGTGTGTGTGTGTGTGTGTGTGTGTGTGTGTGTGTGTGTGTGTGTGCTAACGTCAATAAAAATAAGTTAATGTTCAAGTTAAAAAATAACAAAAAAAATCCAAAGGTGGCCACACTCCATACCAACAGGTGGCAGTAATGCGCAGATTTGCCAAGCGCCAATAAACCTCAAAGAAGAAGAAGGCGTAACCTGGCAGCATCCGCCAACCCGTTGGTTCTTCTTCTTTTTGTTTTTGCGTACGTACGTTGCGTCGTCCAGCCACTTACACACACACGAAACTATACGGGCATCATGGCGGACGTGTTGGATCTTCACGAAGCGGGAGGCGAGGATTTTCCTATGGATGAAGATGGTGATGGTAATACTAATATATAAACCCACAGGCACCAAATGCTCCACGACTCCGGCGTTCAAAGAACGTGTAAATGTCGAAGTCTATGTTAAAATGGCCGCGACTGTGAACGCCGAGTGCGTGGTAGCAGGCCTGAGACTAGCTAGCAAGCTAACGCTAAGCTAAACTGGTTAATTCAAAGATCCTTTAACCGATATGAGATATACAGGTCTTGTTTGTTGCAAACTACTGAGGTCCCTTTTTACATCACAAGTTACTTGAAATGTATTTCCATTTATTAAAGCGTGGTTTACACACGTGAAGCTACAAAGTAGCTTGTTGTTAGCCGCCGTTAGCGCGCTAGTTCAGGCTCCAGCTAACGGCTAACTAACGTTTAGATGCACTAGTTAAGATTACACTTATGTTTTAGTTTTACCCTAACGTTGACCACAGAAACCACATCCACAGTTTAGTCTATTAAGAGTAATAACGTGACTGTTGTGAAACTTGCAGAGTATGTAACGTTCATGCTGGTGGTGTGAATCGATTTTAAATAGATTCAACTGTTATTCCACAGAGAGCATCCACAAGTTGAAGGAGAAGGCCAAGAAGAGGAAAGGACGAGGTTTTGGTTCAGGTGAGTTCTAACTGTTTTTGGGGGTCTCGTTTTTATTTCATGTAATTTCCTGTATCTTTTAATGAAGTTGTTGTAATGCTCCTCATCAGTATTTGATGTGTTTTTGTTTTGCTGTTTCCAGAGGAAGGAGCTAGGTCCAGAATCAAAGAGGACTATGATACTGTGGAGCAGGACGGAGACGAGCCAGGCCCCCAAAGATGTAAGTGTTGCAAAAGAAGTAAAGGTCTAAATAACTTTTGGCAATAATGTGCAGCATAGCTCTGCGTTTTAGTAATCACAACTCTACTTGTCATTAGTTAAAAGTGCTCCTTGGTTTATTGTTCGCCCCCTGACGCCTTTTTTTTGTCTTGTTGCAGCTGTGGAGGGCTGGATCCTGTTTGTGACAGGTGTACATGAAGAGGCCACAGAGGAAGACATCCATGACAAGTTTTCAGAGTTTGGAGAAATCAAGAACCTGCATCTCAACCTTGACCGCAGAACGGGCTACCTCAAGGTGAGACAGATACCATGCAGCATTGGCATTTCATGCAAGATATGTTCACATTGAATCAATGCACATGTTACTGATTTTATATATATTTATTGACAAAGATAGATTAACATTTTAGTAGCTGGTTTTGCACACACCCTCTTCCTGTCAGGTAAATCATATAAGAGGACTGATTTCAATTAGCTGACAAGTTAGGGGGAAATCATGGTAAAATTGAAAAAGATAGAAACTACTCATTTTAGTCTTCTAAAAAAAAGAAAGATGGTTCAGAGCACAAGTTTTTTTTTTTTTAAATCAAGAGGGCCCTGCAAATGTTTGCACAACTCACTTGTTTAACCGTTGCTGTTGCAATCACGAAGCATTGTGCAGCTCAAAGCCGAAACAGAATGCCATTCAATGAGCCAAACGGTTTTGGCTTAAAATACACCGATAACCTGTTTACACCATACATTAACATGCGTCTTAAGGTGATACGATCATAAGTGATGACCCCCAAGTTTGTCAGTTCACACCTGTCATTAGAATGGGTCTTGAGTGACCATTTGTGATTGTCTCTCAGTCCCTCGCTCTATATGCAAAGAAACTCTGATGTCATTTATGTTGGCCAAGCGCCAACAGTAGAGATGAAATGGAAATGTTCTCATATTTCTTTAACATATACCTTTTTACATTCTTGTAAATTGATATTGATTCATAGTTTTGTATAAATAAAGACATAATTGATTATACATAGTTCATGCTTTATAATGGCTCTACATTTGATAGTATAGAATAATAGTTTCTCTGATTCTTCTATGCATGAACATACAATTGAATTTGCACTTCTGATGGTGTTTTTCGCTCAACAAATGTTTTGTTTTCATGTTTCCTTACTGACCCCTCATTTGCTGTGTTAAAAAAAAAAACCTGACTCCTCCTTTGTAAAGCAGATATTTATTACTGTATTGAAATATGCTTTATGTTTACCAGTAAACTGCTTTCACCGCTTTTTGCTACACAAGATTTCGCCATTTGTGTTTTAACTGTAAGTCTCATTTTAGCACATGGTAAAAATAGAAAACCTGCCAAGAAAAACCAAATTGAAGTTATCATATTTTGTTCAGAGTGCATCGGTTTTTCCCTTTGTTTTTGCTGGTTAATACTCCGTACTCTTCAACTTTCCTCCAAGCCACAAGGTGGCAGTCTTGTTTTAAATATAAAAAATAAGAACAAAATAAAAATGTCCATCACAGGCTGTTTGAAGATAATCTTTTCAATGCTTTAGAGACATAACGTGTATAGTAGTAGCTGGCTTTAGTGCCAAGTTTAAAATGTTTCCCCAGTGATAGCTTTGTAAAATGCTTCCAAATCCCCATGAATGTCATGAATATCCAATAACTCGCATGCTGTTTTGATGACTGTTCCCAGGGATATGCACTGGTGGAGTATGAGACCTACAAAGAGGCCCAGGCAGCCATGGAAGGGCTCAATGCTCAGGACATGATGGGTCAGCCTATCAGTGTTGACTGGGGATTTGTCAGAGGGCCCCCCAAGAACAAGAGGAGGTGAGGGTGTTGTGGGTGTGTGGGTGTGTGTGTGGCTACGGAAACAGTAACTTCATGGACTTCATTGCACTTTGTCACTCTGTATTTTTATTAATACTCTGTATTTTTATTAATACTGCCCAGCCCATGGTTTTTGCAAATGTAGCTATTTAAGCTATCGAGATAAAAGTGATGTGTAATCTAAATTTAATTTTTGTTTTTTTATTATTATATTGGAGCACACCACTTAATATACCTTTTTTATTTTATTTTCAGAACTGGCGGGCGGAGACGCAGCAGAAGCCCGGACAGGAGGCGGCGTTGAGTACAGCAGTGGTCATTGGCTTGTCGGGGTGTCTGTCACTTTGTCAGGCACTTTATAATCCGCTCCTCTTTTTGTTCAATATTTTTGAGTTGTATTCAATCTAGTTGTGCAATTTTAAAATATTCGGATATGTAAAGATGAATAACAAGAAGCAATTGGCCTGACGGCAGTATTGTCAGTTCATTCTAAATTGCTTATGCTGCATCAAAGTGCAACAGACAGATATCCATTCAGCTCCGTCAGTGTAACTGTGACTTGCTTTCAACAACAACTTGTACGCGATGCATGTTTATGGTTGCCCTAAAAAAAAATTGTTTTGTTTTTCTCAATGTTACGTGCATTTTGTTTTTTTATTTTATAATACTCAGGGGGGGGGAATTAAACTTGTTTTAAAGGTTCTTGTGTGCACTGTTGTGTTTTTATTTAGCTGTGCTAATGACGTAGAGTATACGTCATCCTAGATGACCTCACCCAGGCGAAGGTGCAGCCCCAGCTATTTTGTCAACTCCAAAGCACCTGTCACTCTAGGCTCTGAGTGCCACACTCATAGGCTACTTGGACAAAACCTCTTGCCCTTTATTTTTTTTCTGCAGCCAATTGGGAAGCGAATGCTTTGCACTCTGCCCTTCTCATTCGGTGTTTATTCTATCGGGGAACATCAGTCAAAGAACCCGTGGATGCCCATTGGTTCTCAACGACGTCAATGAAATCGACTCTTCCCTCTGATTGGCTGGCTCGTCCCTGAGAGGGGCGGGCCCAACACTTAGGTTGACGTTGTTGTTGTAAGTGGTAGAGAAATTACTTTGTCGGCGGTGGTCATGTTTGGGATTTAACGCCTAGTTCCACTAATGGAGATGCTAAAAAGTTGAGAATCGTTTGCCTCGGAAACGTGTACGGTATCCACAAGCTGACACTCGCCGAGAAACTAAATGGGACGATGACAAAAACGTCTGCGAGGCCGTTGAAGGTGAGCTGTGAAGGGATACTAACGTTAGCCGCCGTTAGCGGATGATTAGCTCGTAGTAGCCACTTGCTAGCCAAACGTTACGGCTCGGTCTTCTTACTGAAACATAATAAACACTTCTTTGCAATGTTAATTCATGCACACGTACGGCAGTTTCACAAAAAGGGAGGGGAAATTACGACTGATGGTTGAAATTAAAGTTACTACGGTGAGTGTAAACCGTGCACGAGCCCCACGCGTTTGAACGCATCAAATGCGTTTATGTAAGCATGTGTATTGTTCTTTGATATGTTTGTGTCAAAGAATAGCCATAAATGGCTGGCTCAGATGCAACACTTGGGACAAGCAATCACCGGTAGCATTGTTATGCATCTGTTATATCTAGCGTTACATACTCAGAAGTGGTCGCTGAACATAACGTTAGCTCTTTTTTTTTTAAGCTGTCAACTTGCGTTGGGGTTGCATGCAGGTTAAACATCGCTATTTTTAAAGTTGTGCTTAATGGGGAGATCACTTCTATATTTAAGCTTGTATCTGTTACGGAACGTAGAAGAATTCACTTAAATTGTATTCAGCTAGCTTTTCAAAAAGCTTGCAGTCACGATTCAGATTATCCGATCCCCGGTTTTCCTTTTTAAGGATGCGTGTGTGACGTTCACTTGCAGCATTAGTTTAGGGGAATAATTGTGGAGAAAACTCCTTTCCCCAGCTGGCAATTCCTAACTTCTAACCAAAAAAAAAAGACTGGTTTCATCAAGCTAACGTCAAGTGGCTAATCGAGTCAGCAGCGCGAGACCATTTCTTCCCAAAACCCTGCTGCAAGATATGTGTGACTAACTGCACCGAGCTGGTTCATTCGGTTCACAGCTCCGTGCTCCTTTTCGAAACCAGGACTTGGGTTATTTTGCCGTCATTACCCTCACAAACCTTGCGATGAAAGAGGGTTGCGTTACACTTTGCCCTGAATTATTCAGCTCTTGCATGTGTGGGCTCTTTTGTTTGCCGGGACACCAGGACAGACGGCCGACATGAAAAGTAGGACTCTGGTACAAGTGTGTTCTTTTGGCAAACGGGGAATGTTTATGTTGCTTTAAAAAAAAGCTGTGTCCTGATGGAAACATAGGTAGGAAAACTCCACGCACAATATGTTGATGTTGGAGGGGGAAATTAAATGCACCCACTTGAACTCGTTTCTTTTCAACGTTTGAAATGCGACACACACACACACACACACACACACACGAAACGACCGACCGACGACTGTTGCTCAGTAGCAATGATGAAAGCAGGATGAACTCATAACTTAATGTTAGTAAACATGGCTGGGAGGGTTTTGCTGCTCTACCTATGCAGGTAATCAGCCATGTTTCGTATGTATTATTGTATTGTTAGTTGTACACACGTGTGTGTGTGTGTCACCGTCGGCCTTTATTATGCAAGTCCTCAACACTCGAAGGAACACATTGATGCACACAGTGACAGGGAGCACCTCGGGCAAGTGTTTTAAGTAGGTTTTAGCTTCCTCATGCAATTCATATTCCAAAGTGGGATGGTGTAAAAGGAAACATGTTAGTTTTTTTTTAGCACTCAAGGCAGCACCATTTATCTACTTTGTAAGTAATGCGACGGAGAAGATGGGAACTGCTTTGTAAAGTGCTTGAATCATCGGTCTGTGCACTAAACAGCCAGCAGATAGATCCATTCACACCCTGCAACCCGGCATCACATAACTAGACTGCACTTTGGTTGTCTTAAAAAGAAAAACATTAACATTTTGTTGCTCCAAATAAAAATGTGTGGCTTGCAATTTGCAGCTTGTCACACAGAGATCTCCAACCCTATTCAAAGAAGCATTTCAGTAGTAGAATGTTACAATGTTTTCACTGTTATCTTTAATGTAGGCACTTGTAATGCCTGTGGAGAACGGTTTGTCTTAGAGCCGACGTCTTAAAGTGGCAAGATTGCTCGAACCGATGGCAATAGGATTATTGACACACTGTTTTGATGTGACTCAGCACCGTTAGAACGGATGGTAGAACAGCAATACGCAAGTCTGAGAGAGAGAGAGTATAGCTTCACAAATTAGGCAGTTGGTTAAACTTGGTAAACATGTTTCATCTGGAGTGTTACTCTCTTAACTCTCTCTCTCTCTCTCTCTCCCCCATATCAGTAATATCTTTAACATGGATCTTGTTAACTGTTAATGTGCTGGACGGCTGTGGCTGATGTGACTGCCTTGGTGTGTATGTGTGTATATAGTGTTTCACAGGCGGGACTGTGCTGCTTCAGCAGCGCGCAGGGTATGAAAATTTAAATTAGTCTCTCGCCGGTCTCCCCCAAACAGCTGCTCACCAAAGTGTGTATGTGTGGGGCGTGCGTGCGCCAGAGATCCAGTGTCGGTTTTCAGAGCCGGGCCATGGTGGGGTATTCCCGTGGGATCTCTCAAACACGGTCAGATTAATAAGTAAATAGATGAGTGCTTCTTCAGGTTAGTAGGACAAACGCACAACTTTTGTGTCAAATGAACATGTTCCACTCAGTTTTGCAGCGCTGCACGCTCTCTCAGCCCAGAACAGGCAACAAAGCGGGTCTCGGCTCTAACTTCTTTTAGGACACTGAGCTTCTTGCATCATTGTCAAGACGAGGCACGGTTGGAAAAAGACCGGAACGGTGATACGAAAGGGAAAACTACCTTCAGTCCCCACAGTGCCACAGGGATCAATAGGTGGCTTGTCTCCGAGAGGCCTCTGTGTCCAGACATCGACTCGTAAAAAAAAAAAAAAAAACTCTTTGGAGCCCAACCCTCCCCGGCATGGCTGGTTGCCTGCCAGTCTTGTGAGACAGCAACCAGCCAGTGCCCAGGGCTGTTTCTGTCAGGGCGGAGAGACACAGAAATGAGGCATCTACCTGTGGTGCCTGCAGCTGCTTGACTTTGAACGACGTGCGCCCACACCGAATGCTTTGGGATTACATGTGGGCTAGATAATTCACACAGTTATTATTATCGAAGTGACTGTAAAGTGGGGTGGAGCGGGTATATGAGAAAAGGTGTAGCCTTGTGGCACCGACTGAGCAGCCATAATCCTATATGGCATGAGACGCCACTCCCACAAGAGATGCTTTGGTAATGAGAGCTCGCTGTATCGGTTACTTCCTACTCTTCTTCACCGTTTTCCTCCTCCACATGCAGTGCAGGGTGGGGAACGGATGTTTGATGAGTCTAGTTGCCGCCTGTGAAAACCTCACCGTTGTATCTGTCCTGTGGGGAAATTGAGGTACATACAGATACGGCTGTTTGAATACATCAATATTTCATTATAAAAAGGGCTCGCGTTTGAAAGTGAATGACTTACCATAGCGAACGGGGCTGCAAAGGTTTAGTGTTTGACGTTTCATGCCAGCCAGCTGTATTTTCCATCGTCTGTTTGTCACACTGCTGCTTGTGACTGCTGCTGCCTTTCCCCTGTGCTATTTGTCAGCATTGCTGTATACCGTCACAGTATATGAAGACTTTCTCTCTTGTGTTAAAGAAGTTGTGCCGTTCTTGATCAGTGCACCTGATGTTGCAGGGTAGTTCAGAGATGACAATGTTTTTGATGTGATCAATCCTGAACAATATTACGTATTGTTGGTTGTTTGCGTGCTCTCTTCACATACATTCTGGATCTCTTTGTACTTACATTTTGGGAATTCTGGTAATATAAGTTTGTTGTATCCATCCTTTTTCCATCCTCTGCTTTCCCCATTGCCTACATGTTGCTATGGTCTGTTGTAGACCTGACTTTCACATCCAAACACCTTTCACACTTTCTGAATCACTATCTTAGCAGCAATGTTATGTAGTCATAAAGTAAATCAACAATATCCCCGACGTCATGTAATTAAACATTGTTATCACGTAAAAACGGAACCGAAATTATCATTAATGATATGGCACATGATATGGTAGCTTTATTTATTTAATTTGTGTGTCAATGTGCTGTTGGCAAAACCTCTCAGGAGACCATAGAAAACAAATGATAGCTGGTGGTGGATTTGAAAACCAACCGAGAGTCCACAGGGCTGTTGGCTTTTCCTGCTACCTGTCAAAGTGCCGGGCGATAAAGTCCCCAGCCAAAGTATGTCAACATTTGTCTCGTGGGTAATGTTTATTTCAGAGCATTGGGCCCATAGCAGGTGAATTGTGAGATTTGTAGTTTCCTGTGCAGACGGGAAGCAATCGGTCACTCCCGCCCTGCCCTGTTGACCCAGGACAGCGGAAGTAATCCCACACACGGCCCTGATGAGGAGCCTGTCACCCACGATGACATCACACGGGGAGTGACGTGAAGTCGCCCTGCTGCGTACTGGGCCTGGCCTGCAGCACGTGGGGATTCACATGAGCATTAGTGCTGCCCGCCTGCAGAGGCTGGTGCCTTTTTAGCCACTGGCTTAAGAACTAGCTTGGTTGGCTTCACATTCAGGCTGACTTAGCGGGAGGGGGCAGATCTTGAACATTTGAATCAGTATCAAGATGCAAGCCCTATCTCCATTTTGTGTCTAATAGTGAGGCTTTTTTTCCCAGGCCACTGTCTCTCTTACAGACGTCTCATTTTGTTTTGCAGAAGTGGAGCAAATGAAAGTTCATTTTAAAACGGCACAGCCGAAGGTTCTTGGGTTGATGTCTAGGAAATGTCTTGTATTCCTCAAGGGTTAAGATGCAAATTAAAGCAGCAGTTGTCTGGCCTGCCTTCTAAATGTTAATTATGTAATAATAAGCTCATTGTTTGTACACTAAGCAAAGAGGATATTTTGGTATCATTGACAACCCAGAGACATTTGTTACCAGCGTATTAGTTTAATCAATGAATATACCCAAGAACAATGTGAGAGGTAATTTCTCCTCTATAGATCTTATGTGTCTTTCTATTTTATAAAGCTGGCCGGCCCAACATTTACAAACTGCGAGTATTTATTTATTTCTATGCGTTTTGTTTTTAATCACTTTTTAATCGCTTACCCTGGAAAGCACCTAGATTCTCTTCGAGAATCGCGGGATTGCATCACTCGCAAAACCATCTTGTCAGGCTTCAAGTAATGCATTTACGTCCCGGAGGCCGTTGATCGGACCAATGAGCGTTCTGTGAGGAGCTACAGACCGCTGTGTGCGGGGTTTAGGAGTGTGTGTGTGTGACGACGAGGAGAGCCGACTGTTAGTCAACGGTGGCGGCTCCTGAAGAGGTTGTCATAGATGCAGCATCAGCGTCGGTTATATCGGAACTGGGAAGTATTTCTTCATGGAAGTAAGAGCATAAAACGAAAACGACACTGCAGACTTTTATCTCAATTTCGCTCTTCTTCCGACCGGCTCTTCAAGAGTTTGATTGGTTCATCCAATCACCTGCCAAGTATTTAAAAAATGTTTTGCAAGTGCTCGCCCTTTCCCAAACAGTTTCCAATGACTCCTTCTCAGATGGTTCTGTGTAACAAACCATCTGGTGAGTCAGGTGGATAAATTGCATTCCTACATTTTTTTAATTATTTGGTTAAGAATAAGATACGGATGCTTGTCTGTGTAAAAAAAAAAAAAAAAAAAAGAAGAAAAGTTTTCCAAATCTAAACGGAAGACTCTTTGTTATAGAACTTGCAATTGTTTTCCCTTCATCATAAATCACGCTGTTTGAACTTAAGTACCTGGCTTCAAGGCGGCGCTATCGTTTTTATATTTGCCCGAGTGGGAGTCCTTGAGTATTAGCATTGTTAACCCATTTTGATTCTTTTAATCATCTTAGTTATTATTGCCGAGTCATATCACACATTATTTAGTTCAAGGTTGAATCCCACCCCCACCCTTTGTTAATAAATAGGTGTGCAGTGCTCCGATGGATGCGGAGGCTTGTGTTTCTTCACAAAGGCTAGAAATCAATAAAGAGGCCGCCAGGGCTGAACGAGGACTTCTCACCCACGGAGTCTGGAGTTTAGGTTGGCAGCCTTCTGGAACACTGAAACCAACACATAATGTTCACCGAGCAAAGCGATTTAACCATCTACCTCTGTGCGAACAACCCTTCTGCTCAGGACGCTCTTTGCAGCAGTCACACTTTACCATCTTGTTTTGGGTTTTCTTTTTGAGCACGCCTCTAAAACGGCAATGCGTTGATAACAGATTAGCTTCCACTTCCCTACACTCATTTCAACCATCAAATACTTTCATTTAATTTTCTGCTGTTCCAGGTGTCGGCCGCAACGACACTGTTGTGTAATGTTGTCTCCGAGTGGAATGTGGGAATGCCACTTGTAGTCCCCTATAGCCGTCTCCACAGCAGCCCGCCTCATGTGGCTGTTAATTACGCTCCTTGAGTGGTGATTACTGGGCCTGACTGCAGTGACATGCCCCGGGCACACACTCGAACGTCTGAGTCCAGCTTTAATAGACTTCCTAATAAACCACCACAACAGACGGACAGAAAGGAATGGAATAAAGTGAGGGCTTACAGCAAGATATAGATCAAATTCTGATCACAATGACTGTCGAGATATTTTCTGTGCATGTTCAAAATGGCATGGTAACTCAAGTCCGACCACTACTCCGGTGTTTTACAAGAACAGATTTGTCATTTAGTTTTTAAAAGAACGCGTGAACTGAGATATCTTTGGGAAAATTATAAAGAAAATACATGTGATAATATTAAAGCTACCGTAAGCCTGAATCATTGGGACTAAATCACAAGCTGCTCTTCGAGGAGACACTTCCTGTTTTCCGAGGGAAATGTGTGTGTTTAGTTGTTGAATACAAAGTTGTTGCTTCTACTGCATCCAGATGGGGAAGTAGACCTCTCATGGTGAGATAAAGTTTTCTTCTAAAATTCAATTCCACAACAGTTGTTTTTTCCTCTCGGCTAAACTTAGAGTTTGTCTTCCGAGGTGTTGGCATGCTGTGCCGCATTTCAGCGAACTCGGGGAACTACGTGAGCCCTCTGCTACACCATGAGATCAGGGCTCAGATACTTTGATAAACACTTGTGCTCAGACGCTAATACCGCCACCCATTTCAGCTGGCTGTCTGACTACGTCGCCACAGTGAATATAAGTCCACTGAAGGGGACCACTGTGAAGCACTCGCATGTACTCACTGACTAGGTTGTTGTCTGAAGCCATGTCCCATTTCCTGATCCAAATTTACGCCGTGTCACCTAATAATTAAAAGATTTTACGTCATCTGGAACACCACGTGCACATCCTGTCTGTCCTGTCAACGGGTGCCCGCCCGAACTCTATTTGCTGTGTTCAGAACAGAGCGGCCTCATTATCATTATCTTTTTGTCAATAAAAGTTCGGCCTGAACTGGGTGCAGACTTGGGTGTCATGCTTTGAGAAAGTACAGGATGCCACCAATATATGATTATCTTTAGTTAAGGCACAAGGCGTTCACCGGGGCGTTTTTTTAAAATCTGACAGTGCTCAAATGTTGGTTGTTTATGAGCCCTGCACGGTGCAGTGTTTCTATGTTCAAACTGTGATTATGAGCAGATTATTTTTAGACCATCTCAAACAGGAGCTTGCTCTAATTCTAGCAACTCGGAGATTAGGTGGCTATTCTCTGCACGCGTCTGTTTCTGCAGTTGTGCTCACACAGTCGTCATTTCTCTGGTTTAGATAGCAGGGAGAGATACTCGGAGATAGCAGTCTTGTGCCTAATGGGCATTAAGGGGCCTCGTCCTTCTGAACAATAAAGATGTAAAATTGTATACCAATTCATTGAAATGACTGCGATACAGCCCTGAATGCCGGCTCGAGTGTCAGCCAGTAAGCGAGGCTTCGCATCGTTGCGTTATTACGTTATCGTATTGATTGTCAGCTCATTTACGCTACACAGGAACGACGACAAGTGTCACTACATCCTGCCCGATCGGTACTGAACATATGCAAACTAAACACCCCTGTGTGCCCTATTTCTTCCCCGATAATGCAACATTCTGAACAACAAACAACGGCACTAGTTAAAGTGATCTGTTAGCAGGCGGGAGGCAGCACGGCCCTGCTTGGCTAAATGACGAAGCTAACGGCTGTAAACGGCGATTCCATTGAGTTACATTGCTGAAGTTCAAGCTCCATTCAGTAAAAATGTTATATTGGAAGAAGTTAAATTATAATGTTGTCATGATTTGTTTAAATGTAATCGTGTCAAATTTAGTTTGGACAAGACACTCGAAAATAAATACAGATGTTTTCACAGCGATATCCAATAGATGAATAGATACTAGATAGAAGAGAGGGAATCTGGTATCTGATCGGTAGCCTACAAATGAACAATAGTAATAATAAAAAGCCAAACCACTATGAATCTTACTTTCTTATTCCTTGTGTTGCATGTTTAGATCAGATGAATGTTATTCAGTCGCAGTGGCTCAGTCCCAAAGTTTAAAGCCACTGCAACCTGAGGTCAACATATTTGGGCTCGAGACACGCTAAACAATAAAACCCAAGGTCAGATTCATGATCTGTAAGTAGATCTTGTTTACCTCCCCTTATTTTGCCTCGAGCTCTCTTAGAGAGAGAAAAGGCTGGTTGCTGAGTTCACATGGATCAGGTTTGGATGTTTCTGAGCCAGCGAGCTAGACCGGGAGGCCTCGACAGGGAAGTTAGACTTGGCACATTTTTGTGTGATGACTGGACAGCTTTTGAACTGGACCGGCTCGAGTGGCATGGCCTCAGAGGGCAGGCATGGTGTGGAATCTCTGACATCAGCTGTGTGTGCATTCAGGCTGGTGTTGTCTTACGCATTACACACACACACTAATGCCCACAGCTGGGGGCGAAGCCTTCAGATTGCATGCTACATGTTTCCCACTGCAAATTTTTTTAACCATTATAGAAATAACAACATACCTGCTTAAGGAATCTACTGAAACAGGTTTTTGTTTCCTTATAGGGAGGCTGTTCTCTTCCTACTTTTTTTTAATTTCCCCCTTGTTTGTACGTTCTTGGTTAGCTTGAACACTTCTTACAGCGTAGTCTGAGGCTGAAGCGGTGAAAGATAATTAATGTCCTTATTTGGAAAGAAGATAACCGGTCCTCGCTGCAGCTGCATCGGGTTCCTTGCTCTATTAAAGACAAAAGCTTTCTTGGATTCACATGAAGCATTTTTTATTTATTTTTGCTAATGGACTTAGAACGGCCCACTAGTTCCTATAATTCACATTTCAACAGCGGCTCTGTGGATGTTCTGTTTTGCCTCAGTGGGTTGTATTGATTTTTCTCAAATGACCAGCTTACTAGCATATTTCCCTTTTGTCCAGGGAAATGGTCACACTCCAATTTACCGTATTGATTTCCGAGATGTAAACCGGCAGCAACTGAACGTCAGTCCCCTCCCTCGGGACTGGTCAAGCACATCTGCTCAGCGCAGAGAATTAGTGAGGCAGCAGTTTGCCAACAGAACAGGGAGCTCGCAGAATCTTTACATTTTGTGTTCTTTGCTTTTTACCGAAAAGTGAACCTTTTGTGTTATTTTCTCCTCTATGATTAACATATTACTTAAAGGTGCTTAATAACCGAATTTACTTTGACATTGAGAAAAGAGGAAGAGCAGTGACTCTCTTTGCTACGCAAACCTCTCTCTCTCTTTCTGCAGCCATTATGCAAGCCCTTGGAAATGAATGCGCCGACGTCACGCGGTTCTACGTGATGCATCCAGTTGCCCTTGAAGAAGACTGATGTTGCAGAAAATGACAAAATTGGCTGAGATATCTCCTGCTTTTTCTTCACTGGCAGAGCAATTTTTCGATGCCATAACGGTTTATTTGTCAGCACAACTACAACATTGTCAGTAAAGAAAGCATTGCCCATCCCGATATAATTATGTTATGCTAAACCAAGCAAGCACTTTGCTTTGCTATGCTCTGTTGTGCATTTTTTATTTATTTTTTAGTCCAAGGCTGTCGGGTTTTTTAAACCATTTGCATTACATGCCATGGGGACTGGCACAATACTATAGCAGAGATTCATGTTGCTTGGTGCATGAACAGAGTTGCCTTTGTCTCAGTTCAGCGGAGAGAAACTTTGGAAGAACTGGGTAAAGGGCTTGGTTACCCTGCGTTCCTTAGCCAGGCGGCGATCAGCCTCCTGTCCAGCTGTAGCTCTCACTGTTATGTAATGAGTCGGTGTAGGCTCAGTCAGTAACCAGATTACAGCCCTCTGCAGATAAAGACAGCTGAAGGACCGCCATCTCACCACACCTTTTGTTTTTCTTCCTCTTCTGGTTTTCTTAAGTAGTGAGGTGTTTATTGTGATTGTTCACGGCGAACCAAGCCACTGCTGTTGGAGCTTTGACTCAAGGAGAAAGCGACTTAACAAGGAAGCGACTGCTGCGTTCACTCCCACAAGTTTTTATGCACTTGTCTGTGGTTTTAAAGAGACCAGACGCTATGCTTATCGCAGACATTTAGAGCACTTAGACTGCCAACTCAGATAACATTAGACTGATCGAGACTAATGTGCATCAATCATGTGGAGATTTGTGTCTCTCCAAATGCCCCTCCTTAGCTGTCAGGAAAGCCCAACGGATACAGCTTTTTAAATAAATTTTTACGTTGACGTATCAGAGTAAAAAAATCAGATGGCGATTAATATAGGCAGATCGTTAATTATTTTAGCAGGACATAACCGTAACAAATAATATTGATATGATTCCCCTTAGATTTGTTTTTCAATGAATTTTGAGAAAGATGTTCACTAAGCATGACGTTTTATAGTTGGAAAGTCAACTTGTCAGTGCTCTCTCGCTAACAAACTATGTAATCGAGACACTGTTGCTGAATGAACTTACTTTGCCACATCTGTACGGCAATTTCTAGTTCATCATTTGGGGACATTTGACACAATATATCTGTAATATCTGTCCACACATTGGTCCAGCTCTAGCTGTCAGTACTCATTGTTCTTGCAAAGGTTTTGCTTTCCACCTCGCCATCAATCCAGACCGGAGGCGGAGCTCTGCGGCCACACTTATCACTCCTGCTACACCAGCCACATTGCCCTCCCCTGTTTGCTTGCTTTGTGCCCTTTATCTCACTACTCATGTGGGGCTGAGAGGGTGTGTTGCATTTGAGATCACAGGAACGTTTTATTTGTGATTGAACTAAAATAGATCGGACACATTTATAGCCGTGGTCGTGCATCATGTCCGGACCATTAAAGGGAAACGTGGCGACTCAGTCAGCCTCATTTGGTAAAAATAAAATACAATTTCTCACCGTAAGCTGTGCTGTTGGAAAAACAATTGTCCGGCTCTGGGTGATGTTTAAGTACCTTTTTCAGGTGCAGTGTACTCCTCTTGTTCTTTGACCCCAGCTCCTTTCCCCCTGCTTCATTTCTAAAGCAAAGCTCATGTTTCATACAATGAATGTAACCCCAGTGAGCCAAACATGAAGAGGTGTATCATCCCCTATAACACGTGACACTCCATGACCCCTGTTTCCCTCATTCTCGGCGACCTGCTCTAGGAAGGTTAGCTGACTAGTTATGTTCTGTAAAAGGCATCCTGTATATAATAGTGTAACTCCATTGCCAAAATTCAATACGCAAGATTTGGAGTCTACGGTTTGTGCATCAGACAAAATCTCTTAACGGTTTTAGTTCACTCTCTCTGCTCTCATAGTGGGGCGGACAAAATGAGAGACTAGCTTGGGAACATCATGGAGCATTTAGCGGCTAAACAGCCCGATAATTTCCCACGGGAGTTGGTGGGAAATCCAAAAGGAGTAAAAAGTGTGAATATTGGACCTATATTTATCTTTTGGACACAAGCGTGACTCCAGATCATTTTCCCCAGTAACTGTTGCTTAGAATGTTGGCTCTATCGGCTTCAAAGCTGATGACAGGTTGACGTTGTTTAAACGACCCCAAGTGTCCCAAAGAAAATAATTTTTCGCATGTTTAATAATGCACGTAAAGATCCAATTTGTATGGCCAACTGAATTGTGTAGCAGATCTTTGAATTAGAAAATGTTCACGCTGGTTATGGATCCAATATATTGGTTTGTGTCATTGAAATATAGGTTACCACAGCTCCGCTACAACAACGTATGCGTTGTCATAGGTCATGTCATATTGAGCGACCTTACATGAGTAACCTACACAGTGAAGCATGACGAAGCATTCAGCCCACTAGCATGTTGGAGGCTAAAGGTGTGTGTGTGTGTGTGTGTGTGTGTGTGTTACATTGTATTGTCTGCCTGTTTCTCTTATGTTCCTTATCTTGCTGTGAACAGTGGGTAATGGCTGATAACGACACATTGAACCAACACTACTAAATCCGGTCTGAGACAATGTAAACAACAACAAACAAGACAAGAACTGCTGCCCACAATGCTTATTAGTCAGGCGTTATGGCATGTTTTCAATAATTAACAGAGCAATATAAATAAAAGGGTTTGAGTAGTAACGGCAGCAGGGTAAATTAGGGTAAATGTGCTAATTTCTTGTGGTTTTCGTGTCGGCTAAATTGACATTGTGTTTTTCTGAAAACAGAGAGCACAGACATGTGGCCTGTGATTCAGATTTCTGGAACCAGACAAGCTTTTTTTTGCAGGTCACATCTAAAAATGTCTTGTTTTTGTATGACTGCTTGGTGACATAGCTCTTTAACAACGAGGCCTGTTGTTTTTCTCTCTTTCTCACAAACTCGGGTCTTTGGGAAGTAATTGCCGTTTTAAGCCGTGTCGTATACAGTTTGCATTTTTCTGTTCTGTCGGGCTCAGTTCAGCTGCTCATTATGGCTGCACTCTGCTGTCTAGCCTGGATTCCTGGTGTAGATGTAGGTTGTATAGGCATGGGACGATATGATATGGAAATACCCTGTCACAATGATCCTAGCCAAAATAATAGCAATTCACAATATTATCCCGATAATCATCAAAATATGCTTTTAAATTGCACTAAAACATACTGGAATAAGAAACAAATATTTCTAGCGCTTTACATATTTTTCATAAAAAATCTAAAATAAGTTGATCATTAGTTAAGGTCCCCCTGCATAAATAAAGGATGAATAAAATAAAAACCACATGGGCAGCATATTCTTTCTTGGCATGCATGATAATTCCATAAATTTTTCACATTATTTTTTTTTATCGTGACCGGTGATAAAACCTGATACCGTCTCATTCCTGAAAGCATGCATTCCGTATGAAGAGTATGAAGAATGTGTCCTTTTTTTTTTTCTTCTTTCTTTTAATGCTCTCAGGGCGAGCGAAACAAACTTGTGTCCCCGGTGCCGGTGGTAAATTGAACCTCTCAGCCCACCGAGGGCTGACGCAGTGGGCTTTGGTGACCTCTCTGTCTCCCTCGGTGATCCAGGCCATTCTCCCGGCCCACAGCTCAGCACCCACGTGTTGTCAGCAGCTCCTGTTACGTAAGCCCTCCTGCCAGACAAAAGCTCAGCCATCCCAGACACAAATCACTGACTGCCCCACGTTGGCAGCAGCGCTGTTAATGTTAGCTAGTAATACACACACAGGGGATTTCTTGTATCGATGTTTCATTTGATTTAGCTGGTTGCGAAATAAAAAATGTTGGCCATCAAATGAGAATATATGTATATATTTTTGGACGGCATGAAATATAACATCGGCTGCACCGCTGCTTCCACAAACCTTTTTGAGAAAACATTTTTTTACGAACGCTACGCCCTGCAAACCACGTGACAATCTTTAGTAAACTTTTGCAAAACACACACCCCACAATTTATCTTGCAATTATTGAACTCGTCAAACTTGTAGTCGCCCACGCCTTCACTGTTGTTTGATGTCCAACTAGTTTTACTGTTCTGCCTTAATGAGTGTACGCTCTGACACATCCACCATTGTTAAGTCTGCCTTTTGTTTGCTTTATTCCACCAATTTAAAAAAGAAAAAACAAAAAGTTTCACAACGTTGGAAGTAAACATATCCAAGATACATAGCAACAACCTTCCTTTACAGCCCTTGACTCATGCAGGTTAATCTGACTTTGGTATAAATACACAGATGTGCTTACATTTTTTTTAAAGATCAGTCAATTTATGATATTTTGGTGTCACACCAGAGATTTTTTTGGGGCATTATCTGCGAGGATACTAGGGCTGTCAAAATTGCTAAAAAATGACGTTCGAATATTCCTTTTTAAAAAAAAAACACATATATTCGACTATATGTGTAAATACAAAATTCTTCAGTTTAGGTGTTCACTTCAAAGAGTGTTCACACAAAGAGGACACTTCATCGCGGCCGCGGCGGGGGTTGCCAGATTCACGATAATTATCCTCCGAAATACTTTTTTTTACATTCGAATATAAATTTTCACATTCGAAATTCAGTTTTTAACAACTATTCGAATATATATTCGAATTTCGATTATTCGTTGACAGCCCTAGAGGATACTGGCGTTGTTTCAAAAAGTTTTTGTGTTTGAAGGAGAGCCATGTGACGTTACATCAAACGCATCAGAGTGGGTTCACAGCAAAGGCTGCTGTTACAGGCCCAGAGTGACAACAGCCAGCCTTTTGTTGGTCTGTGTTGGTGCTTTCTGTTCAGCCCCTCACATTTATCACCCTTCTCACAGTGCCTTGTGTTGTCAGTACCAGTATTTGTAGTCAACACGCCAAATAACAGTGTTTCTCAGACTAATCAAACCAATAAATTACCTTTTCATGGGCTGTTCATAAGCAAACAAACAGTACACACACACTCACACAGCGCCTTAAAGTCTGGCCAGAGGCTTGATTCTGTTCAAGCCATTTGACCAATAATCATACAGATTATCACTGGTACTGCGCTGATTTTACAGCCTCGCTTCCATGTTGGATGTTCACATTGATTTGACATTTTCTCATAATTCATTTAAAAGCATTCTGGTGTTTTTATAAGCGTTTTTTCTTCTATATCCAAGTTGGAAACGGCACCAAGTCAACAGAAGTATGGTACCATAATCTCTTGATTAGCATAAAATCATGCGTGATGCAGGTCTACTGTGTCACACAAGCTGCTTTTATTGAGCACATTCATATATGTCTGGTGTCAATGCCCTGTTGTCGTATCCTGCATCCGAGCTTCATATGTGTCACTGTTCAAACAAACTACATAGAATATCATTACATAAAAACGGTTAGCTACAGCTTTACTTCTGCAGCAATGCTCTCTGCTCGGTCTAACTCTCTGTATTCTCTGTCTTTCTATTTTTTTCTACAAAGTGGGAAAGGTTAACTGTTTTATTTGTTAATAACCTTAAAGGGACAGTTCATCCCGGGGTCAAAATTACATATTTTTCCTCTTTTATTGGCCGTAGAGATACCTGCCTCCCCCAATGTAATGAGTCTGAATGGCACTCGGCTGAACTCAATAGGAACGTCTCTTTCCAAATATCATGACCTTTTTATAGCGTCTCCCTATGCCGCATTATGCCAGTTATACTGTTTACTAATCCAGAGGAGAAAACTATTGTCGACTATATAACTATATACTTTCTTTGGATTTATCGGTTTTGGTTTGTAAACATAGCATTGAAATCCGGCCCCTTCTCCCGGGCTCAAAGACAGCAGATGCGCGTGGCACCCGACCGCGGTTAGGCTCAGCCTGCTCGCCGCTTGGCGCCTATCGCCTCACTATATTTGCGGTGTTCTACACTGTGTCCACAATTTTTGGTTGCTCCTTCTTGAACACATGCTCACGTGCTCATGATCTGGCACCTGGTTGCCACGTTTGTTATAGAGGTTGACGCCCGAATGCAGCAAAAAAAGAAAACTCAGGCAGAGGACAGAGACTCTGAGGATCCAAACACCGCCGCACGCTTCCAGTGGGTCATAAGTGATAATTGAGAGGGATTATTTTTCTATGAGTTTATTGTTGTTGGAAAATCCTTCTCATTTGACCTTTTTAAAAAAAAAAAAAAATATGTACAATCCTGCCTTCGAGGAGTATGAACATCTCTCTTTGAGTGTGATAATAAACTGGACTGATTCGTGTTACATCTTTTGGTACCTATAGCAACACGCTCACTCCAACACACCCCTGGTGTTTTTTGATGCAGTGCTATTACCGGTCAGAAAACGGTCTAACCCACACCTCTGTGTAAGTCTGAATGGCGTCTTAAGTCGGTTTTGATACCCCCGTGGTTTAAAAGGGTTAACTCGCCACAGTCTCCCATCTCTAAGTTGTCGTGTGTGTGAAAGATCAGTCGACCTGAATATAGCAGAATTGACAAAAACGTTAGAAGTACCTGCAGGGGAGGCTGCCGAATGCCGGATTTTTTGCAGAGAACGCTTTGGAAATACTCTGCAGGCTGTGAGAAAAGACCTTTTTGTACCGATATCTGCGCCTCCCCTGCGTGCCTTTGTGGCTTTAACTGTAATGATGATGGAGGAACTGAGGGAGGGAGGAAGCACGCGAAGCGAGAGAATGATAGAGAGGTGTTAGGAGAGTAAACTCGTGACTCATCAGGCGCAGTGGAAGGGAGTTCACTGAGTCAGAGATGAGGCAGGAACATTGGGTGGTGGATGAGCCATGGGACGGATGGGAATAGATGACTGTAGGTAGATAAAAAAAAAAAAAAAAAGTCAGGCAAAACTGGATCAGGCAATTTATGAACTTCAAGGCGGCATTATGACTGGAGCATTTTGCATTGTGTTTAAAGCAATTTTGTTATTGGAATACCTATAGAACGTTATTATTGTTTCTTGCGCTGACTACATTTTGGAGGCAGCACAAATGTTTTTCAAGATCTTGCAATGACGAGTGAGTGGCCATACTGTAGCTACGGTTTGCATTTAGTGTTGCAGCCCTTTGTACCATGAAGGATTTAATTTGCCTTCGGACCTGCATTGATCGGCTAGATTCATCATGTACCAGATGTTTGAGACGGTCTAAAAATGATCCCACTAAAGTGCCGTGGAAGGACAAATATTCCAGAACAAGGCTTGTAACTGTTTGATTTGAATGGTTCAAAGTGCTGCTGAAAAAGTGCATGTACGCTCAGAATACCTCTCCTGGTAAAATAAAGGCTTTCATCCTTAGCTTGGACCCCGAAAGCGCATCTTTTTAGCCAGAGCCTGCCTTTTTGTCCAGCCGTGCATCGATTTCCCTCCACATCCTTTGTGTCAACTCAACAGCCCAATCATGCTGACTCTTTTTTTCTTTTTCTTTTTTCTTTCTCCCTCTCGGTCTTGATAATGTGTCTGTATTGATTTCAGTGCCCAACTCATGCGGGTCCTTTAGATCTGCCATGGAAATTTGAAGAGTAAAATCGTCCGATTGATTTCGAAGGGGCCTCTCTGAAGGAGTACTGTTTCCTCGTATCACGCTGCTCGGAAACAAATTTGACTTTGAGGACCATTTACTTACCGTTTAAAACTAAACACATGTTTCTGTACTTTAATTGACATCTTAAATCATTGTAGATTGTGACGATATGAGCAAAAATCCAGATTTCGTAAACACAAAAACAAGCAAAAACTGGCATTTGATATCAGTTTCTGATCAATCTCCAACAGATTAACGGTGAAACACAATTTATCTTGGCTGTTTGCTGAACGCTTCCCTTGCTTTCTCTTTTCACATGGTGTTTTAACGCAGACCTTTTCATGATCCGTTTCTCGGGTAGGAAAATAAATAGTGTCTGTTTACATACTCAACAGGTCATATCTGAAGGCGGCAATCAGGCACCTTGGTCTCAAAATTCACATTTTGAAAAAGTCATGACTTCTGAATCCGTAACGCCTAATTTAACAACAACAAAAAAGTATTCACAAAAACAGGATGAAGATGGAAACCACACTGTAAAGTTACTCACACGGCAAACATCACATGCCTGACAAGCAGCTACCCCGACGCGTGTTGTTATTCGGCTTTAAAAAAGGTTTATATGCCAAATCTGAGCAAACAGTTAGTGAGACTTTGTGTACCAAAGCTGTTGTCTTGCCTGTGAAGGTGTCAAATTCAGAAGCAACCGGGCCACAACGGGCTTTGCGCTTGGAAAGAGTTTGAGCGGGGTCATGATATCAGTTCACTAAGCTCACTTCTCACTTCTGTTTTCACCTGCAGGTTTAATCTTATAATTATTTGTATCTGTGTTCTCTTTCCAGGGGAGGCAGGAAGAGTAGCACAAGGCAGAGAGGACTGCTGCCCCCCGACAGGGGAATCCGTGTTTTTTTTAAATTTTTAAATTTGATATTTTTTCTGCCCGGATACAACCCGCAACCTGGTGAATTCATGATCACATGACCGTGGATATGGACGCAGTCCTATCCGACTTTGTCCGTTCCACTGGAGCTGAACCAGGATTGGCCAGAGACCTGCTCGAGGGTGAGTGATTCACGACCCCATTAGTCTTGGACGGAACAATTTTCATCATTTTCCTAATCGCTGCTATATTTGTGTAATGGTTCAATGGGTCCCGAGTCACTAAGTACATTAATTAATGCAATTATCACATTGCCCTGTACACATGCCACACAATGAATAATCGCAACAATGCAAACTTGGAGTGATAATAAGGGTGGTGATGAACGATAAGACTTTTTTTTCTTTTCTTCGAGTTAAACTTCTTGTCCAATCAGTTATTTCTTCACCAACTGCATTCAATTAAGTTATAATTTGATCCACTTTGTTTGTAACCTTTAATTTAGTCTTTGCTGCACCCATCATTTATACACTTCAGCAAAGAAGAAAAAAGGGAGGGGGGTAAAGTTGACAGCTGTTGATCTTCTGAGCAGCAGCCAGATTGACCGCTGTCTCACTCAGTGCTTCTGGCTTGTAACTGTTACTTAGGCTATCATCCACGAGCAGAAGGAAGGTATATCTGGAGTCAACAGGGCTCCTGTTGCCTAGCAGCAACACAAGCTGCACATAAGAATATGGGTTAAAAATGTAATGCGATGCAGTGAAAAGCAGTGAGCCGAGACGTGCTTCAAATTCTGATGTTTACTCAAGCGAAGAAATGTGCCAGTGGCCTTCACATAAGATAAGACGGTTAATAGTTTAACTGACTTGAGATGAATATTTAAACTAATAAAGGACGTGTCATTTGCTCGACATGGAAACACGATTCAGGTTGCCGCGCTGGTTCCGGTGGCTCAGACGGATGTTGTTCCTAACCCCCTCTCTGTCTGTAGGCAAGAACTGGGACTTCACCGCTGCCCTCAGTGACTTTGAGCAGCTACGACAGGTGCATGCTGGGAACCTGACGTATTCGTTCACAGAGGACAGGACGTATCCGCCGCTCGAAAAGGAGATGGCCCGGGTCGGGCGGCCTGTACTCCACCGCCAAGACGAGGTGGTGCAAGGTGAGGCCTTCAGCGAGTGAGCTGTTGGGAAGCGACACTAGTTTAACGCACGAACAGCAGCTGCCGGACATTAACCAGTAATAGCTAATTTTTTTTGTAAAAATATATTTAAAATGATCTTTTCTCTATATCCTCTTCCATTTGTCCTGTAGCAGCGACAGAGAAGCGCCTGTCAAGGGGCATTTCCCACGCGAGCTCCACCATCGTGTCGCTGGCGCGCTCTCACGTCTCGAGCACCGGAGGTAGCAGTACTGAGCCCCTCCTGGACACGCCCCTGTGCACTTTCCAACTACCAGACCTCACCGTGTACCGGGATGACTTCCGTGGCTTCATCGAGAGGGACCTCATCGAGCAGTCGATGATGGTGGCCTTGGAGCACGCTGGTGAGCAGAACTGAGACTCTCGGATTTGCATGCTCACTGGCTCGGACAAAAATAGCTGTTTTCGTTGCCTTCTCTGTAGATAAATAATGTCTACACTGAAGGATTCATTGTGGATTCACATCACCGTAAAGCTTCGACCTTAGTGCATCACAGATAATCCTTTTCATACACAGACATTTTGACATGTCACAGAAGGAAAAGCGCAGGTGTAAATAATTCAATTATTAATGCCTGAATTCCATTTAGCTGCTTATGTTTCATGGTCCTGATGTTGTGCATTCTGGCTCACAGTAGCCATCATTAGTGTTGTTAGCACAGTTAACACCAGTGCTTTTCTTCCTTTGACAAGCGAACACGTCTGCTTTTAACACTCTGAACCTGCAAAACCCTGTCAGCGGGATGGAAAAGCATGTTTTCTTTCAGCAATCGCCAAAACACAGTCGACATCGTCAGATTTTCATCTTTCTCGTTCTTTTTATGATTTATTGCATTGTAACTTTGTTATACTGCACAAAAGACATTTTGAGGTCTCTCTATTTCTAGCCACGCTTGGGCTGTTTTTCCCATAGAGGTGCAGGAGAAAATTGAGGCCACAGAGAGACAAATAGGGTTAGAGGGTTCAGAGGCTTAACTCGTATCTACCACATATTTAAAGTGTCGAAGTTTTTGCACATTCATATTGTAATCAATCTCGAGTGGGTAATGTTTTGTGAGTTCCCACAATAGCCATGTTTGTTGTTAAGATTCATAATGCTGATTTTGGACGGGAGCCTGAAGGGATGCGCTGTCAGTGCTGTCGACTTCATCGCTAGATTTTGTAACTTTTGGAGCCAACACTTGTCTGGTTTTCTTTTCCTGTTGGGTCTTTTTTTTTTTTTTATCTAGTTGTTTTCTTTAACGTTACCTACCCAAGTGTTAGATTGAAATTTATTTAATTGACAAACATATCAAATGACTGCTGACGTAAAAGCAAAAGTGTCTTCTATATTCTATAATACTACTGAGCATGAAAGTGTAGTTTTAATACACATATTATTATCTTCCCAAATCTCGTATTTGATAAGAACTACAGCAGTTCTACAAATACAAATACAGTTTGTATTACAAACAGGTGAGTTACGTTTTTTCCCTATATGCCTGCAGGGCGACTGAACTGGTGGACTAAAGTGGTTTCAAACTGTCAGAATCTACTGCCTCTGGCAACAAGTGGCGACGGAAATTGCCTGTTACACGCCGCCTCGCTCGGTGAGTATCGCAGACCTTTAAAACAAGACCCCGTTGCAGGTTCACACTCCATTAGCATTCATTGAGAGAGCTTCATTGTTGGTTTAAGCGGTAATTGCATTTCACAACATTGCAATGCACTTAGTCTTTGTGGCCCACTTAAGAAATTAATAATGTCCTAACTGATGTGCAGGCATTGTTCAAGCCCCTTTTCTGCTCCTGGATAGTAGATGGGAAAGTCACATTCATGTAACCTTTAAAAAAAGATAGGTTGAAGGCAAAAGCTGGTTAAAAGTTCAGCGTTTCATTCATTGTTTTAGAGTTAATTTTGATCTTTAAGTGAGAGAATTTGTGTCTTTTAAACATGTTTTCCAATGCAGGTATGTGGGGTTTTCATGACCGGGACCTGATGCTACGGAAGTCCCTGTATGCGCTGATGGATCACGGGTTGGAGCGAGAGGCACTGAAGCGCAGGTGGAGGTGGCAGCAGACCCAGCAGAACAAAGAGGTCTGTCATAGAGGCCGGACATTTCTCTAGGTCAATTTTGTGATGCCTGTATGAGAGTGGTAGTCTAAAGCATGGAGAAGCTTGTGAACTCCAGAATGTTGCTTGTTTGACTCATTTGACCAAGGGGGGAGGAGTATATACAGGGACAATGGACAAGTGAAAGCCTTTACACGCTTCTTATACCAGCATGTCCGCCTGCAGCTGCTCGCACTTCTGCAAAAGAACATTTGAAATGCCAAATACACACAGCTCACTGTTGTTCATTAGTTGTCTTTGTTCGGTGCAATCCTAGCTCTTTCAAAGTGGCACAGTGGCAACATCAACCGAGATGGGCAGGACAACGCTGGGTTGCTGTAAACGTCAATTATTATGATCATATTAACAACGTTATTTCCAGTGGAAACCATAACCTAGATTTATGGGCAAATGCTGGCTAATAAGAATATTATACTCATCATATTATACGCATGACTGTATTAAGAGCAAAATTAGTAGTTAGTTTTCTTTCCTATAAAAAACTGTAGACTCATAAAAATAATCCCTCTCAATCATCACTTGTGACGCACTCTCCCTGTATCTTAATATTTCGCTCTGTTCAGAACTTTTCTGGGCTTCCACCCCTGCAAAATCGTAGCAACAAGGCGCTCTCCAAGAGGAAGAGTCAGACACAGCGGCGAACAACGAAAACATAGCGAGGCAAGATGGCAAGCGTACAAAGCTCTTTCCAACACACAGAGTGAATCTGTGGTTGGTTTTCACCCGCTGGTTTTCACCTTAACTGCGGTCAGGGGGGCGTGTGCTTCAGGGGTCGTTGAGCCAAGGAGGAGGGGCCATAAATGGCATAAATTCTACCTGTGCGAAATCTAGAGTGTTCAGTTTTTGTTGACATTGTTAGAAATGACGTCATGCAGAAACCCAAGTCGCGCGGGGAAACGTTTGTTAGAAGGGCAACCCCAAATTTGAATGTTCAGATCTTAATACATAAGGAACAACACTAAAGATTGATATGAAAACATAAAAAAATAATGGGCTCGCCCTTCAATTTAATTAACACCTATATGAGGGTGTCAATAAAATAAAACTGAACATTATAGGGTTTTTATAAAAGGAGTCTTTATAGGAGACCTGTTGTACTGGATTGCATTAAATTGTCGTGTACCTAAATACAGTGACCAGTGAGTGAGTGTGTGTGTGTGTGTGTGTGTGTACAAACACTACAACTGCTATAACAACAAAGCATTTAATAGTTTGCATAACAGGTTTGGCAGGATTTAAATATCAAAACTTCGACACTGATTTCCTCCTCGGTAACCAACCATCCACCTCTTCGATAACATCAGTTCCCTGTTGTTTTTTTCTTATTTTTCATGGGGCATTTAATTGTCTTTCACAGTTTATGGTCTCTTTTTGTCACTTTGTGCACCCTTGGCAACATGCTGATGATCCTTATCAAATACAAAGTGGTTTTAAGATTGTTTTATCGTCATTATTTCCCCACTGTTTATCTATATTATCTAGAAGCGCTGGTATCTCCACCTACTATCGGTACTCTTTATCAGAGCCAAAGAAAGACCGTTTGAGTTGTGAGTGCACTGCGCTTCACTTCAACACCCTTCAAACGGCTTTTTTATTTTATTTTGACAGACTACAATGACTCTTCTTCCAATGAAAGCAAGCGTAGCAGCACACCGAGTAGGTTTTCCAAAGTGTCTGCAGACAACCGCAGTCGAGATGCCACACGAATGACGGCCTAATGTTCAGCCATTATTCAACGGAGACCACAGAGGTGTCCTTAAGCAAATCACTGAAACCAAAATTGCTCTCGTGGAGCTGCGCGTTGGGCAGCGGTAGAAGACTGGGACGCTTTCGTTGCATGAGTGTGCCATGTAGGTGAATGGGGGCATTGATTCTGAGGAGAAAAGCGTACAACTGTCCATATATGGAGATTAAAACCTGATATTGGTGAGGGTTCTGTTGCTACTCTGTGACCGACACAGGGGATTTTGCAAAGGCGCTAGTTAAATTTCTTTCCTCAATTGTCAGCATGTAACCTTGTGGTAAGACGCCATAACGTCAGTGCATGCTTTTGTGACATTTGACACTCCCTCTCTAAATGGCAAATGTGTGTGTGTGTGTGTGTGTGTGTGTGTGTCCCTCCTTTCTCCTCAGTCCGGTCTGGTGTACACGGAGGAGGAGTGGCAGAAAGAGTGGAATGAACTGTTGAAGCTCGCCTCCAGTGAGCCCCGAATACACTACAGCACCAACGGCACCAACGGGTAAGGCCCGGCTCGGACAATGCGGGGACTGTTAACCCAACGCACACTTAGTCACGCTCATGTTTTTATTCATGAACAAAACAACGGCGCTCGCAGTCGGAACCGAGTGGCCGGCGCCTCATTTTAGTCAATCTGCTGTTTATTGTAACAGGCCTGAGTTCAAAGGGTTAGATATACTGACAGCGCTCCACAATACAAACTCTTAGTTCCAGTGTGGTTCCGCCTTCATACGCTCAGGAATTTTGTGTTTGTGGCCCACCAAAAAAGTCTCCAGTTCCCTTTTTTTTCCTATTCATTAAATGAATCCATTACAATCCATCCAAACTTTGATTATGTCTGTTTTTTTGCGACAGTATAAACAAACTCTGTCTCTGTTGTTTTCAGGGCGGAGTCCTCGGATGAACCGGTGTACGAGAGTTTAGAGGAGTTTCACGTCTTCGTCTTGGCCCACGTCCTCAGGAGACCCATAGTGGTGGTGGCCGACACCATGCTGAGGGACTCCGGAGGAGAGGGTGAATATGCCTGATGCCTCACACTGCTAATGCATCACTCTTCATATTCATTTTACAGAATTTCATCACATGACTCCTCCTTATTGTAGCCAGAATTTTAAATATAATAGTTTTGATGAAGTTGTCAGTGGCTCATGAGTGGCCTGAGTTGGACAACGTAAGTAAACACCACCCATCTGGTATCTCAAGCAGGGTAAAACAAACAACATGAACCACTGCCAAATACTGTAACCTATTTCTGTCGCATACCCACATGTTGATTTACTGACATCGGAGGTGATGACAGTCTCGTTACGGAATGAATGCAACACTCATAATTTGTCTGAACATTTTTAAGTAGATAAATAAACCTCCAACAAGTGAAATACTGGTTTGATTCATTGATACGGGTGAAAGCTCGTTTTACGTTTTGCCCCCCAGTGTGCCGTATCGCCGAGAAAGTGCTGAGGTTGTCGTTTTCAAATGTTTAATGTCTTTGATATTCTTTTTCCTAGCCTTTGCTCCCATCCCGTTCGGAGGCATCTACCTACCACTGGAAGTGCCAGCTGCCAAGTGCCATCGCTCGCCCCTGGTCTTGGCATACGACCAGGCACACTTTTCTGCACTGGTCTCCATGGAGCAGAGGGACAGCTCCAAAGACCAAGGTAATGCTCTGCATCCATCATCTCCATTAACAAATAGTTTTCAATCATTCTTTTTAATCATCAGTATGGGTGTAACACTTTTACATAAATTCCTCCTGAGAAGATGTTTTGTAATTTTCATGTAATAACTTCTGTCAGGTTTAGAACTTTACGTCACACTTGGACCCACTTTACAGCTTTGTGCCTTTGCTTAATGGGTCAGTCTTTTTTTTAATATTGACCTTAGTGGTTTATTTAAGAATGGTGACTAATAGCCTTTGGGCTTTTGAGCATATCCAGTGATCTCCCGAGCTCAACAAGCAAGTGAATGACCTCCTTCCAGTGTTAAAGTTGAATGATATTTTGACGAAAGTTCGACCGACAAAGTCACAGATTTGTCGTTAAAAAATAGTACCTTCTTCCAACGTAATATACTCCAAGTTATGATGTCGGCCTAAATGCTGTTTCTTAAGATTTCACCTTTTTACAAGAGTGGAATTTTGGAGAAACAGAGTAGTAAGTTTGTGCACAAATTACAAGTGTATCCTCAAAGTTCAAGACATTGTCCAGACATTGAATTGTTTACCGGTCTAAAAATATCGCGTTGGGCCATCCAAAGACAATATTGGTCAGACGCCGCAGACTAAATGCTAAAGCAGAAAGTGAAAGAATTTATTGCACTCAATCCAGAGTGCTGGATTCAAACGTTTTATCTTTTTTTCTAAGAATACTTTTTCTCCCCCTCCCCTTCTCTACCAGCAGTTGTAATCCCTCTCACTGACTCTGAGCACAAAATGCTGCCTCTGCACTTTGCTGTGGACCCTGGGAAAGATTGGGAGTGGGGCAAGGATGACACAGACAACGTGATGCTGGCAAGGTATGGTCTCCTTCTAAAACCACCTCTGACGCATTTACATCCAGTTGTGTTTGTCAGGTCGAATGTACTCATTATTACCTTTTTTACAAATGTATTTGCTCAAGGTGCAAATGATTCATGTGTACGCCCTTCTAGACAGCTGTCCCTTTAGCACAGAGTGTCAGTGTGTAGGGATTGACCCCTGACTCCAGATTAGCACACTCAGTGCCAGTGACAATAAGATTAGCTCTTAATACCTTCTATGAATGGACATGGGGAAGGAGCGCCAAAATAGCAGCTCGGTAAAAATAACCTTCCAACCTTATGTACGTCAGTTGATGACCTGTGGATGTCTTATTCAGATGAAATGATGGCCAGAGGATGATATTACACAAGTGGCAGGCGATATTGTTCGGGAAAAGGTCATTCAGTTAACAGGCTAGTGCAGAACCAGAACACTCAACAGCAAGATGCTTTTAGGGCATTTGCCATTTACTGTGCCATTCAGAGCCAAATTGCCAGTGGCTGTTGAGTGGCAGCACAGAAATCATTCTGTTTTATATTACCCATATTTAGCATTGGCCCAGGGAACTTGACTAAACTGGGTTTATTTAAACTGGATAAACCGCGCTGTAATTTCTTGTTGGATGTTTCTCTTGCTGGCTTCTTCGGCATATTGCTTCGGATGTATTTTTCAGTGGGTGCACATTTTCCTCTGCTACCATGGTTTAGAATCCAGCTCCAATTCTGTCTAACAGCTAGAACATCATAGATAACATCACCAACTTCCTAAACGTCAATGTTAATTGCATTTTCACTAGTACGACACTGGAGCCCTGTGTTGGTCTCTCCCCTCTCACCAAGCTGCGACTCATTTCTCTCTCCTTCTCTTTCACCCAGTGTGGCTCTTTCTTTGGAGGCCAAGCTCCAGATGTTGCACAGCTACATGACGGTCACCTGGCTGCCCCTGCCCTGTGAGGTAAAGACGGAAGTCCGCACATCCATCTCGAGCCGCGTTTGCTCCTCTCCAGCAGCGAGGTGTATAAAGACGGCTCCGACAACGGGAGCCGCCGTGACTTTTATCGGCTCACCTGGTTTTACCCAAACTGCTTTTGCAATGTGATGACATTTTGGACAGACATGGACGTAAATTGCAAGATGACATGAGTTGACAGAGGCAGACAACCTCTTCCATCAGACCAGCTGTCCCCTGACTGCTGAACAAAGCCTATATTAATAACAACCGACACTGGGTCGTTCAGGTCATAATGTCACACCGCACAAATACTGGGACAAAGCTCTTCTTGTGCGCCACATGCTAAGAGCAGAGAGCTTGAAAGGACTAGTTTATAGCAGTTTCATGGTTAAGCTGCAAGGACTGGCTCCAGGAAACAGGAAACCCTGTATTAAAACTATAATTTAAGGGGATTGTTCTGATTAGAAATGCTACCGGAGGATAGCCTGTGTGGTGGGAATTATTGTTGAAAGATTGGGCGTTCTGTAACTGCTTCTTGTTTGACATCAGGATAGTGCGTCATCATGGAGGTCATGACTTTTCCAAATACAGCCCTGTTAATTTTAGATCTTCCATAACATGTTTGTAGATATGAAAAGGCTTTTGGAAACTGAGTCATTTGTTTGTTTTTTTGCATTGGTCTGCAAAAAAAAGAAGCAGCTCTATGAATCACTCTTTTCACATTCCTTTCTCCACCATATCGAAGGGACATGTTCCTGTACTGCTAGAGTTTAGCCAGAACATGATTTCCCCTTTTTTATAATTTTTTTTATGAATGTTATACTATTTCTCTTCTTTTTTTCATTGTGACAGTATTATTCCACTATCTTGTGTTTCTGCTTTGTTGCCCCGCAGCAAGCCCCTCTGGCCCAGCCAGAGTCTCCCACAGCATCAGCAGGAGATGATGCCCGAACGCCTCCTGACTCAGGAGAGTCAGATAAGGAGTCAGTCAGCAGCAGCTCCAATGGCAACGGAGACGCAACAACAGGATCGACGGTCAATGGAAGTGGGTCCTTGGCCAAGAACAGCTCCTCTTCCTCATCTAGTTCCTCCAGCAGTGGGTCGGCCGGGGCGGGGAAGGACAAAACCAAGAAGGACAAGGACAAGGACAAGGATAAGGATAAAGACAAAAAGAGGGCAGACTCGGTGGCCAATAAGCTTGGCAGTTTTGGCAAAAGCCTGGGCAGCAAGCTGAAGAAGAACGTGGGCGGACTGATGACGGGAAAGAACGCCGGAGCTGGAGGTGCCAAGCAGGAGGGTGTGGAGAAGAAGAAGGGTTCGTTTAGGGGGAGGAAGGGCAGCAAGGATAGCTCGCCTTCGGCCCACGCCTCAGAGGATTCTGGGAAAGGCTCCCCCTCCTCAGGTAGCGAGCGCCTCAACGGAACAGGGAGCAGCATGAGCAGCAGTGGCGGCAGCAGCACTGAAAGCGAGAACTACAAGTACAGCGCGGATGTCAAGGTCAGCCTGGGCATCCTGCGATCCGCCATGCAAGGTGAGAGGAAATTAATCTTTGCCAGCCTTCTCACAACCAGCAACCGGCAGCCCTTCCAGGAGGAGATGATCCAGCGGTACCTTGCCGACGCCGAGGAGCGCTTTCGTGTCGAGCAAGAACAACAGCGGCGCGATGGGGAGAGGAAAGGCTTCACCAATGGCATCCAGCCACCGAAGGAGGCGGTCGGTGGAACAGACCTGACCTACCGGCCTTATGAGGCCAAAGAGGAGCAGTCGGAGAACGCGTCGCCTTCCTTCAACCAGCTCAAGTCCTCTCCTTTGAGCCCCTCGATGTACTCTGCCGTTGTGCCCATCCCCCGGCCCTCCTTCATTGACCAGACTCCTGTCGCGGCACCCCTCACTCAGCACCTTCATATGCACGGCTACATGGATACCCGGCGCCAGCTAGCCGGCGGCTCCCCGGCGACCTCCTACCCCGGCCTTCCCTCTTACGCCACCCTCCCCAGGCACTGCCCCACGACGCAGGGTCCCTCCCATCCCCAGTACAATAACTCGCAAGGCCCCGCCTCCCTGAGTCCCTCACGCCTCACGCCCTCGTACCCCCCTGAGTTCGACCCACCGGACTACCCTGGGTCTGAACTTGCGGGGGGGAGTTACACCAACGGCTTCCGGGACATGCGCTCCAACTTAGACTCTCGGAGTGGGCAGCCCCCGGTCAGACACTACTCGCTGGGCAGCGCCGGTGGTTTGGCGAACCTGCAGTCCAGCCGCTGTCGGACACCCAACTGCCCCTACTACGGACACCCCGAGACGGGCAACTACTGCTCCTACTGCTACCGGGAAGAGCTGAAGAAGAGAGAGCCAGAACTAGCCATCCACAGGTTCTGACTGAACCGAGCTTGAATTTGATGAGTGGCCTTTTTCAGTTTAAATTAAAAAAAAACAGGCTGGGGCGGATCAGCCTCTGAATGAACAAGAGAAAAGCACAACCAGCTCTCTCCCTTTTTTTAATTTTTATTATAAATAGCTGTGTCACTTCCTGTTGGGATGGACGACCTCAGAAAGTGGCGACGCGACTACAGAATAAACAGGGTGGTTTCTCGCTGCTGGGGTCACATGTTAGACCATAGAATTAACTAACTGCACTTCTGTTACGTGTGTGTGTGTGTGTGTGTGTGTGTGTGTGTGTGTGTGTGTGTGTGTGTGTGTGTGTGTGTGTGTGTGTGTGTGTGTGTGTGTGTGTGTGTGTGTGTCAGGCTCTCCTCCTTTTATCAGTTTAACGCCTTGCTAGTGTCTCCTCCTGGTGGAGAGAATGTATATGGCAGGCGGCATGCATAACACTCATCGACGCGCATATACAGTACATGCACACATATACACTAAGTCCGACTCACACTATCGCATACACAGAGATGCAAGCACAAAACAGAAAATAAGGCACGAGTGTCACCACTCCATTTGTGGTCTGTGATAATGTTTGGATTGGTTTATGAAGGGATGTTTGAGCATTTTGGAGTCAAATCTGGTTCGGTTGATTTCAGTGTTACACAGATTTTTACACTACTGTTACTAGATGCTTGCATCATACGTACCTCGGGAAGCAGCAAAATTAATCCTTGTCAAATTGCTCTTTTTCGTTGGTCTATATTTGCATAATGCAAATTGGAACTACCGTGCAATGCTACAGATTAAGCGTTCTGTGGTGCTACTGTTACAGAATGCAAACACATAAATGTCCATGCATTGCTCTGCACTGTTATCCTTTCTGCAAAACACTACTAGTATCGCTATGAATTGGATTATAAAGAGGTCAACCGGTTGACGATTACATGCAGTTGGCCAGATTATTAACCAGGCATTGTTGAACAAAGATGACAGCAGTGTAGCCCTGCGGGGAGACCCCGTTCCTCGAGCTCGAGTGTTCCAGACGTTTGTTGCAATGTGTGTCTTTCTCCATTGGGACTTCCTCTTTCTGCAACGACGGTTGCCGTTGAGGCATTCGATTATTGTGGCCAAAACAGCCATGCAATACTACACACACTACAAAGTTAAAATGTCACAGAGCACAACAGTTTTTGGAGACATCCTTCACACGTGTAACATGCTGCAACGTTAAATAATTAAAATGCAACCATGTTTTGAGGGGGGGATTTAACAAGTAGAGGAACCCCTTTGTTCCTAAATGAAGTGACATAAACTTCCTCCAAAGTAGCCACAATTTCCACAGTTCTGACAATTGTCTCCAATTTCTGTTTTGCATGATGCAAAGGGGACACATGCATTTTTTGTTGGATGCTGACACTATTCATCATGACTATATTCGTCATATGTACTGACACGTTTTATGGTTACAAGTTAGGATTCTGAAAGTCTGTTTTTAAATGACGTGGTGGTTGAGAGGTGCGACACAAGGTCCAACGTTCAGGGTGTCCTTGCTAATGGGACGTCTTATTGCTTATTGGGTTTGGTATCCCACTGCAAACTCTTGACATTCAACTGAAGACCGTTTCTTAGTTTCTGGCATTCGTCCCGACAAAATCCAGCTGCGTAATCTCTTTTTGCACAATTTCAAGCACTTTCCTGATGTCCGTAGATATACAAAGAAAACAACTTTTTACTGTTTTTGAAGTGGCCTGACTGTTGTCTTTTGTTCATCTCTGCAGACACTGCCACCTCTGTTCATGAGAAATCAGGGGGCCCGGGCCAGAGGGGTGTTCTCGAAAGGATTTCGTTACTGTAAAGCTACAGCGTTTTTGGTGCCGGCGTCACCATCTAACTCAGTTTCCTAGTTGCCTTTTTCAGCATTTGTTCTCGTGGCAATCGCAATCCCGTTTGTACGCTGTGCAAGACGAACATAGAGTATCCGCTGCTTGCCTCGTTGCCCGCAGTCTCTACTACTACTACTACTACTACTACTACTACTACTGCCCCCAAAAATGTAACAAATTCGAATTATTATTATTAAATCTTGTTGAAGCTATTGCGGTAATGCCATTTATTCTATTCAGTTAGTTATATCAACTGGTTGATACCATCTAATCTTCAGTTTGTCTTTATTATCAGATGTAAGGCTGTTTATGTCAAAATGACGACTTAAATATTTAATTAAATCCCCCTTTTAATAAGCCATGGCGAGGACTTTCTTTTGAAGGAGTGTGACTCGTTGAGTGCGTCTGTTCTTTGGTATTGAGTCTAGAAAAGCACAATTGTAGTATGCAATTCACTGCCTTGCCCAGTTGAGGGCAGTCTTGTTTTGTTTTTCATTTGAACTCTGTGTTTGGAGCTAAACCTCGCGACCTATACTTAAAAACTACTAAGTCAAAATAACCAAAATATTAGAGCAGCATTTTCCGTAGAGCTAATTCAACACTATAATACAATGTTTTCTGTGACGCTAAAGCCGGGTCAAAGAAGAAGGGAGTTTATTTGCTCTGCATTTAAAGTAACTCTGAGTTTTAGTGACAATAAAACACTTAAATCATGCTATTTCCCAAAAAATTACAACAAAAAAACAACAATGTGCATTTGCTGTGTTTGTGTTGATCTGCGTCCGTGCACTAACGTTTGAGTTCAGACGAGACCCATCAAGTGTCCCCTCACTGTGGGAAGGCGATGTCTGTGTTTAAAGACGTGTTTGTGTGCAAACCTTCTCCAAAGTAATAATTAGCTGACAAAACCATTTAATTTTCTAATGATTTTTTTTTGCAATGAAACCGATGCCTCAGAAAACATGAAAGACGTCAGACTTCACAGGCTACAAACACTTTTTTGTATTTAAGAAGAAAAAAGAGAAACAATGAGAGGTTGTATAAATATGTTCCAAGTTATTTTTGTAAGCCCAAAGTTTTACAGTGTTTTTTAAAGGGTAAGAATGTATGTTGTTGGAAACTGAAACGTGTATGGCCGATGAGCTTATAGAGCCTGGATTTGGTGTTTTACCAGAAAGTGACATTTTGGCCGTCGAAAGCGACTCCCAGACGAGCCTCCTGATACTCGAGGCTCTGTCCTTGCAAACTAATTTCCTCAAAGCTGACCTAACAAGACACCATTTGAGAATATATATATTTATAGTGAGATTTTTTTTAATAGGTTTCCTTGTGGAATGTTTAGTTGCGACATTTTAGGATGTTCTTTCTCACATGGCTAATTGTCCAGCAGTCTGGCTTTTATTTGTTTTGTTGCTTTTTTGATTTGTAATTATTTTTATTTTTTTCTACAGCCAAAACATGACCCAGCTCGTTTCCTCCAAACCAGAAGAGAAATGGCTCAGAATTAGTTTTGCGACACAACTGACCCGATATATTTTTATATATTGTACAACACTGTATTTTTCTGTGTGAACAGAACATTCATCATCGGTGACATTAACATGGAATACTTTGAGTTGCATGGGACTGGAACTGTTGCATGTAGATGGCAATCCATTTTACCAAATTTGTGCATTATTTTAACTTTATTTCAGCTGTCCTGATATTTTTTATCTGTTTTTTTTTTTTTTTTGAAGAGGAGAGCCCTAAGGCTGTGTGACAGTGCAATCTGGATAGAAAGAACATCAGATTTTATGTTAGGTTATTATTATTATTATTATAATTATTTCTTTTGCACCGTTTGAATAAATTCTCATTGTATTTCAAGAATGCTACGCTTCCTCTCTTTCCTGTGTTTATTTAATAATAAAATAAAAAGCTTTTGTAGTCTACACATTGCTGGATCATACATGTTCACTGATGTCAGATGAACTCCATAAACAAATAATTGACTGTCTTTACATGTAGTGACATGATGATGATTTTACACATTTCAAATTGTGTCTATACACAGCACGAGGCTGGAATATCTTGGAATTAAAGCGAGAAACAAATCTGTCCAAAGAAGGAAAATTAATTCACAATTATATTTATATTGATAATTGACTGACTAATCATTTATTTAAACTAACATTACCTAGTTTCATCCTCTTTATTTTTCAATTTAAAAAACAAATTGTATTGTCTTTCTTCACAGGAAACTGAATATCTTTGGGTTTTGGACCGTTTGTCGGACAGAACAACCAATTTTTCAGATGTTATAGACGAAGTGAAAATAACTGACAGATTATTCAAAAAATTTAAATAATTGTTGGTGGCATTGCCCTGCCGTGTTGCATTATACATTGTTGAATAACTCCAGCTCAGATGATGCAAGGTCCTGTGTCTGGGACTGTTTTATGTATTAGAGAAATCGGAGACCCTTATGTAATATTAAACAGTTTCCCATGTGGTAAAAAAAAAAATCCAGACCTCTCTATTATAGTTCACAGGACACTGTCTCTCCACCTGTTCAGCGGCACAAACCATCGCTCAGGATTACTCAGACTTTTCCCCCATTTCTTCTGAATCGGCCTCCTGTGCTTGTCTGGAAGAGTCGTTGGCGGTTTCTTTCCACTCGTTTGGATGAGAGGAGAGGAGCCCGTCCCCACACAGAGCTGCTAAAGGATCTGGAAAAAGGTACCGCTGACCAAAATGCTGTAGATGGTGAATTAACAGGATTGTTGTTGTTTTTCACAAGCTTTACAAAGATGTTTCTCGCGTCAACAAAGGACACTGATATATGAAAAGCAATATCAAAACAAGCTTGGACAGTTTAGAGAGTCTAACGTTAAACACATTAAATAGATTGTGCATATGTAGATGATGCATGTTGTTATAGATTAAACTACCCAGGTTTGTATGAAGCAGATACCTGCACCTGGAGCAGCTACAACAGGAAAACAAATGATACTTAACACGTTAAGGCATTATTAGAAACAATCCAGTAAGATAAGATGAGCCTAACTTCAGCTAATAAAGGTGAAAAAGTATTATGTGTGTGTGTGTGTGTGTATAGAATAAAAAAGTATATAAATGAAAACTATACTATTCAAGACCCAGTTAACTCAACATTAAAAAGCAAGCAGTAACAATTCAGTATCCACAAACTGGATATTAGCAGTGTATATGTTATACATTAGAGGTGCATCCAGGCCAATAGTTATATTGCACTGGATTTGGCTCCATGTGCATGTTGCTGATTTTACTTCTGTACTTTGAATGCAGGACTTTTACTAGTATTATTATTGAACTAGTATAAAACACTGTGGTACTTCTTAGTGTGTTGTTGCTTACTGGTGGTGAGTTCAAGGGGTTTAGCAAAAGCGGGGGAAACGGACCACTTTGCACCTTCCGTCACACAAAAAAAAAATATGTTGGACTCTCTAGTCCAGATCATGTATACATGTTATATGTATTGTTCAGATACACTGGCCCTTTAAGAAGCTCCACCGCTGCACTTCTTCTGTGTTTTTTTTTCTTCTTCTCTTTCGCCCCCTCCAGTTGTGTTTTCACTATGGCGAACGTATAAACAGAGCCCAATGGGTGGGAAAACGGCAGTCACGGTGCACACGTCTCCGCGGTGGTGACTAACTAACACCAGCGAGTTAACGGTGACTGGCGGTGGGGTTTTCGGTGAGGGTGTGCTCTCGGGACACGGATGCTGTCAGCGCGAATAGCGATGGGAAAAACAAAGCGACAATAGTTCGCTTGTCCCTGAACACCTCGGCGGTAGCAGCCGGTGAAGCAGACCAACCGTTACCGGATCTTTTCTTCTTCTTCTTTGTCTTCTCTGCTATAAAATGACAAGAGGAGAGCAATTGACACAGCGACAGTTATCTTAGAATATCGCTTGGGGTTTTATTCTTCATTTTTGGGGTGTTTTTATTCTTATTTTTTTTAAGTCGAGTTGATTATTGTCGTCAAAAATGTTGACGGGATCTAAAACCACGTTCAAAGTGAGACAAATGCTCCCGGATATCAAGGTAAGGTCCCAACCTTTGAGTTAGTTAACCTAGGTTAGGGATGACTGGCGTTAGTTAACGCTTGCTCTGCACAGTGACTTGTGACGTTACCAGCAGTAGCATTTACTTAATTTATCCCGTTTTAAACATTCGCATAACTGTAGACCAAGCTATCATTTAAGGTATTCAAAACTTGAGTTGTTGTTGTTGTTTGTTTTACTTTACCTTTATCCATTTCTAAGCTTTTCAAATGTATAGTTTTGTTTAATAGTAATTTAACCCCCATCTTCTCTGTTCTGGTGACTTGCCACTGCTTCAGTGTGAATAGTGTCGGTCATTTACGGTAATTGTCAGGTAAGTCATGATTTGAGGTTTGAGTTCTCGCTGTATGTTTATTTCACAACAGTCAATAATATTGCTTTTAGTGGTGCATGTCAACAGTCCTGGTGTGAGGTGACACCAGAGAGGCCATGATGCAGGAAACGCCATCATATGCAGAGCTGCACATGTTACATTCAGGTAGTTTATTGACGCCTGGCTGGACTAGAAACCTGCGTTCCCTCCTCAAGGGTCCCTCTGTGAGCCTGTTTCAGTTTGAGGATTTGGTCTCCTGTTTGGGGCTGCAAAGGGCTGCTGTTCCCTTCTGTCTGGCCAACACCCCCTGTTGTTGGGGGATGCATAACTACCATAAGGCAACATAACGTCTCTCTCTTTGGCTGCTTGCCTTTTATTAAAGACCAATTAAGGGGTGGCTAATCTTAATCACTTCTCATGGCAGGGGGGGGGTTCCCTCATATGGGGTTAAGATGCTGTGCAGATGATCATCATCTCTCGTGCAGCGAACAGCTGTATGAATTGCTTTGGAACGCTCAAAGGAAAGAATCCTTGTATTTCAAATGATCAGTGAGATACTGCCCCAGTTTTTGGAGCACCTGAGAGGATGGAGGGTCCGAAGGACTTGTTTGGTGGACGGCACAAAGCAATATGTATGTGTGTGTGTGTGTGTGTACACACAGCAATGTGTGTGTACACGCAGTGTGAATGTGCTCGCTCCTTTGGGAACAGGCCATCGGCTCCGTCTTTGTGTTGCCGGGCTTTTTTGTCCACTCCCTGGTTATTTTCAGCAGCCGCGGGGGGAAACGGTAACAGATGCCTCTTTGCTCTGCCTTCGGGGCGAGGCTTGCATGTGGAGTGGGAGTGGGAGTGGGGGGGGTGGCTGATGTGCCCAGCACAACATCTGGCTGTCGCCATGGAGACGAAAGTCTGGAGGAAGAGGCGTTTATTTTTATTTGATTACCTCCGAGTGAGATGAGCAGACATCATCACAGCCCCCCCCCCCCCCCCCCCCCCCCCCCCCCTCCCAAACCGAAGGAATCCCACATGGGTATAAGTAGGAGAATGTGGCCGATGATATGGTAATGTGGAGTAGTAGGCTGTGTAGATGATATGCACAGGCCACCCACACACTCCCGTGGGTTTCACTGCCATGAGTATGCGTTAAGACTGCTTTAGAAAACTGAATCCAATAACCGGAAACTGAATTTGGGCCAGATGAAGAACCTCCTCTTCTTTTAATACCTAAGTCATTTTTGGATGGCATGAATTATGACAGGGCTGTAACTAAATCCTTGTTTATTTAGTGGATTACTTTCTTGATGGATCAATTAAGTATTTGTTTCACAAGAAAAGTACGAAAATAGAGCCATCACAATGCCTTAAAGCCACAAACATCTTCAAATTGCTTGGTTTGTACGGCCAATGATCCAAAAATCCAAAGAAATCTCGTTTACGGTCACATAAGAGAAAGAAAAGCAGCAGATCCTCACAATTTAAGAAGCTTGAAGTATGCAAACAACTGGCATTTTTGCTTAAAATATGAATAAATAAGAAAACAACAACAATCCTGCTCCATAAGGATGCTGAGGCCTGCATCATAGCAGGCTTATTCAGTCTTATTTTGGCTGCGCCAATCCCCTGGAGTTCACTCTATCTGCATCTCCTAGCCAGCTTTGAAGCAGTCGGCATGAAAGGCACACAGCACAAAGCTCCACAGAAGCAAAAAAAGAAAATGCCAGAGGAGGGATCATCTGAGCTCTTTTCAGAGCGGCTGAAGATCCAAGCCTGATATGAGTAGGCCACAAGCAGTACAGTCACCCACACCCACTCCCACAGGCCACAGACGCAACATTCACTGCAAGCCCCTGAGCTTCCGAGGCTCCTACCGCTTAAACAGAGCATGACAATGGGCTCCTCTTAATGGCTGAGCAGATTTATGGTCCCCGGTGGAGGGTGTATCGATCTGGCATGGGGTGATAATTAACCAGAGGCACTATTCACTCGCCGAAAGGGCAGAGGGACGAAGTGCTTTGTCTGTTTTCGAGTGTGGCTGTGATCATCTAACTTGTGGGAACCGAGCCGTCGGGAGTAGAGGCGACCGTCAAAAAGCTTTTCACGTGTGTCTAGAGAGGACGATGAGCCGGCGAGGACGCAATCTGCAGCATTCGATGTTCCGCTCAGCCGTTCGGCTGGCGCTGACATTTGCAACGATGTGACCGTTAATGAAACTGTGAAGCGGTTCAGAGATGCGAGTGTGCTCCAGAGACCAAAGAGGAGGAAACACTGCTGTTGATGGACATGCTGCAGTTTGTGGCTGTCGAACATGTGACCTTTTTAGTCACTCGCGGAATTGTCGTTTGTGAATGCAGGCTGATGGTGATCCCATGCCCTTTCATCTAGCGGCACTATGAGGTCAACATGTGTGGTTTTGATTGAAATGTCTCAACAACAATCTGATAGACTAGTGAAAATTGGTCATGAAGATTTCCTGATCCCTGATCCGAGGCCTTTAATTTGGGGTATATACAGAGGTCAATCTGTATATACAGAGGTCAATCTAATATTTTCATTTACATAAATACTGATTTAAATATCTAGCTTTTTAGTATTTGGCTGTACTCTGTGTTCATCGTGTATAGAAAACGTTAGCATGCACTCAACATGGTCAACATCATATCGTTAAACATCGGAACGTAAGCGTGGTGAATGTGAGCATGATCGCATGCTGTTTACTCGTTAGCATTTAGGCTAGCGTACCTAAGGTACAAACCTTTAGTACTAAAATGCTGTTGTGTTTGGCCTTATATGACCTTTGAACCTTCCTGTGCAGACCTTGCAATCATTAACTGCATAAACATCTGTTTAGCTGAACAGTTCAGCACCAAGAGGAGGGGATAATGAAGACGCTGCTGTGAGAAAATGAATTGCAAATGATTCAGTGGGGAGACCAGTGAAAGAGTCGGTGGTTATTTGTTTGTTGTGCATCTAGAAGTCTAGACTGGTTGTGTTTTAATTAAGAATGGATAAGAAGAATGCCGACACAGCTGTACATATTTCCTTGTTTTCAGGCTTTCGTCGAAGATTTCAGAATAAAACGTTGCAGCAAGGAGAGCTGTTCTAAATGCGGCAGGCTTTCACAGAGAAATGGGTTAAAAGCTGGATATTCACGATAGTGAGATGCAGACATTTTCTCATGAAATATTTACCCTCCGAATTCCCAATTCATGAAACATTGATTCATATTTCACCCTATATGTCGGAATCTGTTTGTCTTTTCTGTCATATTGAGTCCAAAATGCAGCTTTTGCTCGAATGCAGTTATATTTTTATACGCTAACTGTAGGTAGTATATGTTATTCCACTGCTGAATATACAGTATATTCAGGGCAGTTATTTTTGTCCTTTTGCATTCTGTGCATTAATACATTTCACATCAGGTCCTCTGTTTCTATAAAAAGCAGTATAGTATTGCAGGTCTGCTTCGAGAGGAGAGACAATGAATTGAAGGAAAGACTGTGAAGTTCTCAGTCCATTTTGTTTCTAAAAAAAGAGATCTTGTGTTATTCTGCATGGAATAAGAGGAAACGCTTCAAAGAGAGCCACTTTTAGCAAAACTACATCATGTCCTCATTTTCCTTCCAAGCCAGTTCACGATGCCATGTGACTGTCCCCGTTCATGTGAGGAAATGACAAGCTCAATACAAAGGAACGGGGTTGTGACTCTGTTCAGCGCAGCGGCTAAAAGCTAATGTGTCTTTCACAAGTCCAAGAGAAGCTTTCAAAAGACTCTCTGATTGTTCGTCTCAACAACAGACGGCCACGTTGTGTTTTATCTCGAATAGGTAAACCAGACATTTTAAAGAAATCTACATTTGACAACTTTGTTTTATGCATGCATTATTGAAAACATATACACATGTTGAAGATTGAATAAATGAGATGAAATAAATAGGAGTTAACAGGCTTTCGTTTTTTTTCCTCTCATCCGTAAAACAAACAATGTACGCTTGCCTTTTATATTAGATTCAATGTTATAAGTATTATCAGAACAATATGTCTCAAAGGTGTACTGCAGATGTTTTTTTGGCGCCCCTGATAAGATTTCCTGCTAACCAGTCTTTGGTAATGACTTGCTGGGACAGATTTTTGTCAAGAGACGGCAGTGTCGCCTCTTAAACAACTCCCGATATCTCATTGCATTGTTGTCCGTTGTCCCACGTAAAACAACATTTTGAGCGATTGGCAATTCTATTCTTCCAGTGTTCCTCCAAAAGTCCTGTTCGTTCTCCACCCTCGTGAGTTGGACCTGTTGTATAAGGAGAGAGAAGTATGTTCCAGACCCAGGAACAAGCACACTTTAGTGCATTGCAGAAGTCTGGCCGCAGTAACAAGGGGAAGCCATGAGCAATGGAAACTGCAATAAGTCTTGGCTGCTGTCCCTGAGGATGAAGGGAAGGAGCAGAGGAGGGCAAAAGTGGGTCAGAGAGCGGGGGGAGAGAGAGAGAGAGAGAGAGGCAATGCAAGTGATAGCGTGGGGACGCTGAAGCCACACGATTAACGCAAAAGTGCAATGTCAGCCAAAAACACGGCCCTGGAAATGTGTTTTTTTGACTGATATGTGACTCTCGGATGAAGACAGCCTCGCTTTAGCTTTACAGCAAAATTATGCTTAGATATTATCTCGTTTCCATTTTCCTTATCTCGGTTGCTCGTTTTACGTCTGTGGTGCAAAACCTGCAAGTGAAGAAAAATGCCTCTATTTCACGTTATGAAAAAATAAATAATACGTTTGCTGTTCTGTCACAAATCAATGTTGTGCTAGTTGAACCGATGGGAGCTGCACTCGTATCTCCCTTATCGCATTATGTGCACGGCCCGGTCTGCAGCGCAGTGCCAGCAGTACTTCACCTTGTGTATCGCAGACTTATCTAGCGAGTTCACTTGCCTCACAAGACCCTGAGGCCCAAGTCTGCCAGTCTGACGACCTTGAAAGGACACTCAACTCAAAATAAATAACAAAACAAGTCTGAATAAGCCTCTAATGTTCTTAAAAGGGGGAGAAGGAATTCAGCCGCGGGTTTGCAGTGGGTGTTGATGGAGAGACTGAGGGAAAGCATAAAACATTTTAAGGCCAGATGGCAGCAAAAAAATGAACAATGCTCCAGCAAGCAGAAACTAAGTCTTGTAAAATGTGAGTGTCCTGCAGTATAATTAAAAATGGCTTGTTTTTCTCCAGCGGTTTTTACTAGCAGAGCTTTCTGCCTTTTTAAATTTGGTCAGTGACATGATTGGAACTATGGCCATATTTTTTTTATGTCGGGGTGAACGCCATGCTATCGATTAATGCTTGTAGATTTTATTACAAATGTTTAAGTTGGCAGTATAGAACCATTTTATAACTTTCCAATGTGAGATTATTAGTGCTCATATTATGTAGGTCGATTAAAGCAGTTTCCTTCTACCAAGATCTTGGCTCACTTTAATTAATGGATGAATGAATATGTACGATGAGAGCTATGTGAAACTGGAGTCAAATTCCATGTATGTGTTTCAAGCCCACACAGAAATAGAGTCAGGCCAATAAAGCTGATTCTGAATTAGTAAATTAGTATGGTTTTCTGTTTTTCTTCTTCTTTTTAAGCAGTTTACAAAGTGTTCTATCGTACATTTTTATTTTAGAAAAAAGTGTTGTAAACATATGGTTAGTTACCAGAGTGTATGTATTAAAATATTTGCTTCATATTGCATTATATGAAAAACTAAAACCCTTCATGATAGACTGCAGAATCTATGCTCACACACAAAGAAAACCACCAGCTATGAATAAGTGTGATTTTACTAGCTTTTCAAAGGGCAAAGGTGCTCTTTCTTAAACTTTTTTTTTTTATGGGGGGCCACAGGCTTAGAGTCTCAGGTCTTCACGAGCACGCCTCTAACACACAAATCACCGCACAGCAAATATGTTAGCGTAGCACTGGCGACTGACTGGATCCATTGTTGTTGTTCACAAGTTCTTCCTGACTCGCAGAAATACCGGTGCTTTTGCGACAAAGTTGGTGCCGTAAACTGAAACGATGATTAATGTTCTTACCGTGGGCAAAACTCAGACAGAATTGCTGAGGGGAACGTTTTGAGGCTCACCAATGTATAGTTTACACGGATGCCTGACTCTATTTCTGTGCGGGCTTGATCACCACCTGTGTAATCACGGTGTCCTCTCACGTTGCAGGCCATAGCGCATTATGGGATTTGAAGCCGATAAATGTAAATGGCCTTCGCAAGGGGGGGTTCGCAGCGAAGTTAATTGGAAGCATATGTGCTGTGGAGCTGCAGTCTGATTATAGAAACCTCTGTGGCTCTGAGGGCTGGGGTTGGATTCTTGCTTGTAGAAAAGGCTTAAGTACGCAAGGCTTCATGACTCTTATAGAAAGCAGGAACAATCAGCAAAATGGAAAATAAGAATCGTGGAGCACTGTGTGGTCGACTTGGCTTCTTTGTCTGAAATGAAAATGAGTCCATTGAGACCAGCCATACTTTTGATGAGAGAACTTTAAATTACATTACATATCATGTCAATCTAATAGACAAGACCGGAGATGACATATGGTGCTCTCCGTGTGCTCAGTTTGTTTCTGTTTAATTTATTGACTGAAGAATTCGAAGAGTCCGCGGGCAATACTGTAGGTTAGAAATATTCTGTTTCTTGCCGGAGTCGGATGAGAAGATCGGTTCCACTCTTGTGTCCGTCTGTTGTATTTAAGGCTCCATCCAGCAGCCAGTTAGCTTAGCTTTGCACGAAGAGTGGTCCTTACTCCTTACGTTGAACTGTTCCTTTAAGCACAGGGCATCTCTTGTCTCCCGTGATCGCTCTGGAGGAAGATTAAACAATGCTAATGTCTGCTGTTTCTCTTACAGGAGAGGATGCTGAGTCAAAGTGGCGTGGCCGCACGGAGTCGAGATGTGTTTGGGCTACGCTGCCTACCAGGTAGGATTGTGCTTTTTAATGTACTATTGTACTTCCTAAATAATGACAAATGACAGCCAGTCAGACACAATAAATGTATAAATGTTCTAAATGATACAACACCTCACAGCACAAACTTCAATCGACAACTGCCATGCTGCTCTGGGATCGGATGAAATACAGAAAACTGCTGCTGCATTCGTTGTTCTCTGTGGTTTGAAATCTCTGTATTGCACTTGCAGCCACACCTGGACCAGGAATGTCAGGGCAGGCGCTTTGCCTTTTGAGATGGGAAAACATCAGCTGATGAAAAGCTAATCTGAACATACAAAAGGGGTTTGTGCGTGTGGTCAAGATCAAACAAGTCTTGTAGCTTTATTGCAGAATGAAAAGTGCTCTGATGTCAACAAAATGAACTTATAATCAGCAGCTGAAGGTGAGGCGTTGCAGAGCTTAAGATAATAGATGCTTAAAACACAGAGACTGACTTAAAGTCACTGCAGAATTGAATCGTTTGCGAGCAACACCACTACGAATGTATCTTACAAGGCGGTGTTGTGTATTCACATTTGTATTATTCACTTTGTATTAACGAGTGACAGTTGTGGTCAATTACTGGTTGGCCTCACTGTGCTCTTGCAGCACACCATCCTGCACCCCCTGGGTGGACTAACTGAACCATTGTTAAGTCCCGCCCCTTGAAGGCAGACTAGCCAATCATAGCTTAGCAAAGGGTCAATTATATTGCCCCACCAACTGTGATCCTGATCACCCTGAAATCACTCCACTTTCCTCCCTTTGCTGTAGAGAGCTGATCCAGATAGTTTAGCTAGAGGTCGACCCTCTTAACCCAGGTGATAATCTGCTGGTTGGTGCTGGACCACAGACAATCTTTGCTGCTGCAGTCTCAGTTGTTTCCCGAGCCCGGCCCTGCTCGTATTTCTGTGTCAGCAACACCCTGCTGGAGCTTTTTATAAGAATGGCAGCAAGACCAGAGGGCCTGGATCTGAGACCGGTTAATCTTTTAATGCTGATCAGCAGTTACTCACAGCGCTCTTCACCAGAGCAGATGTAAAGGAGTGTGTGGGTGTGTTTGACAGGAAGTTAAGGTGGGGAGATGCTTCCATTGCGTTTTTTAGTCTCAGCACATCACCTTATGCCGCTCATGTGAGAATAGCGTTATTTTCCGCTATTTTGACAGCAGCGTCTCGGTATGTTTTACTTAACCACAGTGCGCTGGTTAAGCTAGCAGCAAATCACATCTCTTAATTATGAGATACTAAATCGAAATTATGAGATGGTATCTCATAATTATGAGATAGTAAATCAAAATGATGAGATAGTAAGTCATAATTATGACTTAAAGGATCGTCATTTTTTCATTTACAGTGGCGGAAATGGGCTTCCACACCTTTCACACATAAACAGTTATACACAAACGGCACACACAATCATGTACACATATTCTATATACAAACACACACACACTTGTCATTCACTGAGTCAGCTTAATTTGTTTTCCAGCAGTGTGTTTTCATCAAATACTTTCCAGACTCAGCTGGTCCTTGACACACGGAGATCCTATTCTTAGCTGTTAACATTTCACTGTGAAATGTTGACTCTCTTTACCTCACATTTGTATCCCGCTGCTGGCTTTCAACTTCATCTCCAACACCATCCTACTGTTCACTTTCTTTTTTCTCTCTCTCTGTCTCTGTCTCTCTCTCTCTCTCTCTGTCTCTCTCTCTCTCTCTCTGTCTCTCCCCCCTTCCTTTCCAGGCACATCAGAACCACAGCTGTCCACGAGAACCTGCCTTATATTAAGAGAGGAAGAAACGTGTATTAGCACCATTTACTCCGTTTTTTTCTTCTCTTTTTCTATTGAGACCGGGGAGCTAAGTTTACTTGCTAATTAGCCTGCTGCAAATGTATCGTTTCATTTCATTTTGGACATTTTATGTAAAACGATTCAGATTTCAGGCCGGGAATTTGATCCCCTTGGCTCTGTGCACGTTATGCAGAGTAAGTGTTGAGACAATTTGTGAGAACAAGTTCACTTTCAGACACAAAGGAGTCGCGAGTCGGTGTTACCCCACCGAGGGAAAAGGGCTCACATTGCACCTGTAGACTCTCTCTCTCTTTCTCTTTCATGCACGTACTCTGCAGAAGGATGGATCATCGGTCCACGCTGCATACATGTCTTTGCATTTTTGGGGGGTTCAGTGGTGCTTTTGTTGCATGGCCGGGTAATTTAGGGAGGGCTATTATAAAAATAAAAAAAAGGCCCGTCTCAAGCTCGATCCACCAACAATTACGGGAATCTCAAAATCAGAAATATGTTTGCAGAAGTTGTCCCGTTCTCCCAGTAGTTAACGGGCAGTGCTCAGTGTCCCCGGTGTTCTCATGTGACACCGGGACACAGGACCGCAGAAACCGAGCCGGCCCGCGGGAGGGCAAACGGGTCAGGACAGCTCCGGCAGCCATAGGTAGATCATGTACCTTTTCAAAGCTGCGAGAGGGGGAGGGGGTATACTGTCCATTCACACACAATGCCAAGAGTCCAGGACCCCCTTCAGAGCAACTTCACAATCCCCTTTCTCCACAGTCTTATGTTACTGTGGGATTAAAAGGCTGTCAATCAGCTTTATACCCCGTTGATTGATGGACAAGAGGCTAGAGCATCGATGTTTATATACTTGGGTTTCGATCTTTAAATCGGGGAAAAAAGTATTACATTTGCTTTTTGCGGGGGGGGCTTTTATATTTCTGATACTCAATATGTCTGGAGACATAGTGTATTATATTGTTGTTATAATTCTCATTCATACAACTTCTTGGCATTTTTCTCCTTGTTATGAGAATAACCTCATCAGTGGCTAGCTTGTCGAAACAACTGGATTCCTAGATTCCACCCAACGTGGCCCATTCCTGGTCTTTACTCGTCCTCCCAGTGGGTCAAGGAGGGCCGGATACCTTTTCCGCTCGGCATGCATCCATTGCTGAAAATGAGGAACAAATGTGGACGAAAACAAATAAAACTGAGACTGAGAGCATGTGGTTCAAATCCCTCTCAGCTGTATTTTCAGGTCGCTCTCTTGTCATCAGTGACCACAACATCAATAGAAGCCGCTGAAAACATTAAAGGGGAAACTCAAATTGAAAGTTAATGTGGAAAAACTTCCTTTTATTTTTGCTCAACAGCGAGCAAGGAATGCAAACACTTTTAAAATACGTTCTTTAACACATCGAACACACATCGAAATGGCATACATTTTGCGTCCTGCATACTTAATCTGCATACTGCCTACTAAATTAACGATTAAAGTATGCCAGGCAGCAGACTGTTCGTATGGGAGTATTCTCAAGCGATACGTCTTCTCTGCATCACATGACTGTTTTACGTGACCAGTTCGAGCTACCACTGAATGAAAGATTTTCATCACGAATGTAAATCAAAGTTAAACTATAGAATGTTTTTGTGTTGAATATATTTTCTAGAGTTAATTATATATTAGAGCTCCTGCGTTTTTACCCTTAACGTCACTTGCTATATTCTCAATTTTATCCAACGGTTAATTATTTAAACCTTTCTCCCTCGCAGTCTGCCATTGGTCTGTCTGAAGAGCCGCCGCAATGCATTTTGGGAGCGGTTGAGTATGTCCATTAAGCTCACGTCTCATCTTGTATACATATGGGGTTTTCTCGCATCAGCTTCCGCAAGGTTTAGAGGTTAAAGAAGCTACTGCGTTCGTAGAGCATACATTGTTAAACTCTCTCTCTGTAGCTCTCCAGGAAGCACATAAAATGTTTTATTTGATTAAAGGACAACAGTCTCGTAAAACACCTTCACTTTTTCACAGCTGACTCACTCTGGGCTGAATCACCTGCTCACACAAACGTCTTAAATCTCACCAAAGAGTGCAAATAGGCCCAGAAGCCTCTGCTTCTTGTCTTCTTCTTCCTCCCCCCCAGCTCAGAAATCTGCACGCTACAGGAATGTTTTCGGCTCTGTTGCACCCTGGGGAGACATTAAAAAATTGTCTTTTTGAAAGACAACAAGGGTTCACTTGTGTCCACTGTGATACTAAGCATCTCAAATCTGTCGCTACATCATGTGTGTGTGTGGTCGGATTTAATTGATAAGTCCAGCCTCGGGTTCTCGTGGTTTGGAGGCAAAAGGGAATCGGCATAATCATAGAGCACACCCTAAGATTTAAACTCCTCTTGCGCAATCAGCAAATTATGGTCTTGGAAATAAAGGCTCCTCTTTCTCTCACAGCACAAACAAGTGTTTCATGTGTAAAAATGTCTTCTTCCTGTTTATGCTTTGTTATCCCCCAAAACATTCTTTAAGCTAAGTAGCCCAACTGCTAATCTGTCACGTTCAGTTTTAAGGACTAATCTAGTTCCTTCCACATGTGCAGGGAAGGAATTTTTTGTTTCCCTCAGAATGTTTTAGTTTTTTTCAGTTTCTATGGACCAGCAGTCTTTCCTCGGCTATTTTATGGTCTTTTGAGCCAATATGAAAACATTTGCCTTGCCATGTGTTTGTCCAAACACTCCTCTTATTGTGGACAAAAAGCCCTTTTTCCCATCGCTCCCCGAACCTGGACTCTGTTGCCATGGAAACCCACGGTCTAGCTGGCAAAGTGTGTGTGTGTGTGTGTGTGTGTGTGTGTGTGTGTGTGTGTGTGTGTGTGTGTGTGTGTGTGTGTGTGTGAAACTGTTTTCCTTTCCCCCCCCTTTGAAAGCGTTTATTCACATCTGTGTTTGTTTCTCAGAGAATTCTCTGGGTGAAACGTTTGTTTTTGGAAGCTTTTGTCCTGGAATTTCAGATGCTCCTTCTCCTTTTGTGGATCCATCACTCAGTCTCAATCAACAGATTACTATTGCTAGATAACTTTGCATCCATAGACATTTTTTCAAAATCTAGATATTTATTTTATTTAAACTTTCATTTAAAGTAACCTATACAGTAGTCATTAACCCTCATCTTTCCTTAAACCATGGTTACCCAATTATTAAAATGTTTCGCAAATTATCCTCTGAATTTAATTTCTCATGCCATGCAGTTTTCAAATAATTCTTGATTTTATATCTACAACAACTTCCTGTGTGTTAAAATGGCCATTTGAGCGTCTTTGGGAGATCTCTTCTGTACCTGTATGAATCATAACTTAGATTTGGTTATTCACCAATAAAAAATGTCAAGTTTCAAGTACTTATCAGCAAACTAATGAGTGTAATATAACTCAGAACAGAGTCCCTGTCATCTGTAAAACAGCGTTTCTGTTGTTGTCCTTCCTGCTCCTCCCGGTTCCTCCTCTGTGGCCTGAGGACTTGCAACAATAAGCGACAGCTTGACCTTTCTGTTTGAAGATATTCGTTACACCCACTCCCAGTAGCTCCCTCAGTGAACTTTCATGTTGCTGTTTGTTTCTCTGTTCACTTCCTGTTATGTATCCTCTGAAGAGCCCCCACCTCAAAACACTCGGTTATGTAATTTCATCTGACATGTAGAAAACTGCGTTACCCATAAGCTTCATCCTGTAACCTCTGCATTCCACCTCCCTTCTGTCCCCCACTAGGCGAGTGTGTGCTTCAGCGAGCTGTTATGGTGAGGAAGAAGTTGACTGCCAGGGAAGGAAGGGGCTGGGTGTCTGGGACCCTCTTCTGTACCCACTTCAGAGTGGCCTTTGTGCCCCAGGACAGTCCCAAACCTGACGTGAGTCCTTCTGAGCAGCTGTGCGGATTAAATACTCGTACTCTATCATGGTGTAATAATGTGTTGTTATTGTCTGTTTAAAAGGATGATTCATTGTGAAAAACATGAAAGTATTATTAATTTTTTTTGCAGTACATATATATTTGTATTTAAATAACCGTCATGTTGCAGGACAATGCAGATCCAGTGCTTTTAGGAGATCATGATGTGGCTTTGGCGTCCATAGAGAAGGTTGTGGTTGGTAAGTAAAACCTTAATGTATGTCCACATTTGAACTGCTGACCAGAAAGACTGCTGGGGATATATTGCAATGACTGGAGCTATATTGACTGATTGTGTCCAATCACAGACTAGTAAACTAGTGTATACCATGCCTTCTGATGTGATGTTATTAATGCTACAGCTAACAACTATCAGATTTCATTAATCCATACTTGCGTTACTTATAATGAAGATAAGAGGACACTGTCAAGTTTCATAGTCGTTTAAAATGGTTTTGATAAAACTTCCAAACAGAGTGGTTATCATTATCATTAAATTAGTTTGGATTAAAAAAATTAAGATTTCAGACTTTCCAACACCTGGGTGAGGGTTTTTACCACAGCAGGTGATTCCGCCATGACAATTAAAAGTACTAGAGAGGTGTTTACTGAATGTAAGAAAACATGCTGACCATAAATAGTATCAAAAATGGATTTTGATTTCATAAAAATTTAAGGTTTATAAACTTGCATAACAGCCCTAACTATGGCATTTTAATACAAGTAATAAGGAAACTTCCCCATCATTACTAAAATGTAACTATGCTAAATTTGCTATTTATATAATGCGCGGGTTTTTGGCTCTCTTGCAAAGTTATTTTCAGTAGAGACCACATACCGTAAGTGTGTTCTGTATGTTGCGCGTACTCAAGGTTGTTTCTGGCGCTTGCCCCATTTGTTTGTTTAAAGTTTAATTAGCCCCTCCTGTGTTGCAGTGGGCCCAAACAGGACCAAGCTGGTGACCCCAAACTCCTCATTGAAGTTCACTCCAGAGGAGCTGGTGCTTTACTGCAAGGACCTGCAAGTCATCTGCTTCCTGTTCGACCGCCTCACTCCTGACGCACAAGTCATTGAGGTGTGTTCATCCTCTGATTTAGGAACTCTTGTGTGTCCAGTCCAAAAACAGGAATTTGCAGACAACCACAGATGTTCTTTCCCTTTAGAAACAACCATTTATAGAATAGTTTTTTGTTTTTTTTCTTGTTCTTTTTAATCAAGTTAATTATCTGTGTGTTTCAGTGTGCCCTATTGTATGCCTTCTCATATGCACTTTCAAAATGATTCTCCTAGAGATGTGTGCACCAGGGTTGGTAAAGATTTGCATGAGCCTGCATCTTTCGGGGGTGTATGTGTATTGGCTTAGATTCAAGGCTCTGGTTACTGTCATTCTGTTCACCAGTCATTTCAGAGCCTAAAGACTTCTGCGTGGAGAAGCTGATCGGTACCATACACCGTTGATCCGACTCTGCACGGCATTGATGTTGAAAGCTGATGACCTTTGTCATGTTGATGGGCTTACTGTGGTTTCCCTCCTCAGATAACTTACACCATCGCCAAGACCTACCAGCCTCTTAAACCAGGGTCCGTTTTATCTTTCCAGAACGCTGCCCTGGGGAGTGTAGGTGAGTAGACTAATGCATTCGCCATCATATACAGCTCCATATACAACCATGCATTCCTCCCTGGCCCCGGTACAATAGCTCATCAGCCTGTCTATCATCCTGCTGCTATGGTGAGTCATCAATGACATAGAGAGGGTACTTCAATATAGCTCACATATTTTGGGGGGTTTTCATCATTTTGTTTGGTTATACTAGACAATATAAATGATGATATGCGATTCAGTCTAAATGGTGTCTGAATCTGCATGTGTGAACCCATTCACACCCATCTTAATGTACTAACCTCGAGCAAATAGTCTATAGAGTATATTGCAGAGATACGTGTTAAATTAAATAATGTTTCAGGCGCCATAGCCTTATGTGGGTGTCTGTTTGGATGATTATGACACAAAAATGATCTATGAAGTATTTATCAGTAAATCTGTCATTCATTCTTTTCTGTGCATATTTCCCTGTGATGAATATTCATAGAAATAACACCTCCGTGAAAGTGAGAAAGGCCCACGTGACTCAAATACGCGGCACGAATGTGTCAGTCATGCACTGCACTTGCTTTCTAAAGCCTTGTGTGTTTTCTCCTGATGAGCCGTTCATCAAGTCTGTTCTCACTTTGATTTTCACCCGCTCTCGATCCAGGAACAGAATGTACTCAAGAAATACTGCTTGGCATTCACACAAGACTTCAACTCTGTTTCATCTATTTTTGTTTCTGTCTATGTCTACTTTGTGCCATGCCATCAGGACAAGATGTTTCAACTTAAGACTGGAGCGAACCTTAAACAGGGAACATAATAATTTCTGTGCAGAACAGAATGACTGAATAAAAAGCTCACATCCTCTCCGGTTGGCAAAATTAAAAACAATCTCGTCCATTATGATTCAAGGAAAAATGCTGTCTTTGAAACCATGCCCAGATGTGAGGAAATCTCTGACTGGTTTGAAAGCGAGGCACAAAAACATTTTCATGGGCGGATTTTGACGGAGATTGAATGCCTCAATTTATGAAAGATTAAACCACAGTAATTAAATGCAATACTGTGCTATATGGGAGGGAATCCAACTCCATGTCAGCAAATATAACACTCTTTACCTCTTTTTAATAAAACAAAATGATTATGCCCAATTGTAACTAAGCCACTGGCTGTTCACCTCAACCATATAGAGTAATATGAGCCTGTCTGTACAATACATTATGCTATGTTAAAGCCACGGCAGGCTGACCAGGCTGTGGAAGACTGTCAGCGGTTGGATAAATAATGCAGGTCCCCCCCCTTTTGAAACAAGTCGCTAGATGACCTACAGTTAAACTCTGCCTCAGGGGTCAAGTGTGTCCAGTGTGTGGTCAGTGTGTTGACGACGTGACTTTAACATTGTGATTCTCCAAAAGATTCAATCGCAGCCTCAGATGTGATTGTCAGTCAGTTATTGACATTAAATATATTCAATCCAATGGCACTAAGACTTCTAAGAGTTTGCATCAGTTTACCCTTTTTAAATAGCATGTCATTCTCTTCTAATACAACAGTAAGGGTTGCCAGGCTGCCATTGGCAACTACTTTGAGAACCACCGATTCTTGGTCATTGGTTGCCATCTGGGGCAGCATAGAGACAGCAAAGGGGCAAAATGTGCACCCCAAAATAAATAAAGACAACACAGCACGTGACAACTGAAGTTGGAAACTGAAATATTTCGCAAAACTGACCTCAACAACTAATCAGCTCTTCTTATGATACACAAGGGTAGCGCACTATTAGTTACTTTCTGGTCCGCCATTTTGAGAAATTGGCAACGAATTCTTTGCCTTAGGTTGCCATCAATGTAAAACATAGCAAAATAACACTCCAAAAAGAAATAAAGGACTGCCAATTATTTCATCAATTTAACGATCAATCGTCTGGTCTATAAAATGTCATAAAAATTGGGAACAATGCCATAAACAAGCTCCCAAAGTCCAATGTCAGATCTTTAGATTGCTTGTTTTTCCCAACCAACTGTACAAAACTCAAATAAATCTAGTTAACGATGATATCAAATTGCTGAATTGCCACCCTGATCCCTCTCTTTAGAAAAGGTTTGAAAGCCTGTTTTTTACAAAATGGATAGGTTGTGTTTCTATAAATTATAATCAAAAAGTCACAATATCGTCACACATTGTACCTGGTCATGTCACTGAGTGTCCTCAGCACAAGATATTGTGTATTATTGAGATGTTACTGTTTTTTCCTCGAAGAAATGAAGCAGTTTCTAAGCAACCGTCGGCGAAACACCCACATGAACTGGTTTGAGTCTGCCTCGGACTGGGAGCAAGAGCTGGAGCGATGCGGTGCCACTGGCTGGAGAGTCAGCTCAGTCAACGACCGCTTTGAGATGTCCACCAGGTAAAATCACATTCGAGGTGAAAAGTAAGAGACAATTCTTGGGTTTTTAAAGCCATGTTTTAACTTGGTACATTATGGAATATCCGTTTCCCAGATATGAGGCACAGTCGAGTTTAAACTCCTATAAACCACACTCAGTCTGCTCCACTGATGTGTTCTGAAAGGTCAAAACCGGTGGCGCTTTGAATACAAAAAAATATCATCCATCCAAAATTGTGCATTCTTTCTGTTTCTTGTCAGCCTGCCGAGATCCATCGTGGTTCCACAGAAGGTCTTGGACACTGAGCTGAAGAAAAGCTTCGCCCACTTCAATGAAGGACGCATCCCTGTGAGTGCACTTAGTGTTGCGAAATGTTCTGATTCAACTGCCACTTCGCATACCACCACTTGTGGTGGTATGCGGTGGTAAGATTGGTTCATTAAAGACCCAGTGAAACCGAATTTAGAGCATGTCTTTAGCTTCTCTACTGTGACTAATCCCCAGTGAAATATTTAAGGTGCGTACAGTCACAAGAGGGTTTTAAATAAAATATCTTGCATTTGATTGGACTGCGACAAAGTGGACGGGCTTACAATGCAGTGCGATATGAGCTACAGAGGACTGTGGCTCCACACACACATCCCTTGTCGCAAAGATGCAGAGTGATTGATGTATGGATGTCATGATATCATTGGTTGAAATTAGTCGGAACTAGTTTACGTACACACACTTAATATTTAAGAAATGATCATTTAAGGGGGCAATTTCCATTTTCATCTAGACTTTAATGCATGTGTTAACAGCCTCAATCCTGTGAAATAATATGTTCTCTTCAAGACATTTTATAATTTTTTCATTTGTATATTTTCTACATATTTTACACATTATTCGGTGCTGGACTGTATGTGTAATTCCTGTATTTGTAACTCCAAAACTAAGACACAAATAAATGTAATTAATGGTAGAGCTGCTTACAAAACATGTTTACGATGCTTCAGGGATGATACTCCCTTAATATTCCAACTGTAAACCAACTGTGCTGCCATAGAATAAACCACATTTGTGTATACAAATTCAAACAAACAAAGTCTCTCAACTGGAGCCTTAAATACAAACAACATTACATGTTTGACTTTACATTGTCATGATTTAAGGATGTGCTGATTTTCACAACTTCAAGTAAAAAATGTCAAAAGTGTATATTACATATTGTAAAAGAAGGAAGCAGCCATCTTTTAGATACATTTTTTTTCTTATTAACATTCCTGTGAGAGAAATTACAACCAAGTGCCTTTTTACGGAGTTTTGAACAATGTGTTATTAAAGAGGGTGAAATGGTGTTTTGTGTTGCAGCGCTGGTGTTGGCGACATCCTAGAGGCAGTGATCTACTTCGAATGGCCAGCTTCCAGAACAACATCTACCACGAGAAGGACGACATCAGGTGTGTTTGTTGTTGTGTACGTGTGTCAGCGTTAACATGTGAATGTGTTCAAAGAAGGTTTAGCTGTAGTCTTGACTGCGGACTAACTCTCACAAGGCAAAGCAGTGGAACAGTAAACTAATAACAGGTTAGATGTCACGCCTTAAAGTTACTGCTGGAAACAAGCAATTAGCAGTCCGTTTATTTTAATCATCCTGTAGAGAAGATGCAGTGTTGTTTGTTAGTTACATGAATACAGGAAACCAAACTGCTGAAATAGTTCTCACTAAAATATCTGCTGGCCACAGCCTAAATACTGCAAGCTGTTAAAAGAGCTTGAGACTCCAGTTTAAAAGCAACGTAATACAGCATTAAGTCAGAATAGCAGACTCAATTTGCATTGAGTTTTTACAGCTGATGTAACATTTAAAACAACTACTTCTGAGGAAATATCAGTGTGCTCTGATTCTCAAAGCCATTTAACCTCAAGCTGTCAAGTTTGGAGATGAAATCCAGTGTTCACAAAGATGTGACTAAAAAGCCACCGAAAGGCGGACAACTTGTTTGCAAAGTTTGCCGATGTGGCAGTGTGTTAACAGCCGGGTGTGCTTTCTAGAAACCTGGAGATGATCCTGTTTGGTTGCCAGTCGTCTCTGTGTGTGGTGGTGGAGCTGGGCGAGGAGCTGCCCTCACCTGCAGATATCCAGCTGGCTCACGGCCGCCTGCGCGCCCTCAGTCTGGGAGGTGGGGATGAGACATGAACACGCACACAACACCTGAGCAAATATGTATTTACGCCCAAAATAAAAGAAAAACTCTTGCATAGTGAATTGTGACAATGAAGCGTCCTCATCTTTCACTGGTTACAGAGACCTCTATATGTAAGGTAGGTGGTCTGTAGGGTCCTCGACACAAAAATACTTACTTATTTATTCACGTAAAGATATAATATGGGTCTTCTCTGCCTAAAAACAACTAGACTCATGTTCTATATTTTGTTGAGTTGTTACATTATCCTAAATGTTTCCAACAACTTTCAAACTTTGAGAAATCCGTAATTTGAATCAAGGTAATGGTCCGTTTCATTTGGTCGCCTGTCAGTCATATCGCCTGTCAGTCACATATTTCCTTTGCGCTTGCCTCAGTGTTGTGGTTGTCTGCCAGACGCCGTCATAAATTGGCTTTTTAATCGAGCTTGGCTCGTAGCTCGGCCCCCTAACGGCAGGAAATGACATATTCTGTGTTTAAGCCACTTTGTCATCCAAACCACTGAGGCTCTCTATATTTTCCACAAAATTCCTGCTTTCTTTTCTACATTTAAAAATATATAACTACATCACTCTTTTGCAGAGTTGTTTTGGGTCTGAAACTCCAGCACTAGCAGCTCAAAACAGGCTTTGTGAGGTGGCCTTTTTTGTTTTGTTTTTGTCATGTAGGCACACACAGAACATTCCACGGTTGAGTAAACAGATAGATGACACAACTCATGGTCGTCTACAAACTAGTGGCCTTGGAAATGAAACGCTGACCTGTCTCACACACACACACACACACACACACACACACACACACACACACACACACACACACACACACGCTCTCATTTGCACACGGACAATGTGTAAAGGTCACCGATTATCACGGTTCACACATTTGTCCGCTCAGTGTTTTGTCTTTTGTGCGTGAGTGCTTCACAGCTCAGAGGACTGTTGTGATGTATTTGGTCGGCTCACTGAAAGTGGGCTTTGAGTCTTCACAACAGCTAGATATGAAAATAGACTTTGGGGATTGAATTAAAAGCTTCTCTGTTTGATGTTTATTTTCCATTCAGGATCCCATTCGAAGATGTGGATGATTTATTTTGAGGAGGTAGCTTTTCCTTTGGTGTGAAATAGTTGTCTTTATGTTTTGAATAACAAATTCTGCTCTCAGTCAGTAACAGCTACACTGCAGCATTAAGTATTTAAAAAGTACTTGAATTTGAATGTGAGTTGACCCCGATCAGTGTCCGATTGTTAAATTGACAATAGTTGAAGTTGGATCTCTGGGTAAAACTCTAATAAACAGGCAAAAGGTTAATATATTAAATTGTCAATTTGATGGCCCTATTTGCTAAATGACCATACAGCATTTTGAAAAGAAACCCAAGATATGTTTTTAATCGAAGCTTTTAGTAATAGTAAATACTAAAGTCCCAACAAACAGCATGTCTTCGTCTGAGTTTGGATAGAGAAGAAGAGACGTTTTCATCAAAGAAGTCTTTGTACATATGTTGAAAACTTGACGTTAGATGCTGCACGTTATTATAATCTTCATTTATAACTGCAAACTATATCTTGTGTTGTGTCTGCTGTTATTTATTTGTTCTAACCGTCAAGTCAGCTGGAGTGCTGACTGATCACCCTTACTGAGCCCTTTTTAAGGCTTTTGTGCATTTATAGCGATACATAATATCTGAACATGATCTGTTTTGCTTCCAGATATCTCAACATCTGTGTCAGTGCCTGACGACAAATGGCTATCTACCCTGGAAAGCACCCACTGGCTGGACTACACCAGGTAACGGCTCTGATTGGCCAGTCTGGCAATCCACGTCATCAATAACAAAACGTTATCAGGTTCTTCCAACCATGGAAATATCAGGGGTATATCAAATCCTGAAACTAAAGACTCTGTACGTTTGGAAAGTATAAAGAATATAATTAAAGTACCATATTTAAATACAGCATCCAAAGATTTCAGCTTTCTGGTCACTTGGGGTCAATTAACTGTACGTTTGTTAAATGCATCATCCTTGATAAGGAAACCCTGGAAAGTGTCTCTGATGTTTCTTACCTTATATTTAATGAGAAAGATTCAGTGTAGCTATTTATTTACTGATTTGTGAATGTAGAAACAAATATTGTAATTAGCTTTACTCAATGGAAACATTACTGAAAGAAATTATAGGGAAACTTGAACGCTAAATTATAACATTAGTAGTGGGAAAAATTGTTTATTATATTTCCCAGTTATTACAGTATTTTTTTAGACATATTTGTGATGTGATTGCTGCATTTGTAAACGTAATGAGAGGAATCTGGTTTGATATAATCCACCTGCTCCTCTGTCACGCAGGGCCTGTCTGAGGAAAGCTTCAGAGGTTGCCTGCCTGCTCCGTGGCGGTCACCTGACTGTGGCACTGCAAGGTGAGTCACGTGACCCAGGCGCCGGCTCATATTATTCAATCCATTCATTATTCACGGCGTCTCCCTCTCATTAATCCCACATTAAGGCTTGCCCTGAAGTAGCGATATACCGGTGACAAGCACAGTCCACTGAGCCTACATGCACACCGTCAATAGGAACCCATGTGTTGAAGAACACGGCAACACCAGGCTGCAACTGTCCTGGAGATAGATCCATATATGAAAAATGACCTCATGGAAATGATTGATCACAGATATAAATTAATCTCAAGACCTTCGTACATTAGGTTAATGTGACATTTCTACTTTTAACATAAAGCAAATGGTTCTATACCTACTTATAACTATAAAGATACACACAGTAGAGTGCCGATTGCCAGCAGGTGTGTCTGCAACAACCACCGCTGTTCTGTGGGATTGAAAGCCCACATTTGGCTAACGGATGTTTTACGTCTGTAACTGTTGTTAGCTGATAGCCAAACACAGCATCCAAAACACTTAACGTGAGCACACTGCGTGTCTTGCCGCAGAGCAGGGGCTGGGGTTCATGGATGCACTCAGGATGAGGTCTGCGCCGAATCAGCGCTCGTCACTGCACAGGGAAAAGCCGCTGTGCGAGCCGTTGGTGACACTGCGCTCTGAAAACCCTTTTTTTTCCCCCATTACCTCGTTCTGTGTGAAAGGCTCATTAGCTAGTGAGTGAGGAGTCAGCATGCAGTCAATAGCGTGATAAAGCAGACAATACAAGGTTTTTTTTATTTTTTAGAAAAGCTTTGAGTTACCACAACCACAAGAGGTTCTTGAGCTTGTAGCCATAAATTAGCGCCCAAAATATTGAGCAGTTTGCTGCAGCAGAATGCGAGACCGGTCCTGGACAGACGAAGAGGTTCACACACAAGACCGATCGCGAACATACTTCCTCAGCTTTATTGGCCATGTGTGACTCCGGTTTCACGTAGCTCTTCGTTCTTATATACATACACAATACATACTTCAATATAAACCCACACTTATGCTGCCACGGTTATGCCCAAGCCCGCGTCTGACTCTTGCTTTGTTGGAGTGTCTGCCTTAGAACAAGAGGGTCACCTCTATGTCACTGTGTGTCGAGATAAAGATGACGCTGGTTGTTGTTTGTTGTGGAGTAGAGGTGTCAACTGATCTCCATCTGGCAGTGAGTTGGATCAGGTGACGGGGAAAGCTACTGGTCAGACCAGGTAAACCCAAATCGTGCAGTGAGGGGGAGCTCAGAGTGTCTGCCTGGGGCTCCTGTCTGCAAAGTCTTCAGCTTTCACCGCCTCAAGTTATTGCCGACAGTTTTTTGTGTTATTGTTGTTCTGACTCTGTACATTGTCAATCCTGAGGCTACTGAGACATTTTGTCTGCCATCCAAGATGCACTTATAGATAGTGTCTCAGAGTGAAGGGAAAGGGACAAAAAGAATAGAAAAGGAGGGTGTTTTAAAGAGATAATATGTTGCAGTAGATTTAATTACTCATTTCCCAGACGGTAGGCTGTTGTTGATTTCTAATCATCTGGTCTGGCTTCCTGTGGGGAATTCATAAACACCCAGAGAGACAGACCCGACACCGCTTACTCAAACAATGGCCGTTTTCAGCTGAGGATGTTTACGGCTTACAGCTGCGGGCTTTCTCTGCCACTCTGCCACTGTAAGCGACCTAACATCAGGCCAGCCTTTACGAGGCCTGTTTAGGTTCATATATCAAGTCGTGCTCCAAGTCTCCTTCATGCAGCAGATCTGACTCTGGCTGGGTCAGCTGTAAATATCCCTCTGCAGAAATGACTCACCGCACAAGCCCAAGAAAACTTGGTCTCTCATTAACATGCCTCTTCCTCTTGTTTTGCCTGGCACTGGGTTTTGGGTCTTTTTGTATTCATCATCATCACTTTTATCTGCAAGTCTGTCCAATTTACATTATCTTTGCCTATTGCGCCCTCTCCCTTTTGTTGAACTGAATAGGCCTGAAAAAGATTCAGAGCAGAATTAAAGGGTGGTTGTAAATTAAAGGGTTGTTTGTCTGTCGTGGTGCTCTAAAAAAAACTTTTAAACGTTTTAGCTCAATACACAGTTGATGTCCGTAAATTATATCAAAGTTACTCTTCACCTTTTTCCAAGGGAAGTCATAAACTAATAAAGCCACAGGTATTTTAGCAATGCAGGAGGAGTACAACATTCCACCCAAATGCTAAAATGATCATTACTAAGATATAGAAATGCATTCATAATAATAAAACAACAATGTTGCTGTTCTCCAGTATCTTGATGTAAAAACAACTGTCCGGTAACAGCATAGAAGTTTGAAGGCCTTTCAGCATGGGTTTATACGTTACAGAGGCGGACGACCGGGACATGGGCTGTGTGGTGTCCAGCCTGGTGCAGGTGATGTGCGACCCTCACTGTCGGACCCAGGACGGTTTCCAGAGCCTGGTGCAGAAGGAGTGGGTGATGGCCGGCCACCGCTTTTACAGCCGCATCAACTACCACCGCGACAACGACAAGGAGGAGGTGAGAGTGACAATCGCAAGTTTAGCTGTGGAGATTTGGAATTATACGTGCTAGAGAGAAATAAATAAAGTTGACTTGCCTGCTGACTTCACTCCTCTCTGCTCTCGGTCACTGCAGGCTCCAGTCTTCCTTCTCTTCCTGGACTGTGTTTGGCAGCTCTTCTCCCAGTATCCCTCTCGCTTCCAGCTGACAGATGACTTCCTGTTGGCCCTGCACGACAGCATCCACCTGCCACTCTTCTCCAGCTTCTTGGCCAACTGCCAGCGAGAGAGATGCAAACGCTCCCAGGTACTGGACACCTGAGAGGGGCTTTAGTATTTTGGTAAATCTATTGTGTCATCATTATAATGGAGGCTTAGGCAGTGACACTATATTTATTTTAAAGTCTTTACAATATAGTTTGCTGCAGACACTGTGTAGAGATATTTCTGGATCTATGTGATACTTTATTTCCCTGTTTTGTTTTTCATGACAAAAACAGACCCTAGACAAATCCCCATTACTCCGTATAATATATGAGAACACTGGTGCACAACTTGCATTGATAGAAAATAAACGTTAATGTATATCCCACTCTACCCAGAACCTCGGGCAGTCCTACACACCAGTCAACGGCTGGAGAGACGTGGAGTCTTCCTCAGATCCCGCTGACCCTCCTCTGCCCTCGGTGTGGGACTGGTCCCTGCAGTACAGCAAGCACAGACGAGACCGCTTCACCCAACCCGTCCCCCCAATCCCTCCTCTCCAACCACTGCTCAATGGCAACCTCAACACCAACCCAGACACGCACAGGGTAGGTAACTCCTTCTTGATGCAACACACCCTCTAGTGGCCATGGTGGGATCTTTTAGATTTAACAGTGGCTGACTCCAGAGAGCATCTCATGTTGGGATTTTAATTTCCTTGTAGATTTTGACTTAAAACGTATCAGTTTTGTTTGTATCCAAACAGTTTTGTGCAAAGGCAAATGTCAGGTTGGATGCTTACTATAGGATTGCTAGAAAACAAACAATCTTCACTGATGAAAAAAAGGTTAAGATTAAAGACCTTAAATCAGGTTGTATTGAGGGGAAACTTGTCACCTGTAATAGTAGGAACTTTACTGTATGTGTTGCATTTGTAAAAAGGACCAAAGTTGTTGCACAAAGAAGAAGCTATAAATACTATATTAGTAAAAGTCTATTATAGTATAAATAGTCAAGTAAAAACAAAAACAAGTCTTTCTGTGAAAATGTGTGCCAACAACAACAATATCAATAAGCACGAGAACGCCTGGTTCAGTTCTCGCTCAGGTTTTTGTGACCGAACGTAGTTTGGAGAGCCAGGCCTTCTCATTTCCTCCTGGTGAAAGATCTGGAAGTGCGTGACTCACGGTCACCAGACAGTCATGTGTAGCATGAAAACCACATTGACTCCTTGCGTCGTGCGAACAGTGCAGCGTTCTGACGACTATGAAAGCCCTGTAGTGTGAACTTTACTGAGCTGACATAGTATTTGCAACAGGCCACTGCACCATCTTGTGGTAGCCATAAAACATGCATCCACTCCAAAATGACTCCTTGGGAACAGGCTGACCATTTGTGAGATGTATTGCTCTTCTCTGGTTAGAGGACTGTAGATCAGACATATTAGGTTCTTATTATTATTTTTAAATACATAGGTACAGGACGCTGCAGTAAATTCCATTTACACTTCATGGCACATGGTTGAGACCTACATTACACAACATTAGCTTGTTACTGCGAGTGGAACTTATTGTATTAAAGCACTTAAGCAGGTGTCTGCGATTTTCAAATCTTGACTCACAGTAGCTTTTCCTCCCACCAGCTGACTGACACCATCCCCGGCTCCGTCTTCCTGCTCTCTCGAGGCACCTTCTCCTGTCCTGCTAACCTGCTTCCCTGGCGCGGTGGCAGTTCAGGCGTTTACAAGAAGAGCCACCGGAGGGCGGCGTCCTCCGAGAACGTGCCCGGCCTGGAGAGGCTGCTGAAAGCCTGGGCCCTGGCTGAGTTTCCCCAAGGCCTCACTTCCACCTCCGGACCTCAAGGACCACTTGACCCCTATGAGCCCTTACTGCCTCTCCTCATGGGGCCCTGCATGGGCCTGTGGAAGGAGTGCTACCTCCGGGGGGCGCTCCATGCACAGGTACGATGGAATTGTCCCGTAGGTGGTTTGGAATACTTCAATAAGAATGAAAGATTCTCAACGAAACATGAGTGTTTACTGATGTTTTTGGTAAATTTCTCCCGAAGAGACAAAACAAAAATGATCTGTGCCACAGCCTGCTATAACTAATGCATCGGCCTCACAGAACTCCATTGTTTCTCATCAGAGAGCTATACCACTCAACTGGGTGACATATTCAAAATATTCGTTTTCTGTTGCAGCCTCCTGAATTCACAAATTCGCTTCTAGGTCAAAGTTGATTTCTTTTTTAAATCACTAGAAGATTATTTGGTGCAACAACAAAATCAGGGTTACTTGACATTTTAGTATTTGCATAATAATGATCGTTTTTTTTTAGGCATGCATTCAAAGCCTAATATATATTTTTAAAATATGCATCAGATAGGCAGCACTAATCACTGGCTGTCAAATTTAAATATCGCAGGATTTTGTGTGAAGTGGGCGACATCCTCCACATCATTTATTTATTTAAATTTGGCCCACAAAACCTCCGTAAGGCTCCACATATCTGCTGCGTTACATCCTCTCACATCATGACTTCTTGTTCGAGTCTCTTTGATGTGCAGATTAGTTGAGCTGTTGATCGACAAACTCCCGACATGGAGGCGGTGCAGCCTTTGTGATGTCTGCAACAGCACGCTGATCTGTGTCCCCGCGGTGATGTCAAGAATAGTCGAGGGCCGAGTGGGTGGATGCAGTCGTCTGTTTAATGGGAGCTGCAGAGGACCAAGTTAAACCTATCAAACTGCTCAAACGCCTAACTCAGATTAACGGTGCAGAGAGGTTAGAGTAAATTCTGTTCTTTGGTGTAATTTAAGTGTTTCCCCTTCAATTTCACACACCATTAAAGTATGCCCCTCCCTCGCCCCCCAGGCCAACAAAAACCCTTCTCTGTCTTTTTCTCTTCGCAGCATTGACACAAGATCTATTCATTCAGAAATCACTGTGCTTGGGAACCTCTGTACAGCTCAACTCCAAAGCAAACACCAGTTAGTTTTATTACCCGGAGAACTGGAGCAGCAGCCAGTCTAAGTCTGGTTTAATGCGGCTGTTGGCAGCAGTTCTCTTGCCGTGTCACAGTTGTATCAACGTCTTGACACGACTCCAAACAAAGCTCATGTTTGATGCATTTCAGAGAAACCAGAACACTGACTAACATCTTAAAAAATACTGTACCCTAACCATGTTGACAGCAAAAACCTGAATGTTGTTTTTAAGGCTCTAATGAAGGGCATTTGCATTTTCTTGTGTTTTCACGACAGCCAGCGTAGTTCTCCTACGGGCTTGTAACACGGGATACGGTTTACCGCTAGATGCGTCAAATCCAAACATTGCACCTTTAACGAAAAGGGATGATGATATAAAATTTTGATGTGGTTGTCAACAAAACCAACAACATGTTAGTTCATCTTTCAATACTTTCCAACTTTCCTACCTTCCCTTGTTTTTTGGCACCCAGACGCGAGAGGGTGGAGCTAAGTACAACCGAACGCGGGCTAAGACAATTTTAGGCGCCAAAAATGTTACAATTAACTAATAGAACATCATGCTGTATTGAAGAATACTTGAAACTAGAGATTGAGACCATAAACTCATGTTGACAATGTTTCCTGAGGTAATAAATCAAATTAGAAGTAGAGTCATTTTCTCACAGACTTCTAGACAATCTGACTTATTTTTGCACCCGGAGGAGTCGCCCCCTGATGGCCATTAGAAATAATGCAGGTTTGAGCACTTCTGCGTTGGCTTTACTTTTCAGAACCCAAGGTTGTCGCCTGGTAAACGCACCTCATATTTTGTTTTACAAAGATCATTTGATTTTGATATAAAAAATATTTAGAAATTATTTTTTTTAATTATTAAATGGGTGCACAATATAACAGATGGGGGGATCTGAAAGGCATTTTTGTCTGAACTTAAAGTGATAATTTGTAAGACCCGTCTGGTGGGAGCAATGAGAAGAAGTTAAGTTGATGACCACTTAGTGAAAGGGAACTCAACCATGTTCCCTTCTGTCCGCAGGCGTTCTCCCACCCCATCTCAGCAAACCACCCCCACCCTGTGGAGCGGCTGGCCCGGGAGGTGCAGCAGCTCAAAGACAAGCTCGCACAGGTGTCCACCAGCACGGATCCAAGCCCGCCCACCAAGATGGCCGAGCCCCGGCGGGCCGACACTAACCTGAACCAAAACACCAACAACGGCACCTTCCTCTTCCCGGCATCGCGGCCTCCGAGCACGGCGGTGCCCAGACCGGCTCCCAGAGCGGCGCCCCCTCCTACCTCCACCAACCACCAGACCTCCAGGGGCCCTCCGCCCACCTCAGCTCCACCACCCAGGCTCGGCCACAAAGACAATGGCGGCGGCAACAACAAGCACACGTTCCTGTTCGGGCACCCTCCTGTAGCAGAGGCCCGCCCCGACCAGCGCTATTACCCAGCACCCAATAATGCCAAGCTGCCGAAGAGCAACGGGTCCTCGATAGCTTCCTGAGGTCGGGTCCTCGTCTTAACTCTTCTCAGATATGATACAGACCCGGTGCTATCAGCAAATCATCTGCACAATATGCAACCGACCTATCGCTCCCTGGTATCATGTACAGAGGAGGCCCAGGCGTGTGTTTCCTGTCAAACAATATTTGATCGACTATAAGGTGAATAAAAAAAACAACAACAGTATGAAATAATCAGTGCATGAGCTCTCGTCTCTGCTCCGCATTGTCTGAACTGTATTAAAATAATGTGACAACTGTTTTGTATATTTGTAAAGAATACCTTAGCGTTCAATATTCCATTCATGAAATATATCCAAGACAAAAAAGAATAAGTGCTGAAGATGCTAAACAATCTATAACAGCAGAGCTTTGGAAGCACGTCTCGCAGTGGAAACTGTCGCGATACATTTTGTAAACGCCATGTCACCCCTCCAGAAAGAAAGCTTGTAGTTTCCATTTTTAGACTCTTATCCGAAATGGGACATGGATGGTGGTGTGATGAGGCGGTTCTGAAGGGCCCTTTGACAGGACACTGACCTGTGTGTTTAACAACCAGCTCTTTGATTCATTATTATGTCACGCTAATGTGCAAAACATTTAAGTTTTTGTATCTCCGCTCCGAATAGAAAAGCAGAACACCGTTTGGACACTGATCGTTTTTGAAAACAGTCCTTTTTTTTTTTTTTACTGCAGGCGCTGTGGCCGGTGACTTTAATGTGGAATTTAGGGCACGAGAGCTATTTTGGTACTGCGCTCATATCGCTCCACGTGCATGCGTGCTTGTGAGCGGCGAGAGGCCTGTATTTCAGAGTATTATGTTGGCCTGGATGTGGCTGAAGGCACTGCACATTATTGCAGTTTAATTCAGGTCCCTGCATGACTGACATGATTTCAGGGCTTTAGTTATTTAATCTTATCTAAACTTTCTTCTTTTATTATATCATTAAGTATTTTTGACCATTATCGGTCCAATTTGTTATGTCATACATGCAGAGAAGTGTGATTTCTGAATTGTTTCTTTCCCAAATTTGGTAGTTTTGAGAATTTCCCCATCATTTTGTGGTGGGATTGACGAACACACACATTAATCTGCCTTTTGATTGCCGTACCTTGAGAAGGTACCAGTGTTGGAAGCAAAGGGAAGCTTATTTCTTCCTGTTTTCCTCTTTCATGTCATCTCTTTTCTTTTGTCCTGCTCGGAGGTGTATTAGTATGCCGCCAGCATTTGGGTCAAGGACTTGGAAGTGTCTGCCTGTATTTAAGCCCAGAGGGAGCCGTCTGGTCCTGCGCCTTTTAAAGATTAACAGGTTGTCGTTCGCCTGATGTGGCTTCATGCCATCGGACGGATGAAATGATGTATCTAAGGAAGGGTGTTTTTTTTTTTTTTTTCCTACATTTTATTTTCCAGCAGGATAACAATTGTCAGGTGTATGACTGATGCTGACCGTCTCTCATGTCAAAAGGTACCTCACTTGATAGCACTATGAATTATTAAATTGTTGTAAATATTCATTGCATCAATATCAAGGCACATTGATATCAGCTACCATTTCAGAGCTTTCCAGGTGTGATGCCAATGCATTCGCTTGTCTTCCATGGAGAGAAAAAAAAAAAACCCACAAGGTCATCTTTGTCCTGTCACATAGAAAATCAAATTGTATCTTCTGCTACGTCTGTCGGTCTGTATCGTTGTGTAATTTAATGTTTTTTGGTACGAGCACCACTTCAATTTGCCAGATGTACATATTTTTTGTATCCGCATGTTTTGATGCTGATAAATAAAGTGTTATCAGTGGATAAACTCTCGGCTGTGTTCGTAATCTGTGCCACGAAGAAATACAAAAAAAACACATTCTCACGCACAGCTAAAACTTTTATTTTATAGCAAAATAAATATTTACATATGATCTTGGACACTTACAAAGCAGCATGGCACTGTGCATGTCATTTAAAATCCAACCGCCTCGCATGACATGTCGGAGTAAAACAAGTTTGAGGATTCATGTGCAAAACGCTCGATACTTGAACGTACAGAATATCTACTGCAGTTGGCTCGTGAAGCGCTGGTTGGGTCTCGCCAGTTTCCAACGTTATGTTGAGTAGAATAAAACGGACGTAAGCAGAAAACCTGCCTGCTGTTCAAAACATGACAGTTGTACTTCTGCCTATGTTGTTGGGAGAATTAAAAAATAAATTAAAAAATTAACCAACATTTGTGATGATGACGAGCAAGTTTGCCATTTATTGAGATAAATGTTGGCACTTTGAACTCACGGATGTTAGTCTCATGAATTCTCACATGTTTCACCTGGCAACCACGGGCGACGGCGCAAGAGAGACGGCGTGAAGTACAGTTCACGTCGCCGCATGGCTTCCTTTGGCAGTGGCAGCGCATTCACAAACAACCGAGTCACGGCTGAAGACAAAGTCCAACGTCAGGAGAGAGTCTATAGTCTCTCCCGTGATAGAACTTCCTCTTCACCCGCACCGACCCCCGGGGCCCTTCCCCGTGCACTGCTCCTGCTTCATGACCCCGTCGGGCCCGTAGAAGTACCCCGAGGAGGACGGGCCGAGGCCTCCCAGCTGCCGGATGGACTTGCACATGGGGCAGGGGTAGTCGGACAGGCCCTCGATGTCCTCGAAGGCCAGGTTGACGATCTGGTCGCAGCAGGGGTCGCAGTAGAGGTGTCCGCAGGAGAGGCGCTTCAGGCGCGCCTCGTAGGTGATGCAGCCCTGGCAGTGTGGCAGGTCGGGGCCCAGCGACAGGGAGCCGGTCAGGGAGCTGCTCTCCAGGCTCCCGGCCTGGCTGGAGCTCTGCTTGGTGGGAGACCTGGAGAAAAGGGGACGGTAGCAGTCACACACGCATATGAATGGTAGGTTATATCGATAATCGATTCGTTGTTACAACTTGTTTGTTTGTTTTTATGGAATAATGCCAAACATTGGCTGGTTCCAGCTTCTCAAATGTGAGCGTGTTCTACTTTTCTCTAGTTTGTCTTTTTAAAACTGAATAGCAGTTTTGGACCGTTGGTTGGACAAGACGAGACGTTTAAAGACCTCACGATTGGCTCAGAGAGATTGGGATTTTTATGCTTCCATATCTCAGGAACGCCTCACAACTTTCTTCAGATTTGGCACCAACCTCCACTCGGGCTCAAGGACAAACTGATTAGAATTTGGGGGTCAAAGGTTAAGGCCACTGCGATATATCGGTGTCGGTGTAAATGCCAGTCAATACGACAAGAAACTACAGATCCTGAATGTCAGATATGTTTTGCATATGTTATGTACAGTATCTCCATCACAGTTTGACCACAAATCTAATTTTCAACTGTAAAAACGTTCCACTCCGTCAACATCATGGTTACAATTCTTTAAAGGAATATCTTTTTTTCCAAATTCACTGTTTAGCCTACTAAAAAAGGTTAAATGTACAATTGCATAAAACAGGGGGGAAATAATCAATTCCCATTTGTATTTGCAACATTAGCTAAAATATTAACAAAATGAATCTACTAATCGTTTCAACACTGCTTTATAGTATCACTTTAATGCACGCTGCTCTTCTTTCAAGCAGATTTGCTTGAAATATAAAGCGAACAAGCCAAACCAGGGCTGCAACTGATGCTAATTGCACTTATTGATTAACCTTCCAGTTACTTTCTCAATTCATTGAGTCATCGTTTTGTCTGTAACGCGAGAAAATAGTGTCAAATGTCCATGAGAGTGACTTCTTCAGAGGTCTCGTCTTGTCCAGATATATTCACTCTACAGGGACATAAAACAGAAATGCAGCAAATCCTCACATGAAGAGACACTGGAGCCAGAGAATGGATGACATCTTTGTTTGAAAAATGACTTCAAACGATTCATCGATTATACAAAATAGAAGCCAGTCGCCTGACGCTCCAAACCAGACTTTCGTAAAAATAAAAAAACGTGAGGCAGCACGTTGTACTTCACACACATGGGAACAAGCTGGGATCAGGCTTTTCCGGTAACACTCACACACTAAAAACAGATTTGTTCCAGGGATGAAATAACTGGTAAAACAAGAAGGGATCTCGTATTGGGTGGAGCTGTGCGATTGCTCCATAGTTGAAACTCTGTGTGTGTGTGTGTGTGTGTGTGTGTGTGTGTGTGTGTGTGTGTGGGTTATTTATTGGACTTGAGAGTGATACTGCATGTTCTTAATGCAGTGAACACCTGTAATTATGGCAAATTATCCTCATGTTGAAGGTTAATAAGGCGTGCTCTTAAAATGGACTTGAATGGCACTCCCTCTCCCTCTGATGCCAGGACACCTTCATGCTGTAAAGGGTTTTTAGGTGCACAGTTCTCAGCATGTGAACTCTCGAACACAAAGTGGCCTTTGGTTGAGGCAAAGCTGGATGAAATGAGTCATGACTCAGAGATCCTGTTGTCATAACAACTGTGAAGTGAAGGACGAGATTTCCTCTTTATAAACATCTATTTCTGCCTCATTTGTCACAACCAGCTGACATTGAATCGTTTCGCATATCAAATCTGTCCTCAGTGACTGAGCGATGACCCTTTGCAGTGAGGATTACACAATTAAGGATTATACCAGTGGTGATTTTCTTTTCTTTTTTCTTTTTTTTTTTAAATACCAAGCGAAAACGAGAGAGAAATAAAACAGGTATTCACGGGAAGACAGGTGCTCACTAAAGTCATCATCTGATGGCCACAAACAAACACACACAGGCATATTCTAGGGATATTAAGGATTGCAGGTTATATCCGGTGAAATGCATATCTCCACTCACTTTGATGACGATGAATCTTTAAAGCAGTCGAATCGGAGAGCTGCTAGGATCCTCCACAGCAGATCCATGCCGGTTCCTCTCATGGTAAAATCCAAATTGCATCGACCTGGTTTCTGACGAGCGTCATCATTATTTTTTAATTTATTTTTTAAAGAAAACACGACACTGCTGAGTCTCTGTTGTATTCAAACAATTAGGACAAGACAAGCCCCCCTAAGAATTAAAAGGCACCCAGCGCCGCCACGCTATGTGTTTAAATGTGCGAAGGAAGAGGATGCGCCATCATCATCATCGTCCGCATGTTTGAATGGAGGTAAACAAAGCGCTTCTCTCGTTCCTGGACGCGTTTGAGTCGCTGCTTTCTCCCTCTTCCTCTTCTTCCTCCTCCTTTTCCTCCCGTTCCTCCTCCCCAGCAGCAGCACAGAGTGGACGCAGAGAGGCGCAGCTGAGGTGATTCACTTGCGTCAATCAGAGAGAGAGAGAGACACACATGACAGACCGGATCTCACTAATTACCTCACTATTGTGGAGAAGGAGGCTTTAATGGCCCCAAAGTGCCTCAAATACTGACCAGTTTAGAAATGTAGAGGAAGAAGTCGTGTTAAATAGTCACCATCACCGAAATATTATAACCTCACCAACCTCTGGATGTAAATCATGTGCATGGTGATCTGGATATTATGTTTAATAGGCTAGTATAATGTGTCAATACAACATTTTGATATAAAGTTTTTTTATTTTTATTTAAAGAAATGAATGAAAAGCAAACTGCCTAACTATTCCTCTTATTGCACCATTAACGGCTATAATTGTTCTACGCTATGTCGCCAACTATATCATCAGATAATTGATTTCTGAGGTGTTATGGGCCGAGTAAAATAGCATCAGTCTTGTCCGAGTTCAGCAGCAGGAAGTTGCAGGTCATCCAGGTTTTGATGTCTTTAAAACACGCTTGAAGTTTAGCGACCTGGTGGATTTCATCTGGCTTGATCGACAGATATAGTTGAGTATCATCGGCATAGCAGTGAAAGTTTATGGAGCGTTTTCTGATAAAATTGCCTAAAGGAAGCATATATGAGTTGAATAAAATTGGTCCAAGCACAGAACCTTGTGGAACTCCATGACGAACGGCGGTGGTCATCGAGGCTTCATCGTTTACAAATACAAACTGAGATCGATCTGATAAATAGGACTTAAACCAGCTTAGAGCTGTACCTTTAATACCAATCGACTGGTCTAGACTCTGTAATAAGATGACATGGTTGATGGTGTTGAATGCAGCACTAAGGTCTAACAAGACAAGTAGACAAGTCCCCTATCTGATGCGACTAGAAGGTCATCAGTAATTGTCACTAGTGCTGTCTCTGTGCTATGATGCTTTCTAAATCCTGACTGAAACTCCTCAAATAAACTATTGTTATGTAAAAAGTCACACAACTGGTTTGCGACTACTTTCTCCAGTATCTTAGAGAGGAAGGGAAGGTTAGAGATATATCTGTAGTTAACCAATACCTCTGGATCGAGAGTGGGCTTCTTAAAAAGAGGTTTAATTACTCCATTACTCCACTATATCACATAGATAATAGTTGTTTATATTAATGTTCAGAATTTTTAATACAGTTTCTTTAAAACATGCATGTTAATATATATATATATATATATATATATATATATATATATATATATATATATATAGTTGTGTGTGTGTATATATATATATATATATATATATATATATATATATATATATATGCTCTGAGATATGAGAAAAAACATGTTCTATTCAAATATATTATTTAGGCTTAATATTTATATTAAGGAACTATATATAGCATGCATAAAAAATGTCAAACAAAACAAATATAAATGTCAAATTGTCCTTTTTGATTTACTTCAAAAATTAAATTCTCAATTTTTTTTCTCCTACCCTCGTTTTACATATTGATATGTGTCTGCTTGTGTTTACCGTTTGCTAAAATAAAAAAACTGGGACAGTGTTTGAGTTGTACAATACTGAATACTGAAGTAGTATTTGCTCAGGTGGACTGAATATTTGACATGCTTACTGTAAGCGTTACCTAAAGTAACCACCAGATGGCGACAGGTATTTACCCTAAAAACAAACTAAACATTTTATCATTCATCCTTTTCTCCCTTAATGACAGGAAGTATATTTCCACCATTAAATAATGAAAATACCCTAAACTGTGACTGTTGGTTATCATGAACACCAGCCAACACGGTATTACCTTGTTCAAGCATCTATATTCTAGATATAAGAATATTACTATTTGTCATGTTCAGGATTCGAATGCCTCATGTAGATTAATGAGTCGTATTGCATCATGGTTAATATTGAGAGAATAAAATAATGGACACACGGTCAGTTATAGCCTTAATGGAGCTGCTCAACACGTGTACCTGTGCCGTTTTACATGTGTGTCTGTTTGCTGCTGTGATTCATTACACTACATTCACAGCTGCAGATAAGAGCTGGCGGAGTCATTAAACTGGCCCTGGCTGCGTTATTGTGTCCAGGAAATTTGATCCTGTCTGGAAAGCCAATTGTGTGTCAACCAGGCGTGACTGTGCTTTTTTGTTAAGGCAGGTAAAGAGGACACGCTCCACAACCAATTAAGAGTCAACAGCTGCAGACACACACACGTACAGTAGTGTGGAGCTGCAGTTGTTTATTTTGGTTTGTGGAGATGATAATGTGGTGTGTCGGGGCTTCAGCCCTGCCGGCTCCCTTCTGCTATCAGGTTATCATACGGTGTAAAAATGGCAAATGATGATTGGTTCTGATGTAAAAAAAATTGAAAAGGGTATCCAGAATCCTGAACCTGATTAATCCAACTCCACATGTTCCTGCTCTATACATTCTCGGACTCGCGCCGTTTGAGTGGCAAAACAATATGAAAGGGTCACCAGCTGCATGAGACCTTTTATTGTATTTTTGACGTAACTTAATTGTGGTAAATTTGTGTCATGTGTCATGTGTCATCATGTTTTAGTAACAAATGTTCATTTCTAAATATGGACTGGCTCAATGAAGTTGTGTTCATTAACATTTTCTAATCTATGTATGTGTGAATGTGCATATCTGTGACTATATCTCTGCAATATTGCATCCTCTTTTTTTTACTTCACATGGTGAACATTTGTACAACTACAATTTTGCACAACTAGCACCTCTAAAAGTAAAACTATTTAATTAGATTAATATACATTATACATATTTGTATTGTTTTTTCATATTTTTTGTTTCCTATATTTAGTTTCTTGATTTTTTTTGCAATACCTGTCATGTTTTTTTATATCTTACAATGTTTGTCATGCACCAAAGCAAGAACTTGCATGTGAGAAGGTGCTTGGCAATAAACTGTATTCTGATACTGATCAGTAACCCCCGTTCTTTTTTTACTACATGAAACATGTCTTCTGTGAAAAAGGCCTGTTTCAAATACTGCAAGTATTCCTGGAGTGTTGACCCATTGACACGGCTTCTTATCTCCATGCATCGTGTACCGTGTTGTACAAAACACACAGACGAGACTGAATCAAGAGTAAAAGGCACTATTGTATTACTCAAGGGCCAATTCAAGGCAAGCCTTTGTGCAAAGATGTATATATTACAAATACAAATATGACACAGAAATATCTGTCACCTCAAAGTCTAACTATCAATCTTCATGGATGCAACTTCAAATTTAGAATCTATAGTAATCCCACTGCTTATTTATAGCCTAATTTATTGGGTTTCAGTACAACCCTAAAACTCTATATTAAAGAACATTTTAAGGATTTCAGTTGTTTTCCATCAGGGACATCCTTGTAATTTTTTTCTTTTGGAAATGGCCAATTATAGGCACGAGCCGAAGCACGTGCAGGGAGAGGCTCGTCCTGCACAGTTCATTGCACCAACCATTTGGTGCATATGGAGCCAGTGGTAGCCTAACCGAGATCCACTGAGCGTGCACAGCGCATGCCCACCCCTGGTTGTGTGAATCCCATTTTAAAAAGTGTGGCCTTGCGATATTAAGGTTCACCTGTGATTGAGTCGCTCAGGGGAAGAAAACAAATTATCTCGCCTCCACCGTTTCAGGTTTCACGCAAAAGCAGCAAACCCCCCTCTTCTTTCTGAGAGGAATGGTGTCTGCTGGAGGAGGGATGGGAGCGGAGGAGGTGGAGGAGGGGGCGGCGTCTCCATCCAAGAGGGATGTTGTGTAGTAAGTGAAGGGGGCGGAGGGTGCAGCTCTCTGCTACTACGTCAGTGTACATCACAGGACCTTGCTTTCAGGTACTCCGGGGTGACTCCCTGCACGGAAAAAAAAGCGAATCCCGGTCACCCCTAAAACGCGCCGACAGTACCACCAAAAGAAGGTAAGAAAATCCATAATCCTCTTTAAATGTGCACTATAATCGTAATCTCCCTTTTTTAAAGCGTTAATTCCCCTAATTTCCTCGCGAAGCTGCCGGTATATCGATCGTGCGTACAGGAGCATGATAACAGGGAGATATGCATGTGTTTATACTCCAACTCGATATGAATGTATCACTAAAAACAAGAGTAAAGGCCTTCTCTGCGCTACGCGATGACCCCTAAACCGGCACGCGACGGGATTCCAGAAATAAAACCCATTTATGGAAGAGAAAGTGTACGATATTCGTCAGAAAGGTTGCATTTAGGCAACATTTGAAGATTTCAGATTGTGGATTTTTGGCGAAACGCGCCCTTCGTTCTTGTTCTTGCTGGGAGGTCTTGTGCGTTAAGAGCGATCATCATCACCATCACCATCATCATCACCATCATCATCACCATCATCACCATCATCCATCCCAGCCCACAGGATTGACTCTAAGGAGCAGGAAGGGCATGAGGTTAAGTGTTGAGTTTTAATGTCATTAAACAGCACATTAGCTCCGGCTTCCTGTCATCGATCCAGTTCTGTCTAAATGGCGATGGCTTTGGCACCGATGCCCTTGCCCCTTCTCCGTCGCCAGTTCCATCTTCTGTCTTCAGTACACGGCCATGCCGTTTTTATTTTTAGCTCTTCCTCAGTCTCCATTGTCAGATCATGAAAAAGTTATGTGTTACATTTAATTAGTACAACATCGGGGACATCTCGGGGAACGTGCCGGTGCAGCTGCGCGCGCTCTCCTGCGTCGTGCGCCAACATGACCTTGTAGAAAAACCCAGCGGGGAGAATGTGATGGAGAAAAAGAGTGATGAGCAATTTCCCCCTTGCTCTCCTCTGCTTTGCTGTGGTTTCTGTCAGTGGTGCCGAAACGACTTTGCACAGAGAGCGACGTCGGTGGATCATGTGAGTTTGACTCTTGTTTGGAAGAAGAGGAATACGCTGTGAGAACATGAATGATGGATTCATGGTCTAATTCGAGTTTAGAGGCGACGCGTTGGCATTTCTGATGTCCCTGTGGCAGCCATGATTGCAGCTGAGGCAGTTTCTGAGCTGTGTCTGCGTCGACTCACATGATGGGTGGCAGTGAGGGAAGCAGCTTCTGATGCACACCTGCAGCACTGTACTGACAGCCCTATAGCTTAACATAAATAAATATGATTTATGGTTTGTGGTTCAAAGCCTGACACACTTTCAGCCTCTTAATGATCTCGTATCAGGCTGCAACAAAAGCAACATCTTAACCATGCCATACAGTTTAATATATAGTCCCTCTTCAAAGGGCTTCACGGTGATCAGACGTACCCTGTTGGCAATTTATTTCCTTTTGGCTTTTGGTTGTGACTGGATCTTATAGACTTCCGATGCACTATTACATTCTCCAGGAAATTGTACAAAATACGTTGTAGTGATTCAGTGTTGGTTCTGCAATCCTTCCATCCTTCCTCCCATTTGCTGCACCTGCATTGTCGTGTTGAGTTGGAGTCGTTGGACGTGTTGGAGCAGAACGTACCCAAAGGCCCAAGCCAGCCGTGGGATTTGAACCCCAGACCTAGACATGAATCGAGTTGAACTGCTGCTTAACATACAGCAAAAGAGGCTGTAACTATTGGTAAAGATGTCTGCTTCAACTTTGCTGTGGTGCAGTAAACTGATATAGATTGCTGCAAATCTGAAAACCCAAATCCATTCTCCAAAACATCCCTCCTGGTGCTGCAATGAGAAGTCGATTTAGCCGTTAGTAGAAAATCAACCAGCAACGATTGTGATAATTATCAATCGTTTGTGACTTTCAAACAAAAAATTATATATATTTTTTAATATGTGTATGCCAGTTTCAGCTTTTCAAATGTGAGGATTTGATGTTTTTCTTTCTCATGGACGTTTGGACTGTTGGTTGAGTCTAAATACGTCAGCCTCAGCGATTTAATGGCATATACTACTACTCATTATTTGAATCATTTCTGTCATATGCATTGAATGTGTTGTAACCCTGTTATGTTGTTCATTCTGTAGACATGACATCTATCACACTTCTGTCCATCCTGATACAGGGATCCTCCTCTGTTGCTCTCCTGACGGTTTCTGTCCGTTTTCTCACCGTTAAAAGGTTTTTGGGGACAGAGACACAGATTGTAAAGCCCTCTGAGGGCTATACAAAACACATTGAATTGAAATTGAATATACTCATCATAATGAATGATGCCACTGACAACGTGTCCATGTCTGTGGCTAAAGAGTGAAAAGATGTTTGATGAAGGGGTTTCTTCGCCCTGAGCCATCACTCGGCAGGGCGAAGTGACATCAGTGTGAGCAGGTGAGGCTGACGTTCACGCAGCTTAACACACAGGAGCTCCACTTGAAACCAGTAGGAGCTGAGGGAGCTGCTCTGTTTGGTGTTCTCATGTTCTGCCTGCTACCCCTGCTGATTGAGCCGTGCTCCGCTCCGTCCGCAGAGATTAGCCCCGTCACAAGTTACAACTCGCCTCTCCCTGCAGCTGGGAGCAGTGGAGCCGGATATATATATATATATATATATATATATAATTAGCATAACGGCTAAAAGGGGGAAAGAAACTGTGCGGTAGAGCACATATCCTCCTCAACTACGCCATCAGGGTGTTGTCAAGACCAGCAATTAGCAGCTGTTTCAACATTTAGAACAGTGCTTCAAGGAAGCGCGGGTTCATTTGTGCTGCATGGCTTTTCCAGACCGATCTGTTTTCGGCTGGTGACGCTGCCGCCGCGATGTTCTCCTCTTCTAAAGATTTACTGAGAGACTGAGAGATAATCGATGGCCTTCTCTGTCTCTGTCTCCAGATGGGTGGGTCGAAGCAGCAATTAGTGTCAAGCACATAACTCTCCATCAACAACTGACAAAATGAGGTTTCCTCTGCTTTTAAACAGATTCGTTGACCCGCATTTTTGCTTGATTTTTATATTTGAGAGTTGTGTTCATACCAGTAACCAATCCTCAGAGATTATGAGTATTTCTTTAACTAGTTATAATAATAGTAAGGAGCTTATGTAAAGCCTTGGAAGGTTTCTGGTATAGGGCTTTGGTACTTGTTATAAATGGAGACGGCGTTCAACCACTTCTCTGCTTAATTCTTCCATATTGCTAACAGAACCGTCTTTAACCAAAGTAAATTAGCTGAACATGCAAAGTCTTTCTGTAATCTTCAAAAAAAATAAGGAAAAGTATACCTACAAGATGAATACGGAGAATAAGTGTTCCAAAAAAGATATTATTTATTTAAATAATTAAAGCTCTTCAAATTAAGATTTTGTAGTTTTCTTTCAAGAAAATGTCCCATTCTCTCCTTTACATTAGTGGATTCTTAAAGAAACAGTTTGACGTATACTTTAGTTATTAGTTTTCTTGTGCAGAGTTAGACGAGAAGATTAGCAGTTAGCTTAGCATAACGACTGGAAACAGCATGCAACTCCTTTTTACAGTTCTGATTAAACAAATGACCACATTTGAATTAGTCCTGTGAGCTTCACGGGTGCTGTGAGACATATATCTTTCATCTTTGGAGAGAGAGAGAGAGGTCAGCGGTTTCCCCTACGAGTCTTTATGCTAGGTAAAGCTAATAGCATCCATACTTCACTCCAACCTTGACACACAAGACCGCACAAAAACAAAATATTGACATTTGTACCTAATCACAAAATCTTTTCGAGAAACCTTCAAGGAGATTATTAAGAAATCAGCGAAAAATAGAGCAGCTGCTCCTCTCGGCTCCACTACTTTAATGACGAGGGTTCGGTGCAGTGACGAGATGAGACTTGCCGAAGCTCCGGCGAAAACACAAATAGATTTGATGCACAGGGAAGCAGGAACAAAGCTTGTAGTGGCAACAGTTTAATTGAAACAACCATAAAAGAAGCCGGTGTTCACCGAGAGAGAATATCTGCAGTGGAAGTGATATCAGCAGAGAGAGTTTGGCCTCCATATCATTTGGTGTCGAGGAAGAATTCACATCCTCCTTGGGTTGTTGTCACTATTACACAGATCATATTAATCTAATTTCTTCTCATTTTCCTGATTCATTTGTCACATTTCCGTTATGAATTCAGCTTTCTGCATGTTTTGCAGTGCTGGGATGTAACTAAGTACACAGCATTTACTCAAGTACTGTACTTTAGTACATATTTGATGTACTTGTCCTTAAATCTTTCCATTTTATCTACAATGAATATCTCTTCTCTACTCTGACGCAGAGGCCAATATTGTACTTTTTATTCCACTACATTTGTCTGATCGCTTTAGTTACTTTTCAGATTACAGTCAGCCCCTTCCTGTCCACTGAAAACCGTGTGTCCCCAAATGTGGTGATTTAGATTTTTCTTCTTCTTCTTTTATAGGTTTTTCTACTTCTTAAGCTAAATTAACAATTAAGAATGCAAAAGCCTCTTGGATCAGCTGACAAAATGCTTCGTCACAGAGCTGAAAACGGGGACGTCTTCCTGAGCTCATCAAAAGTCTGTTTTAAGCTACGTGGCTTCAGCACAACATTGCACATCTACAGCAGTAAAATGCACCATAGTGCATTAGTAATATTAATCCTAAAACATCATATTCAACAGTAAAACAATCACTGAGAACATTTCACTGCACAATCATTACTTTTGCTTTTAGCTTAACACTTTTATTTATGAGGTTTTGAATGCAGGACTTTTACTTGTAGTGGAGTATTTTCAAAGTGAGATCCCTTTTTATTTAATTAAAGCATCTGAATACTTCGCATTGCAATCTGCAGGTCAGTCATTTTCTAACAAACACACCTCCAGTTTAAGACATTTTGAGATGACTGTTGGTCAACACCATTACCTTGTGGAGGCGCGTGTGGCGAATGCTAATGAACTACACATTAGACAGTCACACTAACGTGAGCTGTGAAAAACCCACACGGCTGTATTTTGCACAACAGCTTTTATCTCCCGTGCTGCAGGTTTTGAACTGCACCTCTCAGCTGCCCTCAGTCTGACTCCCCTTTAGTCCATTTTGCAGCGAGCAAAGCCAAAATGGATGCAGAGCGCTGACGTCACGCGGTGTTGCTAACCGCCTCGTGCCACCAGGGTGACGGTGCACGCTGAGAGCTCGAGCAGGCGAACAATGACGTGACTCATGTTAGGCTGCTGATTCTCCCAAAGGGGACTTTGCAGCCGGGGAGGAGCTATGACCCAGTGAGCCTCACAACCAATCATCACACCCTCCTCTCAGGCTGCTGTTCTCTCCTCAGCCTGGATGGGCCTGAAGCCATGCAGAAACGTGGTGCAGCTGAGTAAAACTGTCACTTCCTGTGTGACTCTGTGCAGATGTCACACTGTGGTTGGTGCGGATGAGCATGCAGGAGCTGGACTGAGGCTGCTTTGAGAAGATATTATTTTTTTTTGGCTTTAAAAAAAAGAAATCCCACCCATTCGTCACTGCTGAGGGGCGAGTCGACTCGGGGCACCGCCGTCCTTGTGGCTAGAAAACAAGACATGAATAATTGATCCTTCACACAGCCTCAGGACGACTCCCCTGGAAGCTCAGACCAGAGTAGATGTAAAAACGATGGATGAGTTGGATGGAGAATGCTGGCTGATGGGTGAAACTCAGAGGCCTTGTCTTGGTCAAGATGAAGCCAGACTGTGTGTATATGTGTTTGTGTAACATGTTTGAAAGATGATTCAATGTTCCACCTCTCTAGAGGACCCCTATTACTTCACCAGTGATGGGGGGCTTTCTAAACCAACTCGCACAAAGAGTTTATATCATTTTGATTGGTGTCAGAGGAAGATATTGATTTAACCTTTGACTCCTCTGACCCACAAGGTGCTTGTTAAAAAAAGAGCGGCTACATATCATCTTAGTAGGGAAATTACTTTTTCAGAATTTAAATCTCTTTTCAAAACTCTTTCCTCCGCAAACATCTGAAGATAATTGACAATGATTTATAGAAAGTATGTAATTCAATATTTAGTTGTGGCGAGTATTATGATTTAGCAGAGTTTAGCCTTTTTTCATGGTTTGGCTAAAAAGCTTTGTCATGTAATTACTGCACAGCATTTACGTCCCCGTTGAAAATATCCATACATTAATTTCACCTTTTTAATTCAGTTAAAAAAAGTAAGTCATTCTAGCAGTACGGAGAAGAGTGTAACTTCCTAAGAGACGCTATTCTTGGGTTTTCTCTTGACACTTTAAAAAGACTAAGATTGGACAGTCATGATATATATAAATACATATATATTTATTTATTTACTGTCTCAGCTGTCCTGTCTCACTCTTTCCACATTGACGAGCTGATTAGAAATGAACATAAGGCTGAACGTAATCTCCTCCTGAGGCCTGAGAGTGTTTTGATTATGAGCGTAGGTGTTTGTTGACTGAGTCTTGTGTGGGGGAAATCTTCAAACAGAGCAAGCGCGTGGGCTGTGCTGACCTGACCTAGAATGCAACGCTCCTGATGCACTCGTGAGAGCAGAAAAGACCCTCCAACGGAGCTATTAGCAGCTATCCAGTAGATTGAGCACGAAGCCGAAGCCAGATTTTATTACCGGGTGCTTCAGGAGTGTTTCATGTGCATCTCAGTGGGCTGTGAGGAATAGTTATGTAGATGGACATGTCTTCCGGTGTTCGTAACCCTTTAAACCCTAACCCTAACCCTAACCCCTAATCCTATTTATTGTTTGAGTTGTGTTGATAGGTTGTACATCGGGATTATATATTATTGTAGCCCTGATTTTTATGTTTAATTTGATACCTAACATGTTTGTTTTTTTGGGGGGGAGGGATTTATACCATGATTTTTTCTTGATTTTCCTGATATAAAAGGGTCCCCCGATTGGGGATACCAAACCTGTGAGGATACCAAAACCTGCCGGAGTCTCTGGAGTTTCGCTTTTAGAAAGAAATCCAGCCACGACTTCATCTCTCACCAAGATGAGTGCGGTGCTCGTTTCCTTGCAAAGAAACTACGTGAGGAATTTTCTTAGATGACAGATCAACAAACCTCAGACACTCAGTCAATTCGTGAACATAATTTGTAAATTGAAGACCAGCTTGTATCTCTGAAAAATACTGAATGGCAATCTTAAACTGATTAGTTTTTTTCTCAAAATGGATATGTGCAGCGGCGTTTCAGGAAGGAACTCATCACATTTCATTCGCCGCCGATGCTCACTCTTATCAGCATGCCGTCTTGATCAGGATTGCACCACTGAGTCTCAGGGACGATCTATCAGAGGAGAAAAATCCACTGCGTGCGTCACGACGATGTCAAGAGAAATTAATTCAGCGCTGCATGACATTACCAGCCATCTGCAGCTCTGAGGATTCCACTGACCTAATCATCACCTTCTCTCTCACACGCACGCACGCACGCACGCACGCACGCACACACACACACACACACACACACACACACACACACACACACACACACACACACACACACACACACACACACACACACACACACACACACACAAAGACTGTCATCACTCATGCTCTTCTCTGTCACACTCGCTAACTGCAGCGTCTGTGCCGTCAAAGTGAGCATCAAGATTTTATTCAGTGTGCAAATGTGTGCAGGAAAAATGCAACAAGACCAAAATTAAATGAAAGACACAGTTTTAACGCTGCAAGACTAGGTGACAATTAATAATGCATATTAATTAACTTCATCTGCACGTTTATTTCTGTAGATAAGAGCCGAAACAATTAATTAGTTGATCTATAATAATAAGAACAAAAACAACTATTTTATTTTTCTGATTCATCGTTTGTCATTCTATCTAAGATTGGTTTCATGTGTGACAATTAATTATGTTTGGTTTTAAGACATTTGAAGACGCCATCTTGGGCTGGAAAATTGTAACAAGCATTATTGACTATTATCTGAGCTTTTTATTGACCAACCGATTAATCGATAATGAAAATAATTCTTAGCTGTCGCCCAAGTGGAGAATGATCGCTTATGCATGAAGCTGTGTGTTTATCTGTTTGCTGATGAAACCTGAGGGTTATATTTGGAGACAGGAATGACTCATCCTGGCAGCCAAGGAACAAGCTGTTAATTGGATGCAACTTTAAACGAACGCGAGAAATTCATGTATAAAAAATGTACCTCAGGCACTGAGAGGTTCAATAAAAAAAAGTAAAATGTGCTCATATCTGCTCTGTTATTACCGTTAATAAATCCAGAGGCCTCTCAAATACTTTATTATTAAGGCTCCCCTGTGCCATCAAATGGGGAAATTATGGATGTCCTGAACATTTTCTTTTTTTAACACATTAACTATTCAGCCTGAATGTGAGATCATTTTGGATCTACAATATAATTAGATTTTTTTGTGGGAGTGAACAATCCCCAAATCCCCATTGTTTCCTGGTGGAGGTTGTTGCTACTTCCTGGTGTTGCTGTGGGTATGTTTGTTCTCTGATGCTCTGTTTTTTTTAACGTCACTATATTCTTGCCGGAAACACTGAAGGCTCTCAGGTATTTTAACACAAGCAGAACAGCAGCCTTTCATTTTTGTTCCATAAAGCCATCTTTCTTCATGTCAGATAGAAACCCAGGAGGTGGATATAAATATAGTTTAGAAGTCTTTTTTGTCCCAATGGGATGCTGTCGTTTGCTTTAAACCTGTATTATTTGGGTTTTCGGCCTCTCTGGGGCAGTGTGTTGATGTATTATGACCGTAGTTAAAATGGTATTATACATCTAGCAGACAGGAAGCTTATTACGATAAGCTGAAAAATTGCTAAAATGCTCGTAGGGTTGAGGAGAGTGGGTGATAATTCTCCGTAGATTTGTCGAGCGACACCTTTCTCATGCAAGTAACCATTTGGCTCATTGATAATGTATTTAAATTGATCAGCGCATCTGTTATGGGACTCCACTAGATGATTAACGGATTATAAAATGCTGCTAATTTCATTATTTAAAGGCACTAAACAAAAAATCGAGTGCCGCCTTATGGCTCTCAACATTGTGACGGCTGAGCCGGCGGCTCGCAGCTAACAGTGCTTAATTAAACTGTTTGAAAAGAAGCAAAATATATGTCCTCAATTCTGTCCCAACCATATGTTTTTCAGCTGTCACATCTCAGTCTTGTCCCGCTCAAATGAAAATATTTTGCTACACTCTACACTACACTACAACATACCTCCACCTGTCGCTGTGAGGTCAAACTAAAGTGGGCAGCAGGTGAACCAGAACAAAGACGCAGCAGTTTCTCATTTTTAACCATGTGGATATGAATAATGTGGTTAAACTACTCTACAAAAAGATGCAGTGACACAACCACAACGTGGACATCTGTTTATGTAAACATGCTAGTTAACGGTTAAATTCAGGGATAGATTCCTATGTTCCTCATGTACACCTCACTATATATTATATTATTTGGGCACGAGGGAAGACAAAGAAAGCAGAAGAAAAGATGGTAACTCTGTGTACCTCATGCTGTTCAGAAAATAAATCGAGCCGTGAGTGTGACAGGATGTCTCAAAAGCTACTTTATTCAGAGAACGTTTCGGCGTGGTGGGGTTCAAGGGCGAGGGTGGCGGCGCTCTGTATGAACTGCTCATTGGTTTCGTCCTCCCCATCCATCTTCTCGGAGCCCGTAAACACTTGTCTTTTTCTCTGCCAAAAGCTGTCTGCTGCTAAATGGGTCTTGCATTTCCACTAAATAAAATGTCCCGCTCCTGTCATCGAGTGCCAAGGCCTGATGTGGAAGTAGAAATCCATTTTCGGCAGTTTATCAGATGCTCTTAATGTTTTTAGTTTTAACAGTGCAGTGAGAGTAATTGTTAAATGCTCAGTGGCTATCAGATCAGTGGCTTATAAAGGGAGGTTACGCACTGGTGTTGAAAGAACTGCCCTGTCAGAGCCGGACTAATATGGTTAGAACTCCTTCAGTGGCGGCTGGAGATCTCTAGTGCTCCTCTGAAAGGTAAATAGTTGCGAGGTCTGTTCACAAATGAAATGCAATACTCCCAATACAATACAGCTCTCCTGAAGAACGAGACGGGGTTATAGATCTAAAAACAGCCGCTGAGGGTGATAATTCTTTGTCACTATGAGTGACCCCTCCCACTTTAGACCTACTCATTTGATCCATTGTGACTATAAGAATATTGAATAGTGAAAAGGGCAGTTGACCTGAAGGTGATTGCTGCTCATCCCCTCATGCAACCAGGCCTTCGTGTCCCAGACGCCAGACGGGACCAAACCCCTCAATGTTTCCGTTTCTAGACCATCTGTAAAGCGTGTGCGGTTATTCGGTGCAGCGTGGACGGCGCGGTGCGGCTCAGAGATGTCATGATTCATTTAGCTCCCGTGTTTTTCCCCGCCCTGTTTTGTCAGCCTGCTTTCAGCCGGCCACTAACGTGTGTTAGTGTGTGTGAGGCTTCTCGTCCCTCTGGCGTCTTCTCTGCTCGCTTAAAAGAAAATGGGATTACATAATTAAGTCTTTCAGCATTAAGTCCCCTCCCGACTGTTAGTTTATCAGTAATTTACACTTCATTACAGATGCCACAACAGTTTGGAAAAGGGCTTTGCTTTTCATACTGTGAGCGTATCTATTTTCTCTTAATCATCCATGCCGGTTGCATACAGAGACATTACTAATAAATAATGTTTTTGATGAGATCATGCTGATATTTCCCCTGCAACAATAAAGCAGCCACAGTAACCCTACAGATGCACTCTAGGACGGTATTTGTTATTCATAGGCAGAGAGACCACCAACACCCACTCTCATCTCAGTATCTCCGGCTGGTGAAAGGCTAATCGGGTGGTGATGGGCGGCCTCATTGCTTTCACATGGCCCTTCAGAGTCTCCTTCTACAAAGGTCGTGACCATGGTGACGAAGGCGGACCAACCAATTGGCTGACTCCTCAGAGATAAATAGAAAATGGAGTGACGGTGCAGAGATGGATGTCAGGGATTTCAGCTGTACTAAATGTCTAAAGTTCGGAAATACAGATGTATTGTACTTGTAGAGCAGGTGGCACAGGTGATGAACTGAAGGCTGATAAAAGACTAAAGAACCTGGAACAAGAAACCACAATATGAACCACATGTGTTCTTTATATAAATTATCTTTCCAAAGAAGATGATTCCAATAGTTGCAGAAAAGATGAGTAGAATGAGCCCCAGTAGCTCCATGAGAATGTGGTATTAGGTTTGTAATGATACAGTCAACATGTGGTATGATGCACAATATTATTTTTACCAATTTTCTAGTTTCCTGGATAGAATTGTGTCATTTGATAGTAATTCTTTGGAAAATAGGCCTAATAATAGATAAAGGCTCCCTTCACACAAAAGTAATATTTATTTCAAATGAATTTATTACTGGACAGTGTTTCCATATGTGGGGAAAGTGTTTGCTTGTAGACATATAACTGTTTTGCATGTTCAGCTAACCTGTGTGTACCAATTAAATAATATATATTCCCCATAATCAGTAAAATCCTTTGTTCTTCTTTTTTCGGGAAGCTTCCTTATTATAAGGAAATAATTTGCTAATTACGGACCTGGAAAATATGCATTACCAACATCCCTTGTTTTTTTTTGTATTCAAAATATGTATTTTCAAGTTGTATTCATGATCTAACTATAAAGCAAGGATTCTGTCTGTTGCAGTGGTGAAGTTGGTGCAATCTGGACATGCGGCACTAAAATATTAATAACACTTTGACTAGACGAGCGATGGCGCGCCCGGCAGCAGCGGTGGGAGGCTTCAGGGCTCTGTGGGTGGAGTCAGTACACTTTTACACTGGATAGTAATGTTAAGATGTTAAGACCGAACTCTTCTTCACTTTCCAGACATCCTGCAGCACTTCCTTTTTTAACAGTAAAAATGTTGTATATTTAAATATCAGAATTTACCTGACAACATGAAATGAAGCAGACCTCTGGTAGTTTACAGTGTCAGTGGATGACACTTCCCGTACAATTCACATCTATATACAGAAAATCCCATTCACCAGTCATAATTAATCAGATTTTTTAATATTGCAACCTGTTATTTAAAGTACCATGATGTTACAACCCTAATATCACATGTGCTTCTTACAGGGGGATGATAATGTTATCAGCCATAACGCACATACACACACACAGTAATCTTGCCCTCCACCTGTTTTCCATGCACGACATATTTACATGGCTGTAAAACCCTCCTCTGTCCTCTTAACAGTATTTGTCTTTTATGGGAGCAGTGCAAGCTGGGTAAATGTCAGAACCAAAACTGAACTGATTGATTATTTTCATTGACTTCCGTCGTTATTTAATGTATTTCTTCTGTCGCTGAATATGATTTTGAGTGGTAGCCAGCTCTCTGTTGAACCTGCAGAAGGAAGAGCGTTTAAACAAATACTGTTCCTGGTTCTCTATCATATTCAATGTATTTATAAAAACTGCAAACAAGGTATTTTTTTTCTTCCAGCACAGACCTTATATTTAGTTAATTCTGTAACTGCAGGTTTACTGAACCGCAGTCTGTAGGCAACAGAACATAGTGACATAGTGTTGCCCATACATTTCAGAAGGGACCGTGGATTTTGAAGCCTGGAGTTTGAGTTTATTCCTTGGAAGTTTGTTTTTGAGCCATGAAATCCAATTTTCTGCTGCAGGGTGGAGCTGAGAGGACTGAAGCAAGCACAATCGTCATGGTTTACACGTTCTTTATTGTATTTCTAATGCAGAAATCTTCTCCAAAAATGCTTTCCAGACGTAGATGGGAGGAATTAAAGTTATATTTAGATTCTAATGGAGGGAAACAACACATATTACTTCCATACAGATGAGATATTTAATGATTTCTTAGTCATACATGAGGGACAAGTGAATATGTTTGGATTTTGAACAAAAAAAGGCATTTGAAGATGTCACCTCGGTCTGTGGGAAATTGTAACTTTTATAATTATAGCTTTTTCCAAATTTTTCAGACATGTCATAGACGAATCAATTGTCCCTCGCTAAATCCCGCCCAGCGAACGCAGATTGGCCAATCATAGCGTAGCTTCGACTAGGGTCCGAAGACCCTCACGCAATCTTTTCAGATTTTCTTAATTTCCAGGCTGGTTTTGTTGATTTGGAGCTAGTCATGGTAAAACATTGTGTAATAGCGATACTAGTTACCTGGGGAGGTTGGAGGTTTCTAGATAACAACTTGTGGAGCTAACATTGGCAGAGTGAGTCAGCACATCATTAACTAGCGTCAGCACTTTTATTCTAGCTACCAAAGGTATACTGAATGTGTACACATGCTGCTTCTCAATGATTGTTAAAGTGGATAAAGAGGAACAGTGTTCTTCCTTAATGTAATTGTCTTTAGTCTGGATCTCCAGGTGATGCGTTGGTTCACTTTTACACTGTGATCTGTAGGCTTTAGCTTCTATCTTGATCTTTTTAACCTCTTTTCACTGCTGAATCAGCGTGACATCCTGGACAAATCATTCAATCACATATTGTGGATCCTTCTGTCTGCCTCTCTCTGAAATCGCTTTTTCAATAATTTAATTATATTTATTCAGGGAGTGCAGTTAGTGACCGTGTGGGCTTCATGCATATCCCAAATTCATTGCAAGGCTCTGAATCTGTGTATTTGTGCTGCACCATGCCTAGCTTTTGAACATTTACTGGGACTGACTGCCGGAGCAACAGACTCCACAGCAGCTGAGCATGCGAGTCAAAGCTGAGCAACTAAAACACAACATTGTGGGCAAGTGAAAACTAAAATGAGCAAACGATAGGATGAGATCCAGGCTGGTGACAGAGCACCAAATGTCTTTCACAACATTTGCTGATGATGTGATGCTGCCAGTGTGATGGGAAAATATAGTGTTGTAATGTTGGAGAAGAAGAAGGCCTGAATCGAACCTTAAATGACCCTCAGAGATGAAGACCAGATAGGAGGAGAGCAGATGTACTGAGATCAAAGGACTGTTGATCTTCCTTCATTTGAATATGGGGAGTCGTAAACAGATAAGAGGTTGACTTTTCAGGACAAAGGGAGATGTTTTCCTACTCTGATGACGAGAACCGTGGGTGTTCATGGTTCTCGAACAGACTAAGCCACTCTGTTTTCTTTCATGGGGAGTTTGGGGGCGGAGACCCGATTGTGTTAAAAGGGGCCTGATGACGGTGCTTCTTTGAATCTTGTGTCACAGGCTGCTCTGACCAGTGACAGACTTTTCCTTCCTGCAGGAATAAACGGACTTAAGACAACTTTGATTAAGAGAGACTCCATTCCTTCTTAACCGATCTAATAGGAAAAACTTCCATTACACCAGTCAGAGTGAGAATCTGTTGATTCTCAAGATGACCACAACATGAAGGATATGGCGAATACATGGATAGATGTATTACTAAATGGTGTCCAATAAGAGGCACTATAGATATTTATGCTGGACCATATCATTTGAGGCCAGCATGAAACTGGGAACTGGAAACTGAAATGTCTGTCCAAATCATGGGGCCTGAGGAACATTTGTGAGGCTGGAAATCCAAAGAAATAATTCAACAACAAATGTTTTTTGCAGTCAGTTTGAACAGAGCTGTTCAGTAAGAAATTGAGCAAGACCCAATCCAAAGGCAGCACCACAGTCATCAATTAAGCCCTGGCTGCTTGTAGTTCAGCCTGAAGTGTCTTTGACCACCACATGTTTGTCACTGGGGCAGTTCAGCAACTTGTAAAGCATCCTGCCTGCCTGAAGTAATATAGAAACAACATTAATGCACAGGGGTGTGGTGGTGATGTATGGTGATTGATTTAAGATTATAAGGGTGGAGCCACAGATCCCATTTGTTGAACAACAGTTTGATGACTTGTCATGAAATTGAATGATGATGATACATCCAAGTCACTGTTGGGATGTCTTCCTTGAGGCATCTGTGGGTTTCAGTGAAATATCTCCAACAGACATTCATGTTCCCCTCGGGATGAACTTTGGTGATCACTTCCCTTTTCTTTTCATATTGCGCCATCATCATGTAAACATGTTTATTTGGTTGGCAATCTATTTTTGCCTGCAAAACTCCCTAACTTCTCATCAGCCTTTGCTCTACGTTGTGTTTAGTGCTAAATATGAAATGTTAGCATTCTAGTGCACTAATCTAAGATGATTTACATGGTCAAAATGATACCTCAGTATGTTCGCGTCGTTATTGTCAGTATGTTAGCATGTAGCACAGATCTCTCTCAGATCCTTCAGTCTAAATAAGTCTGAAGGAAAAGAGCTTAACGTAAGCCACGTATCTAATTTCAACAACATTTTCTTAATATGTAACTCTGAATATTTATGTTAATCTTTGAAATAATCAGAAATGTAATTAATCAGATTGTCAGTGTAAACTAAATAAGATGAATTACTCTTAGTACACCCACAAAATGACCATCTGTATATCATTTACCCTGTGTTAGCATGAATTTGTGAAGAATATTTAGTAAACGAGAAATAAAAAAACAACTAGAAAGTCGTAGTGTAAAAGGAGGCCAGCTGTAAAACAGCAAAACTGTGTCAAAACATGGTCGGTACTGCCTCCTCACTAAAACCGTACTATTTAAAACCGCTTAAACTGTCTCTTGCTTGCACAGGCGCGCTACTAAAGAGTTGTAAATAATGGAAAGGTGTTCAGGAAGTACTGAGCAAACAACTGGATGGATGAGACGTAGATTAGTCTGCATGAGCAGATGTTTTGATATAGTTTTGCCCCCATTTACTTTCATTTATGAAGACAGTTTTTAGATTTTTAGTTCCGACTAGGAGAGAGTAATTGATATGCAAATGGTCAAAGAGAAGTTTTGTATTCTGTAATCTCTGTATTATATTATTCAGACAATATCCTGGCAAGCAGGAGCTCTACAATAAGAGAACCATTAACAAAACTGTCCCCCTCCTTCCTGGGTTTTAGTTTCGGCTGGCTTTGGGTGAGCGTGTTCATAGAAACTCAGTCGTCCCTGCAGACCTCAGGGTTGTGTGATGTTGACTTGGCAGTAGTCTGTGTCTGTTCAACACCCCCGAGGCTACACAGGAAGCTTTCAAAAGTTCCCTCCCTCCCGCTGCCCGCTACCCCCTTCTCTTCTTTTCTGCTGCCGTTTTCTTGCTGTAATAAAATTATGTTGCAAATATTGTAACACTAATAGATCGAACACATTTGAATGAACAGGAACAACGATAATAACAAGGTTAGTCTGCAGTTTGAGGGGCCGTTTAGGCCATAACTATTGAGACACTCACTACTGAGACACTCTCACACATACTATTGAAACACTCGTACATTCACTATTGAAACGCTCTTACACTCACTACTGAAACACTTACACATACATACATACTCTGTAAACCTATGCACGCTCATATATAAAACACTATACATACTCGTCTGAAACACTTACGCATACATATGAGAAACACACACGCATACATATATACTTCTGTGTCATATACACATACATATGAAATGCTTACATGCATACAAGTGAAACATTTATCCCCATCCGCCCGAGTTTTTTTTCCCGAGTTTTCGATAATGAGGAAGTGGTTTTAAAATACGCTTCTAAATCATCAACCACAGGTCCGATTTAATAAATGTAAACGGCTAAAGTACTCTAAACCCTTGTGAGAAGAGAAACGATGGACTACATTTAACAAAAAAGATCGTTATATTTGTATAATTACGTAATTAGGTAAGCTCCTCAACATGACTGAGCGATTATAACGTTTCACTATTTAGCTAATGTAGTACCCCTAACAACGGTGGATTTCGCTCATACCACGTATGTAACCGTAGAGACTGTGCGAATCTTCCAGTAGTAGTGAGATCACTGTGTGTAAAGTATTGACGTCGCGAGCTGCGAGAAAGCAACGGCTATTTTTCTTTGATTTTTTTCCTCTGTGTTTCGAGGTCCTACAGTTTCATCGTTTCTCAAACGCATCTGAAAGCGCGTCAGATGACACGCGCGGAAGCAGACGGTCATTTTAAGTGGTGTTTGTTCATGGTGCGACGAAGATTTAGGTACAAATGGCTCATTTATGAACCGAAAAACATGATTTTTGGACTGGAAAGGCTTGAAAACATGTCATTGTTTGTGTTTATTGTTATTATTATTGCATATTTTGATGATTTAGGTCTTAATCTTTCTAAAGAGGTGCAGTATTACTCTGGGGCATGATGGGAAGGCACCAAAAATACAATTAAAAAAACTCTGGGAGCGACCGAGGACTCATTTTTTGATCACTCTTGACTTTTGATCATATTTATGCAGAAATAAATAATAAATATATATATATATATTTTTTTTTAAAGGCAAGGAGTTGCGGATTCTTTAGAGATCAAGGACAATAGGGGCTGGTATTCATATCAAGGTCATATGAGCTGTAGAACACCTGTAGAAGATGATGAGGATTTATACGTATCTATCTGAAACAGTCATGCATGCACATATGAAAATGCAGTATATATATATTGTTGAACACTTATACATTCATAACTGAATCTCTTGCATATGATTACAAAGATATAAAAAGTTTAGATACATGTGCAAGTGTTTCACATATATATGTATACATGTTTCAAATGTGTATACGGACACCCTCTTATCCGGTGTAATTTAACACCAATCCTCCATCGTAATCCATTATACTTCAGAGGTAAACAAGGTGTTCGTGCCTTTTCTCCTCACAATATGACAACATGAACGGGCACATGAACGGGCACATGAACGGGTAAGAAATCAGTTAAACAGTCCATCTCACATCATGCAGTCTCCACGTTACTCTCAAACACAAGGTGAATTTTAATTAACCCGTTCAGGACCGGAGCATTTCCCCACTGTGTAGTATTTCAGCACTGTGTGCAGTGTCATCTAATGTTAGCAGCTCTGTCCTGCTCTGTATAGACCCTTTTTGCAGTCTGCAAACAATGATGACGTAGGCTATGTAAGTGTGCGCGCGCAGGTTGGCAACAGAAGTACGGTACGAAAGTAACCAGTTAAAGGATTGCTGTGGTGAGAGACGGGTGGAGTAGACGGTAAACAGTTCGACCAGAGCAAACGTGGAGAATGACTCAGAGGAACTGGATGTTAGCCTTGATTGCTCCTGTAACTCCTTCTTCACCCTCGTTATTATATACTTTACACCCATTTTACTGTAAAATCCATGAAATTAAAGGTTATATGTGATGTCTGCGTGCCACCTTTTGTACCGTTTGCAGTTTGATAGTGTTTTGCGTATTACAAGTGGTTATGAGTTTCTACTTAAGTGAAGCAACCATTAAATAGTGCCGTTTAACAGGAAGGAGAAGTGGTGGGGTGTTGTTGCAAAAGAGACGAGCAGTGTCATTTTTCATTTTGTGCTTTCAGTGTGAACAGGTATATGACAGCGCATGAAAAGTGAAGTACCAAGTAAGGAAGCCTATTTAGTTTTATTGTAATAACAAATGTAGCACTTGCTGTTTCCTTTGACACAATGCTATTCTGCAGTAAGCCAGCGGTTGTGGTCGTGTTGTTGCGTGCTGCAGACTCCCTCGAGCTGAACGTTCTCTCTCTCGCCCCCATGCTGAGCCGCGGCTGTTGCTCTCTTTAAAGAGACTATGGGAAGCTACTAGAATGATTTCAGTGTTGGCTACAGCTGCAGTCGATCCCCACAGACTCACTCTATGGGGAAATACAATCTCTGCTTGGTCTCATGAGCACACACATGCTGGAGATGTGTTATCGTGGCAGACTCACTGTAAACAATTTCTCATCTTACCTTCAGTGGACCAGGGTATGCAGCTGGGAATTTACTGGCCTAAATATGTCCTCAACATTGATGGCTTGGCAAAAGCTGTGATTTCCAGAAATGTTTGCAACCGTCTTGTGAATTTAAATGAATATTTATACAACATTTATGCATTATTAATACAAGAATGCTTGAAAACACATTCCTTAAAGTACAATATAAAAAAAGTGTAAGACACCAGTCATCAAATGCATCCAAAAGCTAAAAGAAAGCTAATCTTCTCACCAGAATATTCAATGTTTCATTTCTTGCTTCATATTGGTGTACATGTCAACGAGCATCATTGAACACAACAGCTGTGCACACGGCTTGCAAGCTTTTGCTAAAGTTTTTGGCCGTTCTGTATCCTCTGGGCGCCATACATCACTTTCAGGTCTGCCACACAGATAAAACAGTCTGCTTGAGCTGCAGCATCAGTGATTTATATGTTAAAAATAAAAATGTGTGCTGCTGCACATCTTAGCAGGTGTTTTTCAGTGTTACAGGATGGAGGGTGATCTGAGTCTGTATTTGCGCGTCACTACATTGTGTCGCTGTTAACCAACCGGTTAATCTTTTGTGCTGTTGGTCAAAATTGATTTTTAACTGAAAGTTTCGCCTTTGATTTAAATAATACTACACACTGAGATTGTTAATACAATATAATATCATCATATCATATAGCCTATATATGATATTTTGTGTTGATTTGAGGCAATTATTTATCAGTATAATACTATTTTATGCACAAAGGCAATTCAAACAGCTGTACATAATGCTTTTAAAATATAAAAACATTTTAAGAGGAATAGTTTGACAACTTTTCTTTGTGTCCCCGCCAGTGAGACAAACAAGGGCAGCATCACAGTGACATAAGTGTCATGGAAACAAGCGGGGTGGCCTGCTGACAGATTTACAATAGCTCTTGTTTTGCTCTGTTCTGCATTAACTTGATGCAGACTAAGACAATGGAGACAGGAAATTAAAAGTAGCGATAGAAGGGTGTGTCTGTGAGAGCGCAGCAGGAAGAGGGGAGCATGACACAGGATGGACGAGCACATGGAAGGAAGATACATTTAAAAGTTGTCACGGTTTAGTCCTCAACTAGTTGTCCTCACCCTGTCTGCCTGTCTGTTTACCATCTGTCCTGTCATTTCAGTTCTTGCTCCACGCCCTCCTCAGTCTGTCAGCCACTCCCTCCTCGTCAGCCCTCGTTCCTTTCACCTGGTCCATGCCCGTCTCACCTGCAGCACATTCCCTCGTTTGTCTTCCCTACTTAGGTCCCCTCACTTGCACTTGTCCCCTGCCAGATTGTCTTGTGTATTTCGTGTTCCCAGTGTTACTTCTGCTCTACCTGTTCTGACCCTGCCTGCCTGGTGAAGTAAATCCTCATATTCTGTATCTCCGTCTCCGAGTCGTGCTTTTGGGTCCTGGTTCCCCGCTCCGTGACAAAAGTGTTGAGATGTAGACATTATGTTCTGACTTCCTGGCAATAAATGTGTGGTTTTACACAGCTTGTAATCAGGGGTGTCCTCAGTGGGAACTTCAATCTGACCTAGTACCTCCTATGTACAGGGTCCTATACAGCACCACGCTGCAGCACTGCTTGTTACTGTGGATCCATCTTATGATGGCTCTGCGGTGTGCCACAATGTAAATGCCACACTGTGATTTGTGCCGGGCTGAGGAGAGAGCCATAAGATGACTGCTGTTCAGTCATTATAGGTCAACGAGCTCCAAGACTCAGATGTCAGCACCTATTCTATTAGTGCTGAGCAAGATGATGAGTCCTGCAAATGTCAACGCGATGTGAATGCCAATGGTCCTTCAGTATGAATTGGCTCCGATCTAGATTGTGCTAACAATGGATGTCCCTCCCGCACATACACCACTGGGATCAATCATGCTAACACAAACCCTTTTATTTGCTTTTCCCCAGGATTTGGTATCTGAGCGCACGCTGGCCAAAGTCCAACAGCAGCAGTGCAGTGGAGCAGGGAGCTGTCCGTGGTGCTGAATTCATCAGCTAACAGAACATCCCCAGTGCTCACTCATGTGCTTGGGCCGCTCCTGATAGCTCCCATTCCTAGCAGCAACTGACCACCACCTCCACATCCAAGATGGACGACGACGGGCGCTACAGAGACGGGCGCTCAGACTTTGTCCGCGGCGCCAAGGACATTGCCAAAGTGGCCAAGAAACAGGTTGGCAAGAAGATGGGGCGCGGCGTGGACAAAATGACCGACGAGTACACCAAGCGCTCCTATAAGCGCTTTGAGGAGGAAGATGATGATGAAGACTACGGCGGCGTGCCAAGCAACGACGGGTATTACCGCAATGACAGCCGGGCCAATGACGATGAAGGTCACAGCGACTCCACCGAAGGACACGACGAGGATGATGAGATCTACGAAGGGGAGTACCAGGGGATCCCGAGGGCCGACTCGGGCAAGGCTGGCGGCATGGATGGAGCGACGGCCGCCCCGGCGCAGCAGTTCAGGGATCTGTCAGCCTACGAGGCCGAGAGGAGGAAAGACCAGGAGGAGCTGGCCGAGCAGTACGAGACCATCCTGCAGGAGTGTGGCCACGGGAAGTTCCAGTGGACGCTCTACTTTGTCCTCGGGCTGGCGTTGATGGCGGACGGCGTGGAGATCTTTGTGGTCGGCTTTGTGCTGCCCAGCGCGGAGAAGGACATGTGTCTATCTGAGCCCAACAAGGGCATGCTGGGTAAGAGTTCCATATATTTTGCTTCCAATTTGAATGAAAAATTAGATACGCTAAGATGGTAGTAGTAGCAGTACCAACATAGTCTTGTGTTTCTGACCACTGAGCAACTGTTTTCAACTCATCTGCTGTCCGTATCCTTTGTTCGTTTTTTTCATCTCAGTGCCTCCTTTGGGAGTTTATGACCGCTTTACATTTGATCTCTACCTTATCTTAGCAGTTACCTTTGCAGTTTATCCCCCAGTAATTGCTTTTCTTCAGCCTAGTTGGCAAAGGAACTACAGCTATTTAAGATTCAACTGCCCGTGCAGACTCTGAACAGCCGTAGAATTTTAATCGAACCCCTTCAGCCTCTCCATTTTCTGCTTCAGTGTGTATTATGTGTGTTTGTTGTGAAGGTGTTGTGGGCGCTTTGCAAAAAAATTGTTATGCCATTGTATGCTATTTGTCGGCGTCCTCAGTATATGCAGCATGTCTTTCGCTTTGCCCACTTCACAGCTTACAGAAACACAGACCGCGTCGTGATCGTTTTCCTATCCCCAGGGCCAAAGTCCAATCAGAGTCCAAACCTGCCTCACCATCTGTCATTGGCTGCCCAACAAGGACACCATGAACAAGGGATAGAGGTCTCCCGGAGATCACAAATTCAAACACACTGTTCAGTTTTCATAAAGAACTTATAAAATATGTATTTAATCAAACGTGTCAGGGGATACAAAGAGACACATCTTCCACATAGAGACACCCGAGAGAGACTTGGTTTTATTCCAGTGGATGAAATATAGATTGACATCTATATTTTCTTGTCCAGATTTGTGAGATATTCTTGTCCAGATTTGTTGGACATGAAATATTAATGCAACATTTTTACCACAAGCAAAGCTCGCACCCATTCTTTAGTGTGTTGTTAAAAGGATTCTGGGAAATTCTGTAAATATACTTCACTCACTGAAGTAGACATTTACAATCTGAAATGTTATGGTAAACGTCGCAACAGGCTAATACAGACTGACAACATCGTCTGCGATGGTCTGCGATACATTGACTTTGATAGTTGAATTCAGATGTTCGACCTGGTTTCCAATGTGCATTTGCGTTATTTAGTTTTAGGGAGTCAGATGAGATCTGTTGACATAATTTCCAGTGCTCTCACAGGGTTTTAACTGCTCAGCTGTACTGCTGCCACGTCGATGAACATTGTTCCCCTGCAGATGGGGATGCCTGGTTATTGAGCGTCCGTGCTGTTGGATAATGAACATCATGAAAGCACACTTGGGCTAACGGTGGCCCTCATGCAACCCTAACCATCGTCATCCTCGGACAGATCAATTCAGACTGATTTCTTTTTTTTCCCACAAGAGTTCACGAGTTTAGATTTTCTTTTAAGTTTGCTGATCAAGTACAGTATGCTTGCTTTCAGCTGGAGTACAATCTAGTCTATTTTCAACTCTAATTTTCCAGTCTGACCTTTGTAACTAGGCTATACTCCTATAATAGTGTAGTAATACATAACGTGTGTTCTCTTTGTTTTAAGTGAAAACAGGAGTATGTAAAGACACACGCGTACACACACACACAGCTGCTTTTGGCAGGCATCCATGCCTCTAATTGGTTACTGGGATGTGTGATTTTCCCTGTGGACCAGCCTTTGTGTCTGCTCGTACATCCATAACAATTTTGACTCTGTGTGCATGTGTGTCATCTTCGTTGTGTGTGTGTGTGTGTGTGTGTGTGTGTGTGTGTGTGTGTGTGTGTGTGTGTGTGTGTGTGTGTGTGTGTGTGTGTGTGTCCATTGCAATGTTGAAAAAATAAAGCAACAGAGGGAGCAAGAATAGCACTGTGCAAAGATACTCCAGTAAAAGCCCATTCTGCAAGGAAGAAACAAAAGCAGCAAAGAAAGAAAAAAAGTGTATACATTATTTTCAGCAGCCAAATAATACAAGAGTAAAATATTTCCTTCTGTAATGTAGCATAGTAACATCATTAGTCATTCCTATGGAAGAAAATAGTATAACTCCGTCACGTCCAGCTCCCCTCCCTCCCTCCCCTCTCTCTGCTGGTTTTGTGTTTGGCCAGGGGGGAGCCAGTAGGGAGACACGACCGGCCCCTGATTCCCTCCCCCCTCCCTGTTACGCAACATGCCTGACTCATTCTAGAGAGCCTCCTTTGCTCATGCCTCTCTGCATCCCATGATTCCTAATGTCCTCTTCCCAAACCCCCCTTCCTCACCCTCTTCTTCTTCTTCCGCACGACGTCCAAATAGAGCTTCCTCTGCCGTCGTAGTGCCAGTCACTTTAACCAGACGCACTGTGGTGGAATCATGTATTGTGGGACAGCTAGCGTCTGCACATGTGTGAGGGGTTAATCGCCTGCAGAATATTACCTCCCTCACAGCAATTCAGTGGCAAACAAATCACTGTTTCGACAAAAAAACTCCAACCACAACTAATTGTCTCTCATGGCCTTTTTGACTTTGTTAGATGTGCTAATCTGCAGATCTGTGTAAATATATATTATACAGATCCCATATTCACTGCATGTTTCCACCATCGCATAAATGAAGGAAATACAAAGCAGGACAAGCAGAGAGAGGCTTTGAAATGGCAGCAGTGATGCCTGCGTGGTGCAGCAGTTTTTGCTCGAGGAGCTAGAGGAGACACTTTCCCAGGCAGCAGAGAAGCACAGAGTGGTTGTCATTGATTTGTCCTTGTTGTGAAGCTGCGGAGGTTGAATCTGCAGTGTTGTTGGTTTGCCATAATGGGAAAAAGAAAGTGGGGTTTGCTACATGCCACAGCTCTGGAAGGAGGTTTCTAGAAAAGTGCTGGAAAAGTACTTTAATGTCAAGAGGTTTTCGGTGTACCTGTTTGTGACCACTTTTGTTTGATATTCTGCTGGAGATTGAGCTGTAAAGTTTTGCTCTGTGCATTGTGCCTACATGCACAATTAGCTTGTATCTTTGACAAATTGCACAGTTAGAAACCGTTTGTGTATCATATTGTCTCCTTGGCATTTTAATGAACATAGAACAAAGAGCTGAGATCAATGATGAAGAGAGACAGATGGGATGAAGAGAAGATGGAGAGAAGGACCACTTGTGTCAGTTTGATTTATTAGCTCCTGGGAGATGCTGGCAGAGGAAATAAATAACATTTAGTTTAACATAATTTTTTATGGAAATTTTAATTAAGCTTGGATGTTAGTATTTAGCTAACATCTGAAAAGAAATATGCAAGTTATCAGTCAACAGCTGCATTCATTTTTTTCCCTCTCAGTTGGAAGTAATGTCCCAGCCAGCATGTCCATGTGGGGCCCATAAGGTTTAAATTTGGGCTGCCGATAAGGGTCCCAAGTGGGTTTGTCCGCAGTTTCCACGGTGGCATCACCTGTGTTTGCCCATACTGGGCAAACACAGGTGAGGCCAATTTGTAGCCAATTTGGGTCCCACTTAAAGCCCAGTCAGATCCCTCTTAAAGTCCGTGAATAAACCGGTGAATAAACCCAGTATGGGCAAACACAGGTGAGGCCACCGTGGAAACTGCGGACAAACCCACTTGGGACCCTTATCGGCAGCCCAAATTTAAACCTTATGGGCCCCACATGGACATGCTGGCTGGGGTTTTGATGGACTCGTCAAACATAGAGCGTTGAACTCAAAGTATTTTGTTATAAATTTCCCGAGAAGTTTTAAAATGTCTACTGCCATAATTTATATTACCTTGTCTGATAATTACAAAGGCATATAAGGCCATTGTAGGGGGAAAACATTATGGAGCTTGGCAAGGAGTAATATTCCCAAAAAAAAAAATCTGAATTTCCGATATTGAAGTCCTAAAATTCTGAGAATAAATACAAAAATATTCTCTATGATTATGAAGTCTAAGACTTGGAAGAAATGATCTGTGATTAAAGTCACAAATGTACGACAAATGTCGCTTCACTTTGCAACGTTTGAGAAACCTCATCCACCCAGCTGTCACTCGCATCTCTGGTCAAATCAGCCGAAATACAATTTTTTAATATACCACAAAATTGTGACAGAAATTTCAATTATTATAATTTTTTGTTTGGTTAAAAAAATAAAATATATAATCTCATTGCAGCTGATTCAAATGGACAACATTCATTACTTGTTAAGTTTCAAATAGAGGCATGCAATGTCTTTTTATAGCACCTCAATTATTCAGAGTCTATTCAGTTAAATATTTTAATCTCAGAGAATATCTATTTTTTTCTTGTTAAGATATGACTTTTAAATTCTGAGCTTTTTGAAAATGAATCAGCTCCTTAATTAAAATTAAAAACACACAGTCTTATCCTACAATAATAAAGCCTGTTAATATAATACAAACAGAGAACTATACACTGCATGCAGAACAAGAGCTTTCTTCTCTAAAATGAGCGCAAACAGTAAAGTGAGTATTGCGCCACCATTGGAGGTGAGTTGAGGGTGTCATTTCCGACCATGCGCCAAGTAGAGCTTTATATATGCAGGTGATTTCACAAGTTATTTCTACCCTTCTGAAGGTGTGTTCTGCCGTGTTAGTTTGGCATTCACATCCCATCGTAGTGCATCCCTCGCTGTCACAGAGTGAGGCAGCCGCTGCTTTCAGTGGTTTGAAGTGAGGAGTGTGATGGCTGACTGGCCAAGTCAACATGAGGGCGTGCGTTGTCCTCTGGTGCTGACGAGCATCGGCCTCCCGGCTCATTCAAAAAGCCCTGTGCGCTGTGGCAGAAAGGGAAAACTGGCTATTAATAGTGGCCGCACTGCCCTGCCCCCTCCCTCGGTCTTGAACACAAACACACAACCCTGCAGTGGCACACACTTTCTCTTTCCATGTTCATGCACGCACACACACACACACACACACACACACACACACACACACACACACACACACACACACACACACACACACACACACACACACACACACACACACACACACACACACACACACACAGCCTTTGGGAGCTCTGTCACAGGGCAGACTGGCCATCCTCCTCCTCCTTTCTTTTTTTTCACACTACCTCTCTCTCTCTCTCTCTCTCTCTTCTTCGCTCTCCATCCTCCCCTCCCCCCACTTCCTCTCTGGAGTGATGAGGTGCTCGGCTGACTGAAGACTCCTGCTTCTCCTCTCTCCCGTCCCCTCACTCCCCATCCTGCTCATCGCTCTCTCTCTCTCTCTCTCTCTCTCTCTCTCTCTCTCTCTCTCTCTCTCTTTTGAATACCACAACATATGAATTATTAACGAATGGACGAGACAGCACCTTAATATTAGGTGCAGCAATCCATTGCCAGTCAGAGGAATCACTCAGGGTCTATCTACCGTTAGAAAACATATTTAACTGAACAAAATGAACTATCTAAGGAGTGTCAAATAAATACAATGTGAATCAGTAGTTGGCAGCGTAACTGCTGCTGGATGTTTTAAAGTGCAAACATCATTATAGTCAACTCTCGTCATGGGCTTTGAATCTCCTTGCTGCTGTCTTCACGATACTGATAACAAACGTAAATGCCAAATGTATACTGAACACTCGAAAAACATCAGCTCAAAAGAGTACAGAGTACAAAAGCTTGTACTATTGCTCAGCTGTTGCCAACAGTTGCTTTCTTAAACATCCAGCAGTTAGAGGACAACATCTGTGGTTTTTTTTGCAGTCAAAAGTAAGTTTCATATTATTCACTCTCATGTTAGCTCACATTGGGAAATATCTGCCTCTTTACCTGCTTGTTCACCATGTTCACAAGCTAGTTCCTAACATTTCTGTCTGCTGTTTAGTGCTCAGCAGTACAGTTTTTTTTTAAAGCATTTTCAATTAAAACAGCTGCTTGTTGCAGTAGAGAGTGAACCAAAACAATGGTCTGAAAGTCGCTAAAGCCCACAGAGTTGAGGGGAAATGCAGAGTTAGGTGATCATTATTTACTTTCAACTCTAGTTCAGGCTGAATTGGTACAAATAAGAAAGTACTTTACATTAAAATGTACAAACTTGTATATTAATAACAGCAAGTTTTTGCTTTAGATTAAATTTTCTCTGGGCAGTCTCTGTTGTCTTACAAGACAGTACTTTATTACTATATTGGATCTGGTGCCAGGACTCCACACATCAGAGGCTGCAGAGGGTCTGCCAGATAACCCCGCTAATCGCACCCATGAGAACAAGGTCATAAAGAGGCCAGTGTATGGCTCGTCTCTGTCTATCGTCTCTAAACACCAGAATCAAACAATAAACAATTACCAACAAGTGTACACAACCAAGCTGGATGCTATGCTCTGCTCCAACTCCCAATCAATTATTTTGCCCCTCAGTTGAACAAGATAAATTGGGACATGTTTTATCCTTGAGCCAAATGCAGCTGCTAACAAGCCGCACAGATAGACAGACCTGAGCCGTCTGTTTGTGACGACAGAGGGAGATGGGGAGATGGAGAGAGAGAGAGGGAGAGAGAGAGAGAGATCCTGTTGCAGCGAGTGCTGAAAAGGTCAGGTGACAGTTCAGCTCAGCAGATTCTTCAGACACGAGAAGATACACTTTATGGCCCATGCTGGTCACCATGGCTGTCCTTCTGTCTTCCTGGTCGTCGCCAAATGCTGCTGCACTGCGACGACAGCTATGGAGCCCAGTCGTCCTCAATGCCATCCTGCCAGGGTGAAACGCATGCAGACACAGACAAAGTAGGAGTACAGGCTTACAGTACACGAGAACATGGGAGTATTGACACAAACTCGCAGGAGTAAACACACACCGGTGGGGGAATACACACCTGCTTTGCACACAAAGAATCACCTGCAATCAATCAAACAAGGGAATGAAAGTCACCTTCTTCCCAGTTTCAGCACTGCAGTGTTGACACAGAAACACGCAGGCAGACAGAGGAGAGCCAGAGGGAGTGAGTCACAAACACACTGCTGTCAATGCATTCAAAGGTCTTTTCATCCAAAATAGATGGAAAATCCTCGGTGCTAAACTCTGCTATTTACCCCCTCAATATTTTAATTATGCGTCCAATTTCCTCATCCCAGCAGTTAGCTTGTTAGACTGTGTGATGGATGATCTTACAGAGCCAACTGGAGGCGTCCTCTTCTGTTCTCGTTTAAATAAACGACCCCCATGATGGCTTATCTGTCTGGTTCATTCACACCATTTAGCAATAAAGAAGCAACTTGTGCCCTCATTGTTGCAGCTTGTCTCCTTGATTGTTGGGGCTTGTAGGCAAAGGGCAAGCTGGTTGTTACAAACAGGCTGTGAAATGCAGAATTAAACATATTGCTGGTTTAACAGTTAAACAACACATTGCACCGATCTGGTTCAGTGGCCACTTAAAAGTGAAGTGTAGGAAAGGAATAATAGTTTAGTGCAATTCTTAATTCTTAAACTCACAATAAAGTTTAAATGACAGTCCCCTTCTAACCACTACACAACTTATTTGATCTTATTTGACTTACCTTTTAAGTCAAATAAGATGAAATACTTGTATCTTACATGAACTGTACATGTCACTTACATGTACAGTTCAAAACATAAATCTCACAATTTGATGCAATTCAAGCTCATTTGCATCTGTTGTCCCTGTTACCCTTGGCAGGTCCAAACACTCACAGTGCACAGCTTCAGTTAAGTGCTAATGCAGAAAGTAATGTGTCCTTTATGTGGGGAGGAGTTAAGGGTGTGGAGGTACTTTGTTAAGGTTAGGCGATCTTAATCACCAAAGGAACAATAATAAATATGTGGTTAAGATGAGGGAAAGATCTTGGCCCAAAAAAACAGTGTGGTTTCCGTGATGGAATTCAATGTTATGTTGTCACCACCATCCACCCCGCCATCCTTCCTACTTGGATATATATTCACTCAATATTAACGCCAGCGGATTTATGACTTACAAATTATTACGGCTACTATAGAGGGCTTCGTCACTTGAATGTAAATGTGTATCTTTTTGGAGCATTTAATAACTGGGGCTCTTGTTCTTCTTGGGAGGACAGTCTTGCAGATATTGTAGATATCTAAATGAATGAAAAACAAAACATTGGTATATGACGTTAAAGACTTTGTAACTGAAGATCATCCAGGATTGTCTTGCAAGGCTTACATAGGGTTACAACACCATTTGTCAAATTATTCTTAACACTTTTAGGAGTTCAATGTTCAAATCAATTTGCAGTTGAAAGTCCTGTAGCAAGTGTACATTGAGTTGAAATTGTTTTGTCAATTGCAGGCAAGCAGTTTGTTTGCCTGCAGTAATGAGGTGCTGCCATCTTAGGACACATCAAATTGATTTCAAATCCACTTGTGGCCTTGACACCATATGATTAGCAGTGAATCAGAATAATCCCGTATTAGTCCCACCCTTAGTATTTCAAGGAGCAGTGGGTTCCCCTCCCTGGGTGACCCTAGAGAAGCACCCAGGGAGCAATTTGGGGTTAATTGTCTGGCTCAGGGTCACTTCGACATGCAAACTATTGGGAGACTGGGGATCGAACCAGCTACCTTGTGGTTGCAGGACGACCACTCATCCCCATGAGCTACAGCTGAACACTGGATTGCATTGGACACTGGATTGTGTTGATTATCCAATCAGAATGAAGTATTTGACAAAGCTGCAGGGTTCAGTGGAAATACTGTACATGCTGGACACACTGGTTTTAATTTGCCCATTTGATAAAAAACATAAAACATTTAATCCAAGCTTGTTTTACATACAGAAAACCGAGAGTGACATTTAAAAGCAGATGTCAGGACCAGACACCACACTGGCCTCACCACCACCCGTAACTGTGTCACTGCAGGCGCAGGGAGCGTGGAGACTGTTGACAGGATGTCAATAAGGCAGCAATTGCTAGGGAGCAACTGGTGTGCGTTTGTGTGTGTTCGAGCATCATGTCTCTGTAAGCTAGAGAGACGGGGAGAGAGAGAGAGAGAGCGAGAGAGAAAGAGTGAGGCTGGCTTGGATAAGCACATAGGATGTGAGTCATGCACCTCAAATCCCAAGACTGGATTGACAATGGTGCTGGTTGTTTTTGCTATCTGGTGGTGACTTCCTGACCCAAGAGAGAGTGGCTTTCTTCATGATATTCAGTCTATATGTCAAGTGAGATGATACTGGAGGAACAATTATGTTTTGGTGCCAAAAAAACAACATATCAGAAGTTGTTACAAGTTATCTCAGATTCTTCTGTTCTCTTCTCTCATGTTACTTTAAATTGTTATGTTATAGGTATATGTTGACATGTAATTACGAATCCCATCGCTTTTCTTGGCAAGAATTGTGCAGCACTCAAGCGCTAGGATTGGTCAGGCGCCCATGCTTTACAGGGTACCGCTAACCTGACCAATGAGCTATCCTGACCTTCACTACTCAAAAGTCAATGCCTAACCTTAACCAATCTCCTCTGCCTCAATCAACTACGCAGAGTGGGTTCACGCAGAATGGGTTTTGCCAAGAAAAACAGTGGGATTCGAAATTATGCACCACTCTCGTGAGAGCTAATCAAGACGCTACGGCAAGCAGTCGATTAGCTTAGGTTAGCATATATAATGGCAACAGGGGGAAGCTGCCTGTCCAGAGCTAAAATACCCACCAACTCCTCTAAAGCTCTCTAAATAACACGTTATCTCGTTTTTGTTTCGTCTGTACACATGTTGGTGAGCGCAGGGTGCACCATTTCTTAGATTTATGCTAACTTGCGCCATAGCCTCTGGACTCTCGCTCCATACTTAACATATAAACGGGTTCAGTTTAAAAAGTACTATACAAAAAATATTACTATTATTATAATCTTGACCCCCACCACCTCTGCTGTGGTAGTATGATTGTGGGATACTTCTCACTCTGTTTTGTGCTCTATACAATATTGGGTGGGTGTGGCTCAGTGGTTAGCATGCCTGTCTTTCAATCAGAGAAGCAGTGGTTCGAGCCCCGGCTCCGCTTGTACTTGTCGATGTGTCCTTCAGCAAGACATTTAACCCTGAATTGCTCCCCGTTGTTGTGTATATAAAAATAATATATATAAGTCGCTTTTAAATCTAACGAGAGTGGAACTGACGGTTGGAAGTAATATCAATGAGTGTAATGATTAATAATAACTCACTACCATGCCCTTTGTCTCTTCACTTCGTCCTTATCTCTTCCCATTACTCTCTCTCTCTCTCCTCTTTCTTATCCACCAACTCTTCCCTCTTCCTCCCTCCAGGTCTGATCGTGTACCTGGGGATGATGGTCGGGGCCTTCGTGTGGGGCGGCCTGGCCGATCGGATTGGCCGACGGCAGACCCTCCTCATCTCCCTCTCCATCAACAGCGTGTTTGCCTTCTTCTCGTCCTTCGTCCAGGGCTACGTCTCCTTCCTCTTCTGCCGCCTGGCCTCTGGAGTGGGGTAAGAAGACCGATGAGTCACACAGTCACAGCAGCCAGAGCTGGAAGTGAGACAGTCACGACCACTGGGGTACATCAGTCGACTTGACAGGCCGAGCAATGCCACATGTCAGGGAACAGATGGAAATACTGCACTCATATTGCTGTTAAAGGAAAGCCACCCTCAGATACTTCGATGTCTGTGAGGTTTTTCTGTATTTCAGGAGCCATTTTTGCAATTAAGTGTTGGAATGTGCTTTTCGATGTTCCTATTTCCTTCAAACGGTTTTACTTAAGGAAGTAATTTACTTTACATTTAACTCAACAGCCTCCACACAATGAGCCGGATAGAAGTGGGCTGTAAAGGCATATAAATGAAGCTATTGTCACACTCCTTATCTGAAATTACTAATTTGTGGCTTCCTTGCAACGGGTCTCTTAAGGCTATTTCCTCGTCTGACTTTAAAGCATGACCTTCATCAAGCTTTAGATGTTTTAAATTCAGTAAATATTTGCATATTTTCTAGTTTTAGCTACCCAATAAATATTTCTTTATGGCATCATGTTGTTTAGGTTTTGTCCGTTATTTAAAGAGGAAATGAAAACACAACACCAAAAACAAAGGGAGCCCAGAATACAGTGCACCTTTTTTACCTACTGTTTAGATTACTGTGTGTGGTGTGTATAGGGAGGGCAATATCAGTTGGTCCACCACTTTGGATCAGACCGAAATGTCTGAACAAATATTGGATGGATTTCCATGACATTTTGTACAGACAGTTTTCCCCTTAAGAAGATGAATCTTAGCGACTTTGGCGATCCTCTGACTTCTGCTCCTCTCCGGCAGCTTGAAGTTTATAGTTTGGTTTTGAAAGGTTTTCATTTAGCACCAACAGCAGGTCAATATTTTCAGATCCAGTTACACACAAACCACAAACTGGCGCAAAGTTTGATGAACATTCACAGTTCATAAACAATGTATTCTAATGAATTCCCCTGACATGTTGTAGTTTTTAAGTTCAGAGAGAAATGTCTTGACAATTCGAAGATTTAAAATTTTGTACGGATATTCATGTTCTCAACGTGATGAACTGTAATTACTTCGACTTAGTTTATGACCAAATACCTGGCGAAGATATTCCTTTCAACCTCAGCTGTAGTTTGTGTTCAGAGCTTATAAGCAAATGTATGCATACTAATGCACTAACTTAAGCTGTATGGTAAACATTGTCTGTCTAATATCAGCTCGTTAACATTGTCAGTGTGAACATGTGAGCTCGCTGACGTTAGCATTTAGCTCAAAGCACTGCTGTGTGTTTGCAGAGCCGCTTGCATGGCTATAGAGTCTTGTTCATATGACTAGTCAGACATTCAAATTCATCAGACAACGGCTTTAATGTACAAAGTACAACAACTGTGAATTCAGGTGATGAAAACTAAGTAAAAAAAATGTTTATGCATGCTTCTGCTTTTATTAATATTTGATTGAAATAGTGTAGCTCAAGTGTAGCTCTTCTCACCTTACCTTACACAATTAAAAAGACTGTGTAACTGTAAGTGTCTGTTATTCTGGTGAAATGTGCATAGTGACCTATTCATTATGGATATTCCTGCCATTTGGCCGTGTGGTGAACTTTGGACTTTATCCAAATTGAGTCATTATATTAACCATCTCTGCCCATGTGTGACTGCAGAGCTCTGAGTCTGACTGGGTTCCTGGCATTTGTTCACATTGGATTGTATAATGTTGTGATGGAACATGCACATGAGGCCATGAATATAGTGTTATTGATTGCATAAATATAGTGTTATTGATTGCAGTCAGCTGGGCCATTATTGGTGTTTTTATTTAAGACATTTAATCTTCATCTACTCACTCGGCTGCTCTATTGTCTCTCATATCTCCTGCGTTTTTTTTTTCAATTATTTGTGTTCTTTTCTCTACTCTCTGTGCATCCCTCCCTTTGTTTGTTTGTCACTCTTCTCTTTATTCACAACATTACCCAATGAATTTTCCTTTCCTATTTGTCACCTTTTTAAATGACTATTGCCATCGTGCTTTTGTCTTCCCTCTGTTGTTTCTCCTCTCTCTTATCTCACCCACCATTTGCTTCTCCATGTGGATCGCTTCTCCTGCTCTTCCTTTAATTGTCTTTTCCCTTTTTAATTCCTGACTCCCTCTTTACTCCATAGCATCGGTGGCTCCATCCCCATTGTGTTTTCCTATTACTCGGAGTTTCTGGCCCAGGAGAAGCGAGGAGAGCATCTGAGCTGGCTCTGCATGTTCTGGATGATCGGCGGTATCTACGCCTCTGCCATGGCCTGGGCCATCATCCCACACTACGGTATGAAAAACAAACAGATCACTCAGTCAGGAAATCAATTTCCAAGGCAATGTGTATGCTGAACGCCTGTTAGTTATTGGGTCAGTTAGCTAAACACACATTTAACTCTCTTCTGCAGAGATGAAATGTCAAGCTTCTTGTGCACACAATTCAAGTCTTGCAGCTGCTTCTAGACCTCACTCTCTCTCTCTCTCACTCTCTCACCTCATTCAGGCTGGAGTTTCCAGATGGGCTCGGCCTACCAATTCCACAGCTGGCGTGTCTTTGTGATGGTGTGTGCCTTACCCTCTGTGGCGGCCATCTCTGCCCTCACCACCATGCCCGAGAGCCCTCGCTTCTACTTGGAGGTCAGTCCATCAGTGCTCGCCACCGCACTCAGACCGTGTGGAAATATCTAAATATGTATATATCATTTAAATAAATGTTGACATACTGAATGCATAAACCAAAGTGGAAGATGCCGTGTTAAAGACAAAGTGCTGCTTACACACTTTTCTGGAATATTTTGAATAAGTAAATAAATATGTGCATATATACATGCTGACGCAGGCTAAATAGCGAGGTGCTGTAAGATAAGTATTGCTGAAGTTTTGTTTTCCTTTTTCAGTATGTTTTGAATATCGACAAACTAAAAAGTAAACAGGAAAGTTGCAGATAAAACACGAGAGTTTTAAGATGATTCACATTTAAGAGTTTTTTAAATGTTTGATACATGAAGAGATCCTTTACTGTTAGTATAAAGTATGTGAACGTCTAGTGTGCTGATGATTTATACGGTCCAAAATAATTATCATCCGCGTATAATACTAGCTCTTTTATGTCCTGCTAAGCTACTTTTAGCTAACAAGCATATGATATATTCAGATTTTAGCGACTTTTTCCTATATATTTTTTCGTTTTGGTTTTAACATCACTGCTGGCACACACACACACACACATGCACACTTCCTTTGCTACTCATTGACATGAGAAGGCATCAGTGAATCATTTAAGTGTGAAGTGGCAGTTGGTTGAAATCAGTATATGAAAGGACTATGCGCATTTTTTAATATTTCCATATATATATATATATATATATATATATATATATATATATATATATATATATATATATATATATATATATATATAATATTGCATTATATGTTTAATTTAGTATCAATGAAGTCTAGGATTTTCTGTCCACAAGAACTCTGAAATAACTAACAGTTACTGATTCCTCCACCACTGGTGTATTGAACGAACAGAGAGACCTTTTGAGAAATACACTTATGCGCTTTTGTGCAGAGAGTTAGATGTGAGGCTCTTTCCAAAGGTAACAAAGTTCTACAACCTTTTCAGATCTTACTCATGACAATGGGATCTTGTTTGTGTAATCTGCAGTAGCGTGTAGCTAAGACTTCACATCGTATAACGCCATCTACCACCACAAGGGGCAATTTTTACACTTTGGTTTTAGTGCAGATTAAACAAACAAGCTATAATGTGTTGATGTAGGCACTTTTGTGCAGCGGCAAGTGGTTTCCCCGTTTCCAGTATTTGTGCTAAGCTAAGCTAACTGGCTGCTAGCTGTAAATTCATAGCCACGACTGTTTCAATTATTTTATCTGACTCTACATTTCCGAAACATATTAAAATATTGAGTGTGACTTAGGACCTTTCACCCTCCCTGTGGCTTTACCCTTTTTTCCAAAGGGTACTTCAGTACAATTTGAGCACTGTCTAACATGTAAATTTGCTTTTGTTTCTCTCCTCCAGAATGGGAAACATGACGAGGCGTGGATGATTCTGAAGCAGGTCCATGACACCAACATGAGGGCCAAGGGTTACCCAGAGAGGGTCTTCTCTGTAAGTCACACTCAATAATCATATGCTTTATGTGTATGTCTGTAAGCAGGAGGAAATGTCTTCACACAGTGTGTCTGTCTGCAGGCTAATACAGTGCAGCAGGTTTTAAGGTCTGTGCTGCATACATTTGCATATTAATTACACTAAAACACATTTTCTTTAAACTACTGTAATCTCCTTCAAGCCGCACCATACATATAATACTTAGATGAAATATGGTGACAAAAATAATTTATAACCTCTTCTTACTAGTATTAATTATCATAACTAGCCATGTTTGATACATATCAGTGTTAATGGTGAACCTTTTCATTGCCTTTTTATTGTTCGGTTGTGTGCCCTTATGAGAGAGCTCATTTGGCAGCTGTTGTAAATCCGCTGCACATATTTGCTGAAATTCATACATTAATTTAAAATGATATGGATGAATAATGCTATGGAAAGGACATTAATTCTACGGAGCGTCTGTGATATTTCAAAGCAAGGGTTTGAAAATGAAACTGTGCTGAAAGACGGCACAATTAATTAATTTAGGTTTTGCATGTCTAATATCGCATGCAGGGTATAACGTAAAGCAAGAAGAAGACATTTAACAATCATTAAACGCATTAATGGAATCCAAATATTGAATGATTGTGCTGTTGCTTCCAGGTGACCACCATCAAGACAGTGAAGCAGATGGATGACCTGGTGGACTTGGGCGACGGTGCCGCCTGGCATCAGAAATGGAGGATCAAGCTCTCTACACTTTTCCATCAGGTGACAGTGTTTTTTTTTCTTAATTTTACTGCTTTTTATTTATGAATGTTTGATAACCTTTTTCTAAGACATTTGTATGGTTCCGTGCCCGCAACAGCCACGGTCATAAAAAGCTGAAGTGCTGAAGTGTGAGTGCTAAAAATAGCCATGTTTGTTGTTTACATTCATAATCATAATTTGGGGGGAGAAAGGTCTGAACGGCCTCTAAACTGTGGCCGGCTTTCTTTTTTGGAAAAGAGTTGGCATCACTGGGCTAGACTTTTTTTAAATTTTGAATATCTAAGGTACATACTCCGGCTAGTTTCTCAATATTACCAACCCTAATTTTAATAAATGGGAACACAACTGAGAGTATGCCAAAGATAAACAGGAAATGTGTTGTGCCATAAAAGTAATTTAGCAGCTTTCATCAATTACTTCTTTCTGACATAAAAATAACCAGGAATTCAGGAAATTCAAGGAAAAATATACTTTTTTTGGTTTCTTGATGAAAATTAGATGAGAAGATCGATACCGTTCTTGTATTTGTTAAATACATATGAATATGGTAACTAAGCCAGGAAGCAATTAGCCTCGCTGAGCCTAAACACTGGAATCATGGGTACACAGCTAGTCTGGCTGTAACAAAAATACCCCTCCCCCCACAGCTTCCTGATTAACAGGTATCTTGATTGGAGAAATGAAAAGGTGTGGTTTGACGGGGAGTATTTCTTGGTGACCAGCAGCCCGTTGAAGTGACTTCCTGCTGTCCCTGATATCACCATGAGACCAAAAACAATACCTTTTAAATTTTATATTTCTGGTTCTGCACAGATTTTTTTTTAAAGCATGATACAACATGTGCATTGTCCGGCCCCAGTGTGCTTTGGATTGAGCCCGGCTAGCTGTTTCCCTCTGCTGTCAGTGTTTACGCCAAACGAGGTTAACTGTCTCCTGGCTCTAGCTTTGGGAGAGTGGTGTCAATCTTCTCATCTAAGTCTTTGGAAGAGAGTGAATGAGTGTATTCCCCACAATGTTGAACTATTTCTTTAAAACACAGTGTCATCAGTAAAATTGGGGGTTTAACTGCCTATTGTCAGGAAAATTCAAACCATTGAATCATCAATAACAGATATTATGATCAAGTCAATCAGCGTTATTATTTTAATCTGTGTTAAATAAGCGCATTCAAAAAACATAAATATATATTGGTCAGAAGACTCTGCTCCACTCTGGCTTTATATATATATATTATATTCCTAGTCTTTGTGGACGGTGTGTATTTAGTGAGAGGACGGTTTTGTCTCTCAGCTTGTTCTGCCGAGGCTGTCTCAGTTTGTTTACTGGAAGCGTGGAAAGGGATTCTGTGACATGGTGTTTATTTTTTGCAGCTGGTGGAAAAAAACATTGTGTTCAGAGACGTCCGGTATATATGTATATTTTTTTTGTATCTGATTGTACATGTGTTTTTATCTGCGTTTTCCCCTTGTTTCCATGTCTGTGTCCATGTGTGTGTTCCTTCAGGTGTGGAGTAATTTCCAGGCTATTTTCTCCCCTGAGTACCGCCGCACCACCTACATGATGATGGCCGTGTGGTTCTCTATGTCTTTCAGGTAAGATGAGGCTAAAGAACTGTGGCCTACTGCAGGTATTCCCAGGACTTATTGAGACACTACCCAGTCAGTGACGTCCATTTATCAGCTGCTGGCTAGAGTCGTACTCGGCAGTATTGTGTTGATGTTTGTTTGCTTAACAGCTGGCTGTCAGGCAGCTGTGAATGATCTGAAAGCAGAGGAAGCGCTCATTTGTCCAACATTAGCTAGAGCCCAAATGACATGACCATGCTGTGTCAATACTGCTGATACACAAGAGTGTCTCTGTGGGTAGGTCAGAATATAATAAGTAAACAGAAGAAACTTGCAATGGGGGAAGATGTTTTTTAATCCTGTACTTGAGTAAAAGTAAGAATACCACAATGTCAAAATACTCCATTACAAGTAGAATTTAACATATGTAAAAGTATAGAAGTATCATCATCAAAATATATTAAAGGTAGAAATTATTGTTGCTCCCCCTTGAGTGATATTTTGTATAGCCCCTGTTGCCAGTCTTTGTCCTAAGCTAACCATCGGCTGCCTGTAGCTTCATATTTAATGGACTTGTATGAGAGCAGTATTGATCTGCTCATCCAACTTTGCCAGAGAGCAAATAGGCATATAGCCCAACATGTTGACCTATTCCTTTAAATACAGTACATGTGCAAATGTACTTAGTTCAGTACCCTAGAAAGAAATGTCAGTTTGATACCTTATTGCTAAAGAGAAAACATAGCATTAGTTACATTCCATTTACCTGACTTTTTTATTCACAATAATCTTGAATTCCTCGGATGTCAACATGTATAAACCCAGCAGTAAGCCATAGCGCACAGGCACAATGTCACACATGCAGTATATCTATTTCCCTGGATTATTCATGAACACAGCAACAATGCTCGTGTGTCTCTTCGGTCTTTATGTTTTCTCGGCAGGCCTGTTGACTGGAGGTTTGTCTTCTTTGTGACAGCAGCTCTCTCACCTTCTCCGTCTCTCTCTCTCCTCGTCCAGCTACTACGGTCTGACAGTGTGGTTCCCCGACATGATCAAGTACCTGCAGAAGCAGGACTACTCCTCACGCACCAAGATGTTTGCCAAGGAGAAAGTCGAACATGTCACCTTTAACTTCACCCTGGAAAACCAGATCCACCGGCAGGGAGAGTACTTCAACGACAAGTGAGTCAGCTGCTTCCTCTCGTTAGCGTTGGCCTGTCGAAAGAGGGAAGACTCAGTCTGAAATTACATGATGGTCAGATGCCTTATGTTTAAGGTTGATTTTTATATTTTATACATCCAATACCTGGTTGATGAATTTATTCACAAAGTGTGAATACGTTGTGGTGTATAAAAACAAACCAAAATGAAACTATGAATGTGGCTTCAGCAAACGTTTTTAGTATTACAAAGTATTGCTTTGATTGGATGAAAGCTAATTCATGTTTAACAAGCCGGTCTATGATGTTTCCTTTGACCTTGCCTTTTCAACCTGACCTCTGCATGAGATTTGAGATTTTCAAACAGTCCCCTAAATCTCTTTCCATCTTCCTTTTTGTCTCACTCTATTCATCGTCTCTTTACCTCCATTTCTTGATCTCACAATCCCTGCATGTGTTTGCTTGCAGGTTTATGAACCTGAAAATGAGATCCATGGTGTTTGAGGACTCGCTGTTCGAGGAGTGTTACTTTGAAGACATCACCTCCAGCAACACCTTCTTCAAGAACTGCACCTTCATTGCCACCCTCTTCTACAACACAGGTAGGACACGCATACATATATACACACACACACGCATGCATGCACGCATGCACACACGTACACACGCACACACACGCACGCACGCACACGCACGCACATGCACACACACGCACACACACACACACACACACACACACACACACACACACACACACACACACACACACACACACACATTACATTACATGTCATTTAGCTGACGCTTTTATCCAAAGCGACTTACAATAGTGCATTCAATCATGAGTACAAACTCAGAAAAACAACAATCAATAATCAATAATCAATAAAGTGCAGTTTCTTCGCTAGAGTTAAATTTCGAAAATTACAAAGTGCTATAAATAAGAGACATCAAGTGCTACTAGAGTGCTAGTACAGTGCTACCTTCCTTATTCAAGGTGTAGTCGAAAGAGATGCGTTTTTAGTTTTCGGCGGAAGATGTAGAGACTTCCTGCTGTCCTGATGTCAATGGGGAGCTCATTCCACCATTGAGGAGCCAGGACAGCAAACAGTCGTGACTTTGTTGAGTGTTTAGCTCGTAGTGACGGAGCTACAAGTCGTTTAGCAGAAGCCGAGCGGAGTGCCCGAGCTGGGGTGTACGGTGTTACCATGTCCTGTATATAGATAGGACCCGATCTGTTCGTGGCACGATACGTAAGTACCAATGTTTTGAAGCGGATGCGGGCGACCACCGGTAGCCAGTGGAGTGTGCGGAGGAGCGGGGTAGTGTGGGTGAATTTCGGGAGGTTGAAGACCAGTCGAGCAGCTGCATTCTGGATGAGCTGTAAAGGTCGAATGGCGTTAGCGGGTAGACCTGCCAGGAGGGAGTTACAGTAGTCAAGTCGCGAGATGATCAGAGCCTGGACCAGAACCTGTGTCGCCTTCTGGGTGAGAAGGGGACGTATCCTCCTGATGTTGTACAACATGTACCTACAGGAACGCGTTGTTGCGGTAATGTTGGCAGTCAGGGAGAGTTGACTGTCAAGTGTCACACCGAGGTTCCTGGCAGTCGGGGTCGGGGTCAACACTGAGTTGTTGAAGGTGATAGTCAGGTCGTGGGTGGGAGAGCCCTTTCCTGGAAGGAAAAGTAGTTCCGTCTTGTCAGGGTTGATTTTCAGGTGGTGCGCGGACATCCACTGAGAGATGTCAGTCAGACAGGCAGAGATTCGTGCCGCTACCTGTGTTTCTGACTGGGGAAACGAGAGGATCAGTTGGGTGTCATCAGCGTAGCTATGGTAGGAAAAGCCATGGGCGCGAATGACAGAGCCGAGAGAGTTGGTGTACAGAGAAAAGAGAAGAGGACCCAGGACGGAGCCTTGAGGGACCCCAGTAGTGAGAGGACAAGGCTCAGACACAGATCCTCTCCAGGTTACCCGGTAGGTGCGGTCCTTGAGGTAGGACGAGAAGAGGGAGAGCACAGTGCCTGAGATACCCAGGTCCTGGAGGGAAGAAATGAGGATCTGATGGTTCACTGTGTCAAAGGCGGCACACACACACACAAAGGTCAAAACTATTGCCTTACATCAGTGAACACCAACAAAGAAATTATAATCAACATTGACTATGTTTACATGTACAAAATATTCTGCCCTTATTTCTACTAAGATGTTGACATGGCGAATGAAAATCAATATTTCTCTAATATTACTGTTTAAATGCAGCTGTCAATTTCCAATTAACGAAACCGGTGGCAGACTACCTCTTTCAAATACTTGTGCTTATCTTGTCTTTCATAATGTTGTAAAAGGTTGGTGAGTCTTCCTATCAAAAATGTTGGCTTTTCTTTTGGGCATGCATCGCTGCAAACAATCCCACATGTCTTAATCGGAAAATGCTTCTTTTGGAATAAGGCCTCATTTGGAATATCCAAACAGGAAATTCTGTTTACATGACTCATATCAAATTCAGAATATTGTCATATTCTGAATAATAGTGGAAAATAAGTGTGCAACATATTACATTTTTTTCCACAACTTAAATCAGTTTGTTACAAAATGATTTGACTTGAAAATGATTAAGTGAATAAATTAAATTTAGAAAATGTAAATGTGGTGTGAGCTGTGCATTGAACCTCCACTAGACCACTGCTAATAAACTATCATACACGGTTATGTGATGTTGTCTTCCCTGCCTCTCTATGCTATTTATAGTATTTTAAACGATCTCCTTATAAGTGGAGCTATTGGCATAGTTTCCCTCTTTTTGTATTTGATGTCTACAAAGGCAACCTTATCAAGGGACATCATGATGGATAGAAGATGGTGTCATCTGTTCCATTAAGACCTGCCAATTAACATAGAATACGTCTGGCCATCTTTTTGTAACTTTAAATATTCCGTTTTGGTGGATGCAGTATTTGCCTTCTTTCCTTATGTCTAAAAGAGAAGCACAATCAGCTCCACCTGTTTGTCAAAATGGCTCAATTACTCTCCTTTTCTCTCTCTGAGCCGGCTGACTGGCACTACACCAAATGCAGCATCGCAGGGCTGCATCGTCTCCTAGCAACCCAGGCTCAACCCTCCATTATTTCAGCTGAAAGATTGAGAGGCTGTCGCTCTTCTCAAACTACACAATGGATTTTTTGCAACCGAAATGACAATACAAGGTGTCAGATGTGGAAAGTTGGTGAGAGTTGTGTCTTTGTACATTTTAGAAAAGGGCCACCGTCCCCTGTAGATTCAGCGGCTGCATACACACACACACACACACACACACACACACACACACACACACACACACACACACACACACACACACACACTAACACTGACGAACAACAGCTGTTTAAGCCAGACCTGCCTCTGGCTTTGTGTTCTGAATTTGTGCTGCTATCAGTGCGGCCAGGAGTTGCTCATTAGAATGGGAATTAGAAACGTGTTTGTTTATTAATGCTTAATCTGTCTTTGGGGCTCTGTGTTCAGAACTTAAGGCCGTCTGATAGTTGCCATAGAGTACCTCTATTGTCACAGTGCTGCATGAAGGGAACACAATGCAGTTGGACTGTACAGATGTGACATAATGTTAGTTTACATGCATTAGCCACAGGCGTAAAGGGCTTTTCTTCACAACGTATCAACTGTCAGTAATTAAGATGACATTCACATTTATCTTTACTGCAATATTTGTAGATGTGTCCTATTAATTCAAATAGTTGCTTCTCTGCCAAACAAAAGTTACATGTATTTACTATAGACCTTTTCAAACTTGAAAATCTAAATGGGGCCCCTTTGTAGTTCCTCTTGCAGTGTTTGTTAATGCTGACGGGAAGTAAACTTGGACCAAAGCTGGCAATGAAAAAGGTATAGCTCAAAATCACAAGTTAGGGCTCTGTGGAGGGCTACAGCTACTGGATGTACAAAGTAAGCTACATATTCAGTTAGGAGCTGTATTAGAAAAGAGCTTTAGGCAAAGCATAACAATATTCAAATGTTTCAGAGTCAAACAACTCGGGAAAAGGAGCGTGCTTATTCTTTCCAGAAAACAAAGCTGGATTCACTAGTAGACATACTGAATGACTGGATACAGTGCTTCACTTGTTTGTGTTGTTTGTTCATGATGCCGTTGCACCAGACTCTCAATCGCATGAGGAGCAAAAATTTTACTGAAATCCAACACAACTAAACATCAAACTACAGCCTCAAAACTAACCACACACCTCTTTTTACAATAGTGTGGTCTGTATTCTGTTGGCCACTCAGTTCAGCTGTATTTGTACAATGAGAGCTATGTGAAACCGGAATCAAATTCCATGTATGTGTAAACACACATGGCCAATAAAGCTGATTCTGAATACAACAGCTGTTGTTTTCAGTACACAGTCTCTCATCTCCGTCTTGGACCCACTATAGTTCCTTCAGAGGTTCCACATACAGCATGTCTCTTGGTGGCCCTCTCGACTGCACATCTAGCTCAAACAGATCTACAGCTGTGCCCTATTGTGTTCTTTTTTGTAATTGACCCATTGTAGTCAATTCTGAGGGATATTCAGTATAGACTACAATACAATTCTCTTTGCAATAAACTTGTCACAGTTTTATTTGGGATGTTTCTTCTTCTTAAGTTCTTTGTGACAGGAATTTGACTAACCGGCTGTTGGACCAGATACCGGTGTGTTTATCCAAACATCCCACCTTGATTGCAGACAACTTATCTCCATTTAATATATTATGCAACTTCTGTTAAAGGAACTGACTGCAGCAATGACGATTTCGGCATGTTGTTGTGATTGACGATCAAAGCATTCAATTGCATTAAGTCTTTTAGAGATTGGTTTTCATTCTGCTGCTGTATTTTCCACGATCGGAGCAAGAATTCCTTTTCCCACTATTCCGACTGCCAGAGAATATCTTGTTTTAACTGCGGCCCTCGACCCAAAGCCAGCACAGCCTGTTGGCAGATGGTTTGCAGCAGAACTTTCTACAGCCAAAGCAATCCTCAGGAATATTGCAGCTCTTTGTTCCAGGACCAGAGGAAGAATTGCTAGGTTTCTCACGATCAGAGCATATATTCAAGATGTTCTTAGCTATGACCTTGCTGATCATTACCCAGAGTTCAGTTTTCTTCTAGGTCTGTGTTGGGAGGTAGCTTCTTGTGTCATCCTCAGGTATATGGAAGCTTTTTATTTAAGGACCAGAGCAAGAATTGCTACTAGGCTTCTAACGATGAGAGAAGATATTCAAGTTGTTATTAACTATGACTGGGATGGCCTTCCCCTGTGGTATAGTTTTGTTCTTGGTTTTCTTTGTCTGGTATTTTATAATATAATCCTCAGGAACATTGCAGATTTTTTTTTCGGGAACTGAGCAAGAATCGCGACTGGTTGGTGTTGACTGACTGGTGGCTTGGGTGACTAGGGTGTGACAAATGACTCTTGCCACCCTGTGTGTGCTATCTTGCTCTTAATCCCATGTGACTGTCTAATTTAAATATATTTAAAATGTAAAAATCCTTTAAAAATTGTTATTTAATAAATATTGAATAAAATATAAGTGTAAGTTCATAAACTGAATTGTTGATATTCCATATCAAGTCAGACCCTGATGGCACAGCGCTGTGTATTACATCTTTTTTCAAGGAAAAATGCTTTGCGCTGGTCAGGGGGTCCTCAACTGGAAAAAAATATTTCACAGGGGGTAAATCACTGAAAAAAGGTTGAGAACCACATGTCTAGATGGATTGATATTGGAGTTAGTTGAAAGCGGCGCGTCGGTATCGGATGCAGAGGGGCACTGACCAACCGTCGGTATTTGACGAGTTGTTCGTACCAGGTTTCCCATCGAACCAATCAGAACAAAAACTGTGGCATTTTTTCCGCACCATGGGGCTCAATAAATAGTCTTTGGGCACACATGGGTGTAACATTACTTCCTGCAGATGTTGGAAGGGATTATAGTTGCAAATGTTAATCAGTTAAACAGATTAATCATCACTATGGGCATCTTTTTTTCCCCATCCTGTCAGCAAGTTTCCTAATCAACTGCTTCATCTCTGCTCGCTTTCTGTCTCTCACCCTCTACTCAGATCTCTTCAAGTACAGGTTGGTCAACTGCAAGCTCATCAACAGCACCTTCCTGCACAACAAAGAAGGCTGCCTGCTGAGTGACGTCAGTGATGAGAACAACGCCTACATGGTCTACTTCGTCAGTTTCCTGGGCACATTGGCCGTGTTGCCAGGCAACATTGTCTCGGCGCTGCTCATGGACAAGATTGGACGGCTGAGGATGCTAGGTAATGTGAGCGCAGGGCCACGACGAAAAGTAGAACGGAAGTTAAAGGAATACTTCAGCCACTAAATGACCATGAGTATATCAATTACCCACCCTGTGTTACCTTACATTTTGTAAGAAAACTTTAACGTAAAAACTAGAGAGAAGTCTTGATGAATTGAAGTAAAAGGTGGCTGTTGTGTTTTAAATACTAAAGTGTTGTCAATAATGTACATGCTTGGGAAATAGTGAGCATATGACTCTATAAATGAGACTTGGATTATATTATATTATGGGAGTTTGTAAACAGATGCTACAACAGACATCTACAATGAACATTTCATTTTCACCAATAAATATATTTGTTGATATCAAGAATTAACTAATTTTGACCAATGAGAAATTAATATATATTTTATTTAGAATTGCTACTAGTCAAAATTACATTATGGTTATGTTGGCTTGGAATTATATAGCAATTATTGATATCTATTACCGCAGAGTGACATTGCGCAGGAAGTCACATGGACAAAAGGCATTTAAGATAAGGCAACTTGGGCACCTAGTACCATTTTGCATCTTAACAATACAACACAATACAATAGGTGTTTGCTTTTGGCCCTCCAAGGGAAAACGTTTAGTCACCCCTGATTTAGAGGAACTTTATAAATGAACTACAGCCATTGATTTCTTCTTTTGAGAAAGAGACGAGTCGGCCCACGTAAAAAGGGGACAAACTAATCTAATTGTGGAGTTAGAAATTACATCTAGAGGCTGATGCAAACATACTGTAGATATTACCGTAATCTAGGACTGAGAGGACATTTGCTTCCACAGCTCAATATTTGCAAGATCTGGAAAACAGTTCAACTCCACCCCTTAATTATCAATAACTCTTTGACATGCACTCTCAAGGTTTGCCATTGGACATGTTTTGTTTTTTTGTCTGCTCAACAGCCAAAAAAATAAGCTTTTCTGGTCTTATAACATTACATTTAAAAGAGTTGATATATGCAGGATTTCCTTCCTTTCTTCATTCGTCCCTCTTTCCCTTCACATTTCTCTTTCTCCCTTTGTCTACCTCCAGCGGGCTCCAGTGTGATTTCTTGCATCAGCTGTTTCTTCCTGTCCTTTGGCAACAGCGAGTCAGCCATGATTGCTCTGCTCTGCCTGTTCGGGGGAATCAGCATCGCTTCCTGGAACGCCCTGGATGTGCTGACCGTCGAGCTCTACCCCTCTGACAAGAGGTAAGCATGTCAGGCATGCCCTGAAACCGCCTTGACACTGTGAAGCCATGGTCAGTGGTGCTGAATGACGTGTCACGTGATGTCATAGGAGTCGCCCGACAGTTATTGGTTGGTTTTTAGGGATGGATGACATTGTGGGGTGAAATCATTGGTGGTGCACGTGATCTGAAGCACCCAGTTGTCTTGTTGCTACCTAATGGCTTGAGTAGGATGTGCCCATAATGTGACCTAATGATACCTAATATAAGATATTATTTGTGGAACATAATTAATGCATATAAGCAAAGCAATAACATTAATCTTTTGTGTTGCCCCTCTTGAGCTTTTCAGTTTTAATTGTATGAGCTGTAGCTCCATCTTGTGGATGTATAGAGTGCCTGCAGCCTTTACAATGAATTAGAAGTAAACACAGACTCACTTTAACTGTTAATATCAGAAAGAAAATGTCTGTATTTGGGATACAAAGTGAAAGATGACAATCACCTGACTCTTTACTCTTCATCTGCCCCCTCTCTTTTCTCAGAACCACAGCGTTTGGCTTCCTCAATGCCCTCTGTAAATTAGCGGCAGTTTTAGGCATAAGCATCTTTACCTCCTTCGTCGGTATCACCAAGGCTGTGCCCATCCTCTTTGCCTCGGGGGCGCTGGCGGCGGGCAGCTTTCTGGCCCTCAAACTACCAGAGACGCGGGGTCAGGTGCTGAAATAGTGTGGCGCCAACAACTTTCCGGAGGGAGGGGTGGGGGGGCAGAGGAGTTTTCACCTCACTGTGAACGAACAGCTCAAGAGCCCTCCAAATCCTTCCCTCTAACCCCTCTCTCATAACGATAGAGCAAACGCAGAAGAGCGACGCAGATCTGCTGTACATATTTGGGATTGGCAATTATTATAGGCCTGATTAACAGTTGAGCTGAGACAAAATATAGTGATATTAACATGTTCAGTGAGAGCATGACATTTCATCGCACTGGAATATATTAGTAAATTTAGATGTGGTGCCCCTAATATGAGTACATACACCTGGGGTTGGAGGTCAGGGGATGGGGGTTCTTAATAATGAGCCATGCAAATAGACTCATAGAAATAACCACTAGTCGTTGTTGCAGAGTTCTCTGTAGTCAGCTCCATTCTTCAGAGCAAATTCAACTCATCATCAAGTCTTGAGTACTTTGCCATTGTTGGACATAGAATCAAAAATGCAACATTGTACGCCTTGATTTGAAGCATGTTTGACTTTGCAGGGTACAACCAAGACAAATCTCTTGGCAAAGACCTGTCCTCATTCTTTATCTCCTGGTCTTGTGTTGGTGTTCAGACTAACTGCCGTTTTATAGATTATAGAACATTCCAGGTTTGCTTTTGCTATTGTTAAGAGTGCGATGAAGAGATCAATCGAGCCCCATCTCCCTTTAAAGCGTTGTTTCCGATCACCTCCAAAAAGCAGTGAGATCATTCAAACCAGTTTATGCACATGTTCCCCATGCCAAGTGGAAAGTGTGTGCTGTCATGATCACCATTTCCTTGCAAAGATTAGGCATTTTGTTCCATTTAAAGCACAACCATTTGCCAGTGTGAATGCCCCTGACATTTTCTTGACCTGATGAAAATGTTCAGAATCTCATACTCAATCACCATTTTTCAATCATACTGTATATCCCTTTGTAAGAAATGCCTTTTCAGTACCTCTCCTCCCAGGCTTACAGTATGTTTGTCTCTAATGATATATGTTTTGGAGGGTGTTATGCATGTCACAAAGTATGTATGTAAATTTATGAAAACAGAGTACAACATGTAAACAGTGTAAGGGACAAGTTTGTTCATCCATTCGTCTGGCTAAAGTCCCCATAATATCTTTGACTTTTCCTGCCCACAAAAGACAGCGCAGTGCTTTTATTCTGCTGTTGGCAGCAGGGACATCATGAAAGTTGATGAACCCGACCAAACTCTCCCTTAGAGTACACTCCACAGGATGATCTTAAGAAGAAAGTGTCCCTTTATTACTTAAAATCACACCCACACATGGAGGAAAAACAGGGAACCACAAGAGACAAAGAGGCTACTCTTTAAGTTTTAAAGGCTTCAGTGCAGGCGTGTGAGAGATGACGGATAAACTATAATCTAATTGTTTGTGTGAACTGAATGTTTATATTAATGTGAGCGTGCTTCTTGGTGCAATATTGAACCTCTGTGCAATATTGGGATTTGTATTTATTTTGTATGTCTTTTACCATTTCATATTTGGCAAGCACTATTCTGATTTGTGAACGTTTGTGGGGTAGATGTCTTTTATTGATAACTGAACACGGTGTGAAAACATACAGGACTTAAACTGTTTATTTAATTATTTGCTCTTGGATGAAGACAGGCTGATAAGTTTGATTTTAGCATCAGTAGAGTCAACATGAAAATTGTTGAAAAATACTGCACCCAAAGTAGAGTTGTTCTATTTTAAATTCTTCCAATTTGGGATGCCCTTGTGGAACATAACACGTTGAACAGTGAGGATTAATTGGCCGTGGGAAAGGATTATTCTGCTAGTGAGGGATTTTGAGTGCATTGGAGAGTTGTGTTTACTTGTGCTTTATTATACAAATGTAGCTAAATATAACACGAGATCCACCGTAGAGAACACACTGCTAAGGGCTGATTGTCATATATCCCACACTGGTAACAGCACAGAAGTGTTGGTGAATATTATCGCCACATTCTCCCTGATTTTAGAAAAGCAAGGGTGATGTGTTCACAATTGCATGATGAAAGAAAGAAAAAAGAAAAAACAATCATTAACATGTGAGATTAAAAAAGTGTTTGCCCAAACTGCCATTTTGTAGGATAGCAGCCATACGTAGACTCAAGACAGTTGAAATAGACAACCCATTGCACTAAATGTACACCGTCGTACATGCACAATTGTGAACGCCTCGAGTTCTTCAAGACACAATCGGATGCAGCCTTGCTAGGGATTTCATGGAGAACAAGGTGGGCGTTTAGCAAGAGCACAAAGACCAAAACCTACTAAGTGACAAGATTGTGAACACGAGTGCAGTTGTGAACATATATACAGGTGCTTCGAGCTTTGAAGACCTGCCCCTTGTATTTCGCTTCATCCTCCTCACACTGATCTAACTCCAAATTTGACATCCGACCCATTATCTTTGAGTGTGCCACCTCATTAATTATTGCCAAATATTTTGTATGGCCTGAGTTTACACATTACACCATCGATTCTCCGTTATAGATATGAATATATGTAAATACAAGTACTTATAATGTAACTAATAAGATAGCTCTTCAAACCTTTTGACCCCCTGGAAACATATTCCAGTCAGTGTTTGTAGGTCTTCAGCCACCGATCATGTGAAACAAGAACAACTGGACTTATTATGGTGATGCAGACTTTTCACAAGAGTCCAGATGTGTTTTCTCTTGGTTTAAAACGGCAAGAAGTGATGGTTGCAGAAGCCCTAATGACCAGCAAGTCAGGAAACAAAAGTTGCCCAGATTCCCTCCCAAGAGCACATTGATAGTATATAAATGCACATTAACTGTACTAAAAGCTGTATGTCGTCCTGTGTCACCCATGAAATTTAAGAACAACGATGTCAAGATAACTGTTGTACTTGTTCAACATGGGCTGCTAAGCTGTATCAGTGACTCGGTTCAGGCTCCGTCCAAGTTCAAATCGTCTCTCGTAGATGCATATCTTAGCTTATGTTACAGGTTGTTGTTTTTTATAATTAACTTGTTGCCTGAACAACGGTCAATCGTGAGTGCAAAAAGTTTAACAAAGCAATAAGTGTTTGGGTATTTGTCTCTTATTCTCTTCTTTGAAGCTATTGGGAATTGGAGGACATTACTATATGCTGGCCTTGTCAACTGAAATGCTGTGTGTTGGCTTAATAATGACACAGGACTCTAACAGCGAACGTCCGTGTGTACTCTCTAAAACAACCCTAAGTCTTGAGGCTTTTGTCAATAAGATTGCATTGCCATTAATTAAATGTAACAAAGAATTTATCACCTTTGTCATTGTACTGTGCTGTAGAAACTGTAGTTGATTGTTTGTAAGTATAGCAACTGTTTATGGAATCATGAATATAAAAAAAGGTATAAAAAAAGTGTAAATGAACAATGCTGTATGTTGTCTTTGATTTTGTGTATTTTGTAAATGAGAATGAAATATAAGTAAATACATCAATGTTAAATACCGGTTATGAATCATAGTTAGCCTAAATGTGACAACATCAGTTCTGTTAAAAGGTGTGTGAGTTTGTTTTCTTATATTTTCTCATTGTAGATTTTTGATTGGGTTTGCAACTGACCCCTTTGGAATCACAATGGATAACAAAGAACCATGAAATAAACAAAAAGAAAAGTCAATCTTTGTCGTTTCTTTATGTCTACGACTATAAAAATTGTTTGACGTTTACAGACACTACAAGTTCTTAACATCCTTCCGCTGCCAGCGATGCTGCAATGGGACTACAGGATGTTCCTTTGTCTTTCCTGAGACTAGACAGCTGTAGGACCAGATACAGGTGTATTTAACAACAATCCAATGATTGCAGACACCTCCATTGGATATAATATGCAACTTCTGTAAAAGAGACTCCACTATTGCTGTTGCGAGGAATATTTAAAGCAATCAATTGCATTTCATTTTAAATATAGAGATTTGTTTTCATTGTCATTCAAAGCCAGTTGTTTTTCCGTTGTCAAAAAAAAAAAAAACTCATTACATCTGTGATACAGCGTGTTGAAAAAGATAAGATGTGGAAAAGTGTGTTGGCCATTTCAGTATTGCACACATTAAGGGGCATGGTTGATTTAGAAAATTATATTTGAGTGAAAGCGATGTAATTGTGCTTAAAGTTTAAAGGTCTGGAGTTTTTAGCTTCGTCCGAAATTAATTAAATTTCTGCTATTTTTCAGAATTGTGCGCATAGTTCCATTTGGTGTGAATGTCATGAAGAAAAACTGTAATATTGAAACTTTATCTGGAAATGTTGCCACAGACACCCACTTCGTAATACTGCAAACATATAAATATTCCAATACTTTCATCAGTGGGCTATATGCTCTATCACCATTCCCTTCCCTCCGGTTAGCAATAGACTCCTTTACTTTAAATGAAAATATTCAAGATTGTCACTTTAAATACATAGAAAAATAGTAACTTATGCACAAATAATAATAATAATAATAATAATAATAATAAGTGTTCAACCTAGCTTTAGAGAGGAACTGTCATTCTTATCACAGATTACACACATCTCTCTCATACTACCAGTGTGTAAACGATGAAATGGTGCGAGACATTTACAAGTTGAAGCCACGTGCGTAAAAGGGTGCTGATACTAGATATTTTGAAACTGGGAAAGTTAAATTCAAGCTTTATGCGGGCTCTGTCCATGGTGCTGATATAAACCTACACTGCAGCCTACATGCGTGTAATACAGTGATTCCCAACCTGGTCCAACCGGGTACATACACTCTACCCGGTGGTGTTTGTTTAGACGTAACGCTGCATAATAGGTATCGCGTGGTACCAAATAGACAAACGATAGTTTCTGCAAACAGGACAAATATGAGACAGGACAACTTCACTCCAGTTCGTTTAGCCTCGCTCAGCAGAATGAGGACAACAACGGGATTGCAGCGTCACGTCCGCAAATCACTCTCCTGTCGTAAAACCTTCCCAAAAGCTAAATGAAGCGCAACCACGCTCCCTGCTGGATACAAGCCGGGATGTACACCACACATAGTAAGGGCACGTCAGTTATCAAACTCTTTCGAGAATATGTGTGACCAAAGCATAGCAACACACATTGTGGTCGTGACAATTACAAATCCCAGTGGTGTTGATATTGAGTGCATATTGTGTCACATAATAACAAACAAATTGTAGTAGTCTGTAACACAAATAATACGTTTTTTTTGGGAACATTTTATTTGTTCAAATATTTTAACAATGCAAGAGAACGTACATACAGAATACAGTACATTCAACATAAAACATATTACATAACGAGATAAGAAAGAAAATATACACAGATGAAATACAATTAAGTAAATAAATAAAGTAAATAAATAATTCCCCCCACCCAAACCAAAAATATAATAAAATAAAACATAAAAAGAGTGACAATGACACAGTGTATATTGTAACTCAAAGCTCTCAATAGTTAAAGTCCTATGGTACTGTTGGTACTGGAACGAAAAGCTCTAATTTTCCTGAGGATTATACGATAAGCTAAAGGACCCACAACTATAGGGCCCATATCAAACAGGATCTAGGTCATAGGCCCAGCAGATAACAGCAAGATCTTCTCTGGTCGTTGGAAAAGCGGGAAAAGGAATTCTCCTTATTTGGAGTACATGGGTACAACTATACCCCGGGTAAGAACAGCAAAGTCATATGACCTTGCTGTTCTTCACCCAGGGTATAGTTTTGTTCTTCTGTGTTGTTGGGTTGCTGTAGTATCTTGTATACTCCTCAGGAATATTGCAGCTTTTTGCTCGGGGTTGTTGGGTCAGGGAAGCTCCTCGTACACTTTACCGGTATGTTGTCACCAAAGCTGCTCCTGGTTTCATCAGGTCTGGTCTGGGACTTAATCGCCCCAGTTCACCCCGAGTAAACCCAGCAGGAACTGTGCTCCAAGAATCACCCCGAGACGAAGGTGGTGTGTTGGCAATGGGTCGGAAGGAATTGCAACAGCAAGAACTGCTGCTGTTATGATCAGAGCAAGACTTCCTTTTCCCGCTTTTCCAACGACCAGAGAAGATCTTGCTGTTATCTTCTGGGCCTATGACCTACAGTAGATCCTGTTTTATATGGGGCCCTAGTTGTGGATCCTTTAGTCACCAGAGCTGCTCCTGGTTTCATCAGGTCTGGTCTGGGACTTAATCGCCCCAGTTCACCCCCAGTAAACCCAGCAGGAACTGTGCTCCAGGAATCTCCCCTAGACAACGGTCGACCTGCTCGAACAAACTTTGCGATCGGAAGCTATGGTGATATCAGATTGTATCGTGCTGACAGGAATTCTACTGGCCTGAACTCTCTGAGTAATGAAACTGCCGCAGCCGCCCTGTGATTCACAGGAGCCCTTCTGGCAGTGAGAGACTTGGGGTTTCTCCTTTTGTCCTCTTCTTGTCTCTGTCTTTCCCCGTGAATGAGAGAGCCTGGGAAAACATTGCATCACTTGATCCAGAGCAGCACAGCCTGTTGACAGAGGAATTGCAATAGTACTTTCTACAATCCAAGCAATAATTGTAGCTGTTTATTTTAGGACCAAAGCAGCTTTGCTTAAACACGTATTGCAACTTCTTTTTCCAGAACCAGAGATAATTGTTGCTGGTTATTACAGGACCAGAGCAATGATTGTTGCTGGTTATTACATGACCATAGAAGTTATATATGAGGCAGAACTATTTAAAACCTTGAACCCTAACCCTAACCTCAATCAGGTAAACCCACTATATGGTGGGATTATACTTTTGGGTTGTTGGGTCTTTGTACAGTCTCAAATAGTAACCTTGCAATTTTTGATCACGCTGTCAGGGCAATTCTTTCAGGAGCTGTTTCTTTGAAGGGTTTACTCAGGGTGCTCCGGTTTCTTCCCACACTCTAAATCATAAATACAAAATAAATACAAAATAAAGTAAAGGTTTACATTTACACAAAAGGCAAAATCCCTCACTTTAATCAATATATTCACTTTGGTGCGGATTTAGTCCTTTTTTCTGTGTATCAACGCTTAGCGTTACGTTTTGAATGAGCATACAAGGAAAAGCTTCACTTAGTGTGGTTCAGAAAAGTGTTTACAAAAAGTGTTGTAAATTAATAATTAACACGATTGTGTCGACTTTCATTCACTCGTCATTTTGTATTCCTCCTGAGCCACTCTGTCGTATCAGACACTGATTAACCCTCCGGTCGTGTTCGGGTCAAATCTGACTGATTTACAATTGTAATCAATCATAATGTGTTTTACATCTGATTCCCTCAAGGCCTTATGATATCCTTCACACGAGGCATTTGAACATATCAAATTGCTGATCACCACTTTCATTGAATTTTAGGTTTAGTCAACATTGTAACATACATGGTGTTACCAGTCAAAAGTGACCGCCATAGGGAATTAATGGGGAACACTAGATGATGTCCATTCGTCAGATGGAAAACAGCCCCATACACACCCACACACCCACACACACATTCACAACAACAACCACAACCCCCCAACCACAAACATTTCAAACTTCAAACAAGAAAATCTGGTGTTTGTTAAGGGAACCCATCTCTAACCTGTGCTTATGTGCCCATCCCCCCAGGTGAACCACACCTTCCAGACTAAACAATGTTTCATATCTTCTCACTTACCCCCTATATAAAGCTTAATGTGTGCCTTGCTCTCATTTTACTCTGTGACCACAATGAGTAGGCGACTGATTTGAGCGATTTTCTGTCAGAGATGCTCTTGACCAAATTTTGCGATACATTTTCAGTGTCTATTCTTTGTATATTCACATCAGTTATTCGTGTAAACCACTAGTCTGAGACATTGTTTACAACTTAAAAAGGTGTTAAAGAAGATTTGGTGATGATTAATGGTTGTTGTGTTAATGTAAGAGCAGTTAAAAATATCTATGTCGTAGCTACCAGCGATTCTGCTGCAGGACTACAAAACATGTAAAAAGAAAACTACACAACCCAGCGCGTGAGGAGTCACTTCCGGTGTGTTTTGCGTCGTGAGAGACGCAACTCGCTGAATATACAAGGTGAGTAGTTCACAAAATTCACTCACACGTTTGCTTCGTGACTCGGTTAAGTGTAACAGTACACACAGACCGATACAGGAGCTGTTGTGGACGCCATTACATTCTCGGGTTTCTTAAATAGTGCGTGTTTATTGTGCTAAAGCTAGCAAGCGAGCAGTGAATTAGCCATCAAGCTATCAGCAAAACAGACACATTACCGGTATTACAAGTTGCAGTTGCATGTAACGTGAACTGGTTTATTCTGCCATTCACTGGAGTGGATAACAAAGCCTCAGCCGGTAACGTCATCCGGTTTTGGGTCCTGCAGGTTGAAGCTAGTGCGTTTTCATACTATTCAACGCTTTGCAGTGACGTCTGACACATATTGGTCATGTTACGTCAATATAATTCTGCCTTCTTGTATACGGTTTAGTTGTTGACATGGTCTCGGTTATGTTTATTATGGAGGTCTTAGTTAAAGGTGGTGTTGTCTAGGTCGCAGTTAGCTAGCTACATGTTGTCCCCCTTTGACATGGAACATTGGCCGTTTCTCAATATGTGTACTTCTCTGTACTTGTGTACTCGTGAACTTCTGAAACGTCATCAGTCCGAGCCCAAGTACTGTTCCAATTCAAAGTTCGCATCGAGCCAAGCACGGTGAAAATGCCCGGATGTGGCTCGCTCCTCCCATTTTACCGAGCCTGCATCGATGCTGACTTGTGTGTACTTTGAACGGCCAAATATCCCAGAATGCATTTCACTCCAGCAAACAGAAGAAATGGCGGCGGAGACAACACAACTGTAAGTTGAAACTTTCTAAATACTACTGCTGTTAAGTCACACAAAGTAATTTTAGGATGTTTTTAGGCGATAAGTTAGTTGTTTAAGAATCAAATTGGTCTTCGGTTTGTCGAGATTCAGCCGATTTAAAAATTTGCTCCGGCGATGTCGGAGCCGCTAGCGGGACCGTCAGTAAACCAGCACCGGGGCTCAGCGTCACGGGGCCCGGCTAGAACAGCCTGATGTCGGGAAGTCTTTTTGAAATTTGCCGGTGGTATTGACGTCTCCGTTGAACGGTTAAACATGAGCTATAATTCGGTTTGGTTGAATCTAACGAACAATCTTTTGGTCTCAATAGTCTATTGTTTGTTTACAGGTAACGTTAAATCCGTTTTATTATTACAATTACATTTTAATTTAACTTTAACGTTGACCTAGAGCCCTGTCTTTTAACTTCTGACCGACTTGTTAGCTCCTCTCTATCCATATTGTGCAGACTGATTATGCTCTATCAATGTGCATTATAACCTACAATTTTAATGAAGGGACATCTGAGGAAACCTGGGGCCATATAGAATGAGAAGCTTGTAAATAAATGTATTGTTTGATTTTCAACCCAGGATATTCAAGCAATTGTGTATATTTACAACAACAAACAATTACAAAGTCCTGTTGTTTACAGATAGTTATTTACAGTCAGGCAGTTACATTTCAATTATACAGAACAAGAAGAAGAACATTGCAAAAGAACTATGTTCTTCCAGTGGACATAACTTCATCTGGGGAGGTTTAGTATCTACAAGTAGTCATGTTGACCCAGACATGCAGCAGTCCTTCTGGGCAGCAAGCCTTCCTCTGATCCCGCTCCGTTTTCTGTTTTATATATATATAATGCCCTCTTGTGCTCTGCAGGAGGAGGAATCCGGACGTGACACCCGTCGATGGCACCGGCAGCACAGCGGAGCGCCTCATGGCCGGCAAGGCCCCACCTCCTCCATCTCCTCTGCTTTGGGGAAATGCACAACTCTATGGAGGATCGTCATCATTTCCTCCACCACGTTGTGGACGGTCCTGCACACGGTGGCATGGCAGAGATGTCTGAGGTGACCCTGTAGGAGGCTCCACAAGCAGCCAGCACACCGTCACCAGCAGCTCAAGCTCATGGCTCCATCCATGGTTGTTTTGCCAGGGCAGCATCTGGACCAGTATGTTGATCCTGTTCCTGGAGAGCCTGAAGGCTGGTCTCAGGTCAGCTTCAGACCATGTTGATCCTGTTCCTGGAGAGCCTGAAGGCTGGTCTCAGGTCAGCTTCAGACCATGTTGATCCTGTTCCTGGAGAGCCTGAAGGCTGGTCTCAGGTCAGCTTCAGACCATGTTGATCCTGTTCCTGGAGAGCCTGAAGGTTGGTCTCAGGTCAGCTTCAGACCATGTTGATCCTGTTCCTGGAGAGCCTGAAGGCTGGTCTCAGGTCAGCTTCAGACCAGAACACAGAAAGAATCGGGACATGGTCCTTCAGTTGCACATACCGCTGAACAGGACTTTGGTCCTGTTAAAAAACAGGATATTATTTTGAAACATTGTTGTAACATTAATGTATGTAGTATATGTATTTGTGTTTTGACTATTTAATAATAATAATAAATAATGATTTCTAAGTATGAATTGTTGAAGTCTACCAGTATTAATATCTGACGTGTGCTTGCTTATGCTGGAGAAGGTTTCTGTGTATGTTACTGGTCGACAGGCAGTGTAAAACACACACCTATCTCACCAGAGTGCAGAAGTCACTGCAGCCTCCATGATCTCTGGATCGTAGACATGAACACTGTTGTGTCTGTCCTGGTTAATGACTAATGTACGAGACACAGATGCGGTTCAGGTACCTTAGTTTAATGTGTAGTGGTGTTTGTGTATCTAACTGCACTGATGATCAACCTCTTGATGTTTGCGGACCAAGAAGACACATGGTAGGTGTGTATGTGAAATATAGCCTAATGGATGTAATATTTAAATACTTTTATAATGTTACTTTATCAAACCTCTTCTGCCTGCCATCTTATTAGGCCTCGATAGATTATATATTTATATTGCAACAGCCATGCAATAAATGTTTACATGAGCAGTGTTCTAATGTAAAGGTATTTTCTATGTAATCTAGTTTTTGAGGTATTCCCTTCATCCAATATGAAAGAATATATATTAGATACACCTCCCAGTATAACCAGTAGAGTACAACAGCAGAAACTACATTAAACTAAATGATCAAGTCCCTAAAACATTAAATCTAAGTTATATACACTATTAAACCACATTATTTCTTTGGGAACTGTCAAGTCTACCTGTAAGTGGGAGGACAGGTTACAAAGAAGAAAAATGGGTAGCCTGGTTAAAACAAAGTGTAATGTTAAGACAGACTTACAAAGCAATAAAGATGCTGTTAAGGGACGTCTCCTCTCCGTCCTCCGCTGCATCACGGCTCTTCTTTGAAGGATTCGCCTCCTCTTCGGCTTCTTGATAGAGATGGCCGACCGCAACCGCAATCCTCCGGGTCCGATCCATTACTATTATATATAATATATCTATAATATATAGATGTGTAATATATATATATATATATATATATATATATATATATATATATATATATATATATATATAATAATCAGAAGCAGCTTTATTATAACGGCATTATATCTAATATATTAATATATATATATTATATATCTGTAATATATAGATGTGTAATATTATATAATATATCTATAATTATATATATATATATATATATAAAATAATCAGAAGCAGCTTTATCATAACGGCATTATATCTAATATATATTACATCAAATAAATTAATATCTAATATATATTATATCTAATATAACGTATCCACAGCAATCTTCTATACCTTTTCCCGCCACTGGCTCTTTAAATATACGTGCGTGAAGAAAGAGCTGCCAACGTGATGACGTCATCAAGTAAGCTTCCGTTCCAATTCACCGTACTTCTGAAGTCTGGACTTGGAGTCTGGACTTCAAGTCCAGACTCCAAGTCCAGACTTCAGAAGTTCACAAGTCCGTACTTGTGTACTTGGGTATTGAGAAACGGCCATTATGTATTTTACCTCTCAGATGAGGCTTAAAAAGGCCAAATAACAACGAACACAGAGATGTGTTTTAACACTGCAGCAGGATAAGATAATGACACGGCTCTGGCCATGAAGGTGATTCTGTTCTGAAGAGACTTTTTGGGGTTTTAGGCATTTTTAGCCTGTGATTCATTCGGGACTCACTGGTTCAGCCTTTTTTCTTCTAAATTCGTTTCCAGTTCTTCATCTCAGGGTATCTTCTGATAACATGCATTGTTTTTAATACACCCCAAAGCTTGTTATGGAATTATTATGCCTACCACAACATGCATATATTTATTTTCATTAGGTAACACGCCACTTGTAATTTATACCCATCTGGCTTTCATAGGTGGTCTCCTGACGCAACCTCCGATGCTTCCTACTGTCCTCCGCTGTGCTCGGCCCATCTCTACCAGTCTTGCCTCAAGCCGGCCTCTGGCCCACTTCACACCAGCCATGGATCCAGACCAGAGCCGTCCCGTTGAGAGGTCTATACGAACCAAACTGACCGACAAACTCAAGCCGGTCCACTTAGAGGTCCACAATGAAAGCCACATGCACGCTGTGCCCACCGGCTCTGAATCCCATTTCCGTGTCCTGGTTGTCAGCTCGCAGTTTGAGGGTCTGCCGTTGATAAAGCGCCACCGTCTGATTAATGAGGCTTTGAAAGAGGAGTTGAGTAGCTGCGTTCATGCACTGGCCATCCAGGTAAAGACTCCCGAGCAGTGGGGAAGTAACCCGTCCCTGGCTAAGAGTCCCCCTTGCATGGGCGGCTCAAAGGGCGATCACACGGTGGAGGAGAAACTAAAGGCCGGCCGGGAGTGAAGGGTTGTGGGCTGTGATGCTTTTGGACTGAACTGTAGAGAGGGAAGGTGGATGCTTTAGGAGAGGCATCAATGCCATTCATGTAATGGCAGCCAGAGTTCTGTTGCAGATTTCGATAAACAAATGGGTGTATGGTTATTCTATCATAATAAAACAAGAATTGTAAGCACAAAATCAGCAATGCGTTCTTGAGATGCACTTAAACAAATGTTGTAATAGCCCGTATCACTCCAGGTGTTCACAGGTATTTTGCACTTATTGAATACAACACGGAGGAAATAATGTGAGGACTTTCCACATCAGTGCTCATAGCTCGCAGTCTCTCAGTGATGATTTCAGAATCATCAGTTCATTTGCCTGAACAAGTAATAGCATTTCCTAAGAACCAGAGGTGAAGATTTGATGGTTAAGAATGCATTTCTGCTCGTGAATTAAAATAAAGCTTAAAAAAATAAATCTACAAATCATGATTGAAAGTTTATAAGATAATAAGGCAGGGATTTATTAAAGGAACGCTTTGCCCATGTAGTTGGCAACTAAAAAAGTGTGAGTGGGAGGGGTCATAGTTGACTTCAGTTCCAGTGCTCTTTACGAAAGATATTTGAACCTGTGAACTGTATCTAACTGAACAATGAGGCACAGTCGTTGCATTTAAGACTTAAGAAACAGGTTCCACACCTTCATTTTAAGGGTAGTTTTCCAGTCTAATACACTACTCACATGTAACTTGAAATAGTTATTGATCGCTGATGATTCGCTATTTTCAGTATCTTCATCTGCAGTGACCGACAACTCTACATACGGTCATGTGAGTGTTGCGACAGACTGAAAAAACATCTGAACCTTTCCTTTCAGCCCCTTCTTCAAGATTTAATATAACAACATTATGTGTTATGCTCAAAGCAAATGAATTACTTACAAAGGGATTGCAAAGAAGAAGAAAAAAAGACTTTCAATGAATGCAAAAATGTTTTATTGTTTAATTTAAAAACATAAATGAAGTCGAGTCAGTCCTGTGGTGCATTTCTATCAGTGTCTATAAGCCTCGTATGCCTTCCACAGAAATGTCCCCCTGTTGGTCAAATGTGTTGAATATAATTGTTTACAGACATCCTTCTATAAGGCCTAATCCCTTAACATCTTTAGAATGGTAAATAATAGTTGAAAAAACAACAACCCACTTATGCTTATTTATATCAAAACCATCTCAAATAACAGTGTAATGAAGTTAATGGAATTCCGAATTTAAAAACAGTGATCTTATCTAGAAATATAATAGTTTAAGTTGTGTCAAAACCTGTTTTTGTGACGTGTGACAGGGACTATTGCGTCAAGTAATTCACACATGGAATGGTTGGGAGGATGATGTCAGTACTGCTGGCTCAACACACGAGGGCAGTATGTGAACAAGCAAACTAAATTGGGCGAGTTGGCTGATGAATACAAGATGTCTTCATTATTAGAAGTCAAATTTGTGTATGTCAGTTTTTTCTTCTCAGGATTGTATACGTAGTCTTAATAAAAACACAATCTACTGATAAATGAATGCGAGTAATCCCAGGACTAATAGGTGAGAACCACGCAATAAATGTGTTAAACTAAATCAAATCTAAATCCAATATCAAATGTCTGTAATCAACATTGGAAAAAGTTTTGTTACAATTATCTTATTCGATAAACAATTGCTCAATTATAATTTATTGGTCCATCATTATTATACCTTTTCAGCAATTGGCTGAACAAACCAGAGGGCAAAAGTGTTTGTTCTCAGAATGACTCTTTACTGCGCGTGTGTGCGTGTGGGTGGGTGGGCGTCTATTTCTGTCTTGGGGTTGTTTGTGTCACCGTGAAGGTCTTCTCGTCCAACCCTCAAACCCTGATGACGGCCAAAAATCACTCCTCAAGCCTGTGAGGGGGATGAGACAACAAATACACGCCAAAAATCGTTGGTGGGAGTCTTTAACAAACAACAATCCCTTACCCTAATTATCATTCATCTCCAAGATTGATCTCCTTGGGATCATTTTTATTTTTTTAAGAAACATGTCTTTTTCTGCTTTGCCGCAAAAAGCTATTCAAAGTTATCATGAGCCGGTGAAGACAGGCCTTCAGCTGAATGTGGTGTGACCTCAAGGTAACGCATGTCGTCTTCTACAATCATCCTCCGCCTGGAATTGACAGCCTGTCAGGCCTCACAAAAGGACCCGGTGAGGAGGGTGAACAACTGGTGTCACTGGTTTGGAAAAAGGAAAACAGTAACACAACCACTTTATGACCCCTGCTCGCCCATTAGAGCCAGGCCTAAGGGGCCAAGAAGCAAGGTCGTGGCTGTGGGAGAAAGCAATAAGCTGCGCCGCACTGCCCCGGGACCCGCAGACTGTCTCTGCCGACGAGATTTACGTGTCACTATTCCAGGTGCTGTTATGATGGAGAGGGAAAAGACGTCAAGTCGTCAAGGGTGATGAGGTGGAGTGCAGAGACTTGTCTTGCACTTAAAAGGTTGAGACCGTTTTACATGTGTGAGTATAGTACATCACCTTTTTTTTTTGTCTGTGGTGGTTATACAACAAAATAACAGGGTCGGTCAGGTCACCGTTTGTGACTCGTTTGGGCCAGAGGTGGAATTGCAAGTGCTTTAATTGACTTTCTTTTTCATACACTTTTTTTTTGTTGGTGTTTTCGAGCATATTCTTAGGTAATCTACTACTTTTGGCATACAAATAAAAGGCAGCAGTTTGAGAGTAGCCTACAGCTGTGCAATTAAGGCCGAATCAGGAGGAGAGTCCACTTAAGTTTGTTTTAACTTCTCAGAGCAGTCTGTGAGAAATCGTTCCCGGATGATGAATTAAGAGCCAGTTTGGCCCCTTCATGCTTACCCAAGCTGTGTTGTCTTCCAAAAGGCTGCTTCCCCACTTGAGTAGTAATCTTCCACTTAACTAATGTCAAGTAACAGTACTTTTATATGATAATACAGTACTCTTTACACCCTGTGTTATTGCTTGCTTATGCAGGAGATGTTGTGCAATCTGTAAGAGTCTATTTAGATGATATTGCTCAGTGTAATACAAAGGGGTATAGTTTTAATAGTGGCCAATAATGAATGTTTCTCATTAAACCCATCATTAAAAAGCTAAATTAAAGTGTATACATACACAAGCTGTCATGTGTACATTATTAAACTAAGAATTGTTTTCCATTATAGGATGGCATGTTCATGAATGGTTTGAGAAGTTAGTTTATTTTGGTTAACCAGTGGTAGAGGAAGTACTCGGGTCATTTTACTAAGTCAAATTACCAATACAACAATGTAGAAATACTTAATTACAAGCAAAGGTTTTGCGTTCAAAATAAACGTAAAAGTACCATTAGAAAAAGTACTCACCCTGCAGAAAACTGTCTCCTGTGAATTATTATTATGTATTACAATTTTACTGCTGATGCATCAATGTGTGTAATCAGCGTTTCACTGTTGCTGACATACAGCGTGGTCGTTTAGTCCTGTGGTTCTAAATCTGGTTCACGGCCCTCTAAGAGGTTGTGATGATAAATAAACTAATAAAGTTTGTCTGCCATATCTGTCAAAACCTTTCTTTTTTTATGAAATATTGGAAAATTAAAACTCATGAAACCATCTGAAAATCACTCTTCAGTTGGGACTGCTAACAACGTATTGACATCTGAAATGTGACAAGGAGTCACAAGCCCAAAACAATGTATTGTATTTCGTAAGCTTATCATAATTTTAATGTAAAATGTGAATCTGCAAATTAGCTACATCTGTCAGATAAATACAGTAGAGTAATGTTTCCCTTTTGAAATGTATTGGAATAGTATTAGGCGGCATGAAATGAAAGTATGAGTACTTTACAGTACTTAGTAATTGTTGAAAGCCAAATCAATGTAATTCCCACATGGGGATGAACACAGTAACACAATTATATAAAATAGCTCTACAATATTATAAATAAGCTTGACTTACATTTACCAGTTCTTGTGGACACTTTGTATTTGTGTTGTCAACCTGACGGTTTTTCATTTAACTGTCCAGACCTCCTTTAATGTGTGCACTGTACCAGCTCATTCAGAGTTAATTTACAGTGGACCAGTACACCGAGCCTCGTCTCATGTCTGTACTGCAGTGTGATGGATCTGTCTCCGGTCCCAGGTCTGGCCCATTTGGCCTGGAGGGTGCCGAGGGTGCAGCGGGTCAGTGGGAACCCACCTTGGCAGCGCTGCCTCTGCGTCAGAGCCCCGGGACAGATGGTGCCAGGCTGGGCTGAGACCTCGGGCAGGGCAGGGTTCCCGCGATGAACAGCCTCTGATTTACGCTGCGGCTCCGGACCTCGGGCATGGGTGCGGGGGGCTCCTTCTGCGCAGCTGACCCCTGCTGGTTGCAGGGTCATCCATCGGGAGGGAGGAGGTGGGGTGGGGTACTACGACAAATGGGTGTCTGAGAAAGGGTGGTTTGGTCCTCCCAGGGGACTGGCTTTATCCTCTAGCCGCCTGGTCAGCTGCAGGATCTGTGCAGCATGTGTGTAGGAAGAGCCGCCTGTTAAACACATAAAATGTAAACCCCCACTTGGAACAACAATCATTACTTTTATTGTTTTCAATGCAAAACTGGATTTGTCATTAAGGAAACTGTCAAAAGACATATATTTGTCCCTGAAATACTGAACCAGTATAACAGTACATTTTTGAAGCAAAACCATTATAAATGGCTGCTCAAAATCATCCATCCTAATTTCAGTTAATTAATCAGAGAATTACTTTTAAAAGCTCCCACGCCGGGACGGTGATTAATCTTGAGCTGGTTTTGTGTGTAAAAAAACAGAGTTGAATTTAAGGTGATGGTAATAGACTATTAAGGGCTTTTAATTGGGAAGGCCCCCACTAAGCCAACTCTCTCTCACACCACACCGCCAACTAATGAAATCAGTGAATAGCCAGCTTTAAAGGGAAGGACAAAAGCAGAGATAGGGAGAAGACAATATCCTTGTGTGGGAGAATTAGTTACACTCAGTAGTCTAAGTATTCAAAGCGCACAGCAAAAAAAAAAAAAAGAGGGAGGGGGGGTGCGAGGGATTAAGAGAAAAGTCCCCACAGGTGGGTTTCTAGGAGGGAGGAGGGGTCACATGACAGGACGTTACCTCGTTTGATAAACAACAGCCGGGGCCCACAGGAAGGAGGAAGGGAGTTATTTTATAGGCGGAATTAAGTGCTTCACCACATCAGGTATTCATTATGGTAAATCTCCCAGGTGTGCTGTACATGCAAGTAAAGTTAAACATCTTAGGAGGTTGGTTTTGATGAAAAACAACTTGGACTGATAGATATTTGCCGTGGACATTAAGGGTGGGAACTGGCAAGGACCTCACAAACTGATTCCAAATCAGTGAAGTGCATTTTTTAGTGATTTGAAGCTAAGTTTAATGTATACAGAATCACAGGTCAGCGCCTGGTGGTTTGAGATTGTTGAGGCCCTTAAAGGCTTCCCTACAATGGACAAAGTCTAAATTATGTGTAAAAATGGGGTGTAAATTCAGATGAAACGTTTGCATTTGAAGCATGACAGATAACAAAACTGTTTGATCAACACTTTTTCAAATTTCAATTTTTATTTTTATTTTAAGTACATTTGTTTACACACATATCGAGTCAAATAAGTTTAATTACAAGTATATTACTTGTGAGACTGGGAATGATGGACTTGCAATCCTGTGATGTAAAAGACTTCTGGAATAGGTGAAAATTACATTCATGATGTTTGAGTGTAAAAGTGTATCGGTAACAAGACAGCTGGTTCTAATTCCTCACTTAACCTTTCAGGCGTCTAATGAAGTAAAATGAGTGGTTAGGTCATGGAGAAAAACAGGAATGCCACCTTTTCCCTGGCTCACTTCACTGGCAATTTAAAAGTTCTTGATGTCCGTGATATATTGTGTTTGTTTTTAGATCAATAACAAAATGACTCAGTTTACAACAAAACAAATTCCCTGGATACACCCGTCATCAGACAGTCCCCTCGCGGATCTGGTGATCCTGTGTTTTCAGACAAATCACCAACAAAGGAAAAGAGACGCCACTGAAAAGGTTTGTGACAAATCAGCCCACAGCAAAGATAAAAAGTGAATTGTCAAAGAAAGTAACATCTGTATCTCCACTGATGTGTGACAGCCTTTTTTTGTTAATGCGTTTTTTGGGGTTTTTCTTTTTTGTTCCTCCTGCGTGGCTCAGTCAATCACATGATCACAGCAGTAAGTCATGAGAGTTTTTCCTGGGGGCGTTGAGGCATAGGGCTGGTTAGGCTGGTTTTCGGGCCAGAGTGCACAGGCCAAGGCCTTAGCCCTAAGCCCTGCACACTCAGTTACCGACACGCATGCGGCTCCCCTTCCCTCCCCTCCGGGGCACTAACCAGAGGAGTGTGCATGTCAAGACAGATGGGTCACAGATAAGGCTCTTTCAAGGCCTTCTCTCTCTGGCTTCCCGCTGTACCCTCCCTCAACCTCTGTGATCTTCCCACTCCTGCTCGCGAGCTTTGAACCTGTGCCTCATTCCTATCGCACCCCCTCCGTTTACACTCGCTGTCAATCACATCATTTTCTGTGCAAGCTGCGACCCAGTTTGCGCACTTTGGCTAGTTACCCTTTGCCTTAAGCGGCTTTCACCTCATAAACTTCTTTTGACCTTTTATCAACTTGCATTCAACATTTTCAAACAGCCCTCTCTTGGTATAATGATTAGCCCCCAAATCTTTCCTCAGCCTCCCCAGGGCTCCCAGTTGCTCATGGCTGAACCCTGACACATGACTTTTTCTGCCTCCCTTTTCCCTCCTTCTTTAGCACTGCGTCTCAACGAGGATTACGTTCACTTAACCCCCTGGAGTACTCAACAACCTATATGATCATGTTTAAATCTCATGCGCAGCCTGAAGCTATTATCATATCACCTTATTATGTTATTGCTTCTCCCCTCGGGTATTACTCAGTGCTGATGTTTGTCGTCGAAAGGTTGTAAGTTATTCAAACACGTTTGGAATATTGTGCGGCATTTGAATGGCAGCCAGCACACAGGAACATGCAAGCAGAACCCATGAAGCATATGACATTCACATAGCTGCTTTTATAGTCGCTGCAGAAAGACCCAGCCGCACTCATAAACCTCCACACCGACATGTTTATCATCATAAAACCGAGGGGAGAGTTAACAGAGATTGAGCACATTTATGGCTGAGCTTCAAATATCATAAAAAAAAGGAATTGATTAGCACCAGGTTTCCTCATGCGGACAGTGGTGTCACGTTGCACCTGCTGAACCCTGGTTTTAGATGACATACATAAATATTTGTGTTGGTTGTTATTTCTCAATTTGTAGAGATGATAGCGCTGTGACTCTTGGAGTGGCAATGTTTGTCTGCTGGTCCACCATTTTGGTCCAGACGGAAATATTTTAACAACTATCGGATGGATTATTATGCACTTTGCTACAGACTTTCATGGTTCCCAGAGAATTAATCCTGGTGACTTTTGTGAACCTCTGACTTTTCTTCACCTTGAGGCTAACATTTGTGATTTTAAGGTGCATTGTCACTGTTGGATTGTCATAAAACATTAATTTCCCCCTCGGGGTGAATTGTATTAACATTGGCTTGTGACCAAATATCTGCAAAAATAATGACGTGCTAACATGTTGAAATCAAAAAGGGAAGCCAATAATGAAGTATCTTAAACCTTCTTTCTAATGGCCATCAGGGGCGGCGATACTGGTTGCAAAAATATGTTGCCTAAAAATTTCTAATTTAGCATTGGGTTGTACTTACCTCCACCCTAGTTTGTCTCTTCTGGATGTAAAACCAAACCAAAATGGAGACAACTTCAAAACTGTAGTCCACAAACCAATAGGTGACATCACAGTGACTACGTCCACTTCTTATATTCAGTCTATGGTTGAACTAAGATGGTAAACATTTTCAACAATATCGCTAAACATCAGCATGCTAAAATTGTTATTATGAGCATGCTCGCACGCTAAAAATACAGCCTTAAAGAGACGCTATTGTGTCTTGTTTCACTTTCTATTCAAATAGTCAGTTGCTGATGATCTCCAAACAACATGTAACACTTTTTGTATTGATTGTATCCCATTCACTTCTAAAAAGGAGGATTCCCTGATGCCACATCTATAGGGTGTCTTTGAGTCCTATATTAACCCATAAGCGATATTGTTGAAGCTGCAGTTTGGGTCAAAAGGGTCAGCCATACGCGAGGCCAGTAAACGCAGGGTTAATCTTGGCTCTTCCAGATGTACCAGCCAGCTCAAAGGAGCAGCGAAGGCTCCACTCGGACTTCCACAAAACGTGAGCTATTGTTCATCTGTCAGCAGCTCCGTGATATATTCTATCCTACACTCGTGGACAAAACATACCCCGGCGATTATACAAGCGGGGCCATTCGCCCTGCAACAACGCCAGGCCGGTGACTGTGGACACCAGGCAGCTTGACCCCGGGGTCTCGCACTCCTTTGTCTCCACTGACCTCTGTTTCTTTTACCCCCCCTCTGAACCTAAAACCTCTGTCCTTCCAACTCCCCCCTCCTCTCCCTGCCTCCTTCTCCCACACACTCTTCACACACATACAAATAAAGAAATGGGCCCCCTTCAGTTTATTTTATTAGCACTTTGAAACCCAGGCCTTTTACTGGGGAGTAGAGAGAAAAAATAATAGGAAGGGGCTTTAATTAGGAGAGTTATTAGGGCTCAAATGAAAAACAACGGGGTCAGGGGGAAGCGCTGGGTCAATTGGGAGTGTGTGGGCTTTGATATGAAGACTTTGTCATCTTTGGGTTCGACCCTCAAATCCTCAGAATAGGACTCGACTGAAGAGCTTTAAGGGATGTGCACACTTTCTCTCATGTGTAGTGGCTGCAGCAATGTTTTTATGAATGAATGAGTGAGCGAGTGAGTTCTGGATGTTGCTTACATCTGATTGCACTTTCTGCTGTCTGGTGGTTTACATTGTATGTACAGGAGCATGCATGCTTGCCACACAGAGCACTATGTACAGCTCCAGCTGTGTGTCTGTGTATACATATGTGTTTGTTCAGTGCCAGGTGTGCCGTCCCCTTTCTTTGTGATCAGCTCAACTGCGGATTGTGACATGGAAGCCCCTGCAATTTCCTTTACTCAGCTCTTTACCGGCTTCCGACTCAGTCATACCTCAGAGTGCGATTCCCTTCTGTCCTCCTCCTCATGTTCCCTTGCCTCCGCTTCCCCTCTTCCTCTCCTCCCGTGTAGCCGCTCCCTCCGGCTTTCTCGCTGTTTACCAAACACTCCAATGGCCTCCTCCTCCTCCTCCTCCCTCTTCCTCGCTCCCCGCACATGCATGTCTTTGTTTGCGCTCATCTGAGTAGAAAATGGTTCCCAACTACCGGCGGGGCTGCAGTGTGAGACAGGAGGCCTTAAGTGGTGCTCGCCGGGGGGAGAAACAAGGGGCTCGGGATGCTGCTGAGTGCTGCAGACGCTCCATCCACCTCCTCTGGGGGTGTAGAGGGGTGAGGGAGGGTGAGAAAGGATGAGGAAGATGGGGGATTCCCAGAGCTTTGTGCAAAGGGTGACTGTCATGGGTGGAGCTATTACAGCACAATTGCACTTTTTGCTGATTTACTGTAAATCTTTTATAAATTACAAGTAAACAACAGTCCTAACACTTTTTTTTGCGTTGATTTGTTCAACATAATGTACATCTCTATGATTATGTCCTTTTATACCTAGATGTGTTTGTAAATAAAGTAATCTCCATATACTGTAACTTGTGAATGTTGTAGACCTCCACACGTGTGAAAACACATGAGGGATCCCGGGAGATTTGGATTAAAAAAACAAACAAAAGGATTGGAGAGCGTGGGCAATGCATTTCCCAGAATTCAGCATGCAGTTTAAAACAATATTTGGCACAAAGGGATTAAACCTTTATCTCTAAACTTTTGCATCAGTCACAATCAGAGGCCGCCGCTACAGATCCCTGCAGACCAGAGGGAGAAACCAACAGACAGATGTGCGAGACAGATGTGTATGTATGTGAGTGTGTATGAGAGAGAGAGAGAGAGAGAGAGAGAGAGAGAGAGAGAGAGAGAGAGAGAGAGAGAGAGAGAGAGAGAGAGAGAGAGAGAGCGTGCTGCTGGGTAAGATGTAGGTATTATAAGTGGCTTGCTCCTGGATGACCAAGTAGGTCAAGAGAATCAAGGCGGTAGTGAAGGGGCTCACAAAGCTGTGAGGGGAAGGTCAAGCGTGAAATCCCTCCCTCCTTTCCACTGTGACCCCCCAGGGAGGAGCTGTGGACAAGCAGTGAGGCGTGTGTTGTACCAGAGTGGAGTAAAGACGGGGGCATAATATGTGGCATGTATCTACAGTATATGAAACTCCATGACCAACAAGTATCACTATACCCAAAAGGCCTACTTTGGTTGGTAAAAAACAATGCCTATCAGATCCAGTACACACCTGTACTCTCACCAAGAATACTTGCAACACAGGTAAAATAAAGGCGCTGCATTAGAAATTCGGACCATATCTATTGCCTCCACACGGCGGCCACAATGAGCCGGCGGCCGCAGCTAACCGTGCTAACAGCGCTAACAGCGCTAAGGGTGCAAAAGAGCCAACAGTGTTTACCTGGAGGGGAACGGCACAGTGGGTGTTACGCTTCCGCGATGATGCCGATGGTTGAGGCGGCGTTATTAGAGGTAACCGCCGTTTGATTGCAGTGCAGAGCGGCGACCATGAGCTAACCAGTGGGGCACGCTCACATGCACTAAAATGTGAGGCCTGCATGGCCATGTAAACAAAGTACAGAGAAGCCAGGACTACAACACTACAACACAGGATGACTGACTTCCTTCTCTGCTCAGGTATACCCTACTATATCTCTAGATAGAAAATAGTTGTTGGATGCTTGGTGCTCTGAATATCGTATAGAGCAGTGATTGTCAACCACTGTGCCGCGGCACACCAGTGTGCCGTGAGAGATCGTCAGGTGTGCCGTGGGAAAATGTCCAATTTCACTTAATTGGTCCAAAAAAATATTATTTAGTTGCCGCAAATGATTTTCCATTGTTGAGCGTCTGAGCTGCAATATAGTGGCTGGCAGAGTAATATAGAACAGGTCTGCACCTTCTTCTGTTATTAAACAAACTAAACGGCCGTATGTTATTGATCTTATCTACACAGCATGTCATTTCTGGGTCGCGTCTACAACTCTGCTCTGCTCTGTGTCGCACGCGGAGTTCTGCCTGATGCGCTGCACAGGTGAGACACAGCGGGGAGAGAGAGAGAGAGAGAGAGAGAGAGCGGCGAAAAATATGTCGCGTGCTTTTCACAATGGGATTTGCTGCTGAAGCTATCAGTATTTTAAGATATGAGCTCTCACTGTTAAAGCCTAACAGTTCATGTGTTTGCAGGTCAAGACAAACAGCCAGGAGCTCATCAATGACGTTTCTGACTCAGAGAGGCTCTGGAAATATTCTTCCAAAAGCCTGAAAAACACCCTGCAGTGATAAAGCCTGCTCACTTTGTGGTCGTCATTAAAATAAATGAACACAATGTTTCCTTTAAGTCAGTATTTATCAAACTGGGGCGGTATTTATTACAGGTGTAATACCTTTATTACAAGTATTTATTACAGGTGGGGCGCAAGAGGAAATACTGGTTTTAAATGTTCACCGTCCGCCGTTAACAGGTTACGCTGCGCATGCGCCGATTCTTGGCATTTCGCCAAAAGCCGATCTTTATGAGATCTCTGTGAGGTCGGCTTTCTGCTGTTGTGTCTCTCATCATTGAGCATGAATTGAGAGCCGTATCAAATCTACAACCCCGTTTTAAAAAGATGTGTAGAGGAAAGCAGCTCTAATACTGATACAACGTGATGCTCACTCATCTGCACTCATTCCGTTTTGTTTTGCAATAGCTTATTGTTTTCCACAATAAGATATTTAGTAGTAACTAAATATTAGTTCTTTTTTGCATAACTTTATTTTCATTTTTCTAACAAAGTGATAACACTTCTTTTTTTGTCTGATGGAGCAATCTGGTTTACTTGAAACACTGAATACTCTTCCATGCCAGTAGGTAGCGCAATAATGATCTACCATATATGCTGTGTTATGCTACAATGTGACATTTTGTAACTTTTTGGGTTGTTGGTGTGCCGCGGGATTTTTTTATTGTAGAAAATGTGCCGCGGCTCAAAAAAGGTTGAAAAACACTGGTATAGAGAACCTTCAACATATAAATTTGTGTTTTTTTATGCATTTTTATAATACATTGACTCTTTGGGAGTTGTGTCAAGCTAAATAATGCCAGCCTTGATAAACAGCCTAACCTCAGGCTCAGTGACAAATTTGTCAAATACAATTAGGAATGGTTCAGTGAACTTTCCATCACCCCGAGGAAAGTTTTTGACATCCAAATCGGGAATGTTTGAGTGCTCGCATTTTTATCAACTATCAAACTGACCACATGTTGAGGCAGAAATACATTTGTATGTGCTGCAGGTACATCTAATGGAGCACAGATGCTCTAGGTAGAAAGGGCTGGTAAGTGCTCTTATGAAATAAGGGAGAAATCCAGCTTTGTACAGGTGTGTTTGGCTGTTTGGGCCTGCCTGTGTGTTAGTGTGCATGTCCATTCATGTATTTCTACTGCAAGAAAAGGTGTACAGATGCATGCATGTTTAGTGTTTGTTTGCAATGCCTGCCTAATCTCTGCACAAGTTTGCATGCAAGACGTGTGTGTGAGAGTTTCATCTTTCCCTAAACAATTTATGTAAGCGTGTTCACCTGCTTCCCTCTGTTTCAAACTGTTTAGTTGTTTGGTGCCACTTTGTAATAAGCTGCTCTTTATAAAGGGTATTGGTGTGGTTTAAGCATGTATTATTATTTAAAGATCAGTGACAAACCATTAATAAGGAAAAACAGATTGTGATAAAAAACATTCCTCATTCAGCATCACTTGCATTGTCTGTTACTTTTATGAACCTACTACTGAATAACTCCTTATTAATATTAAGTACAAATATGTACAAAAAATTTGCTGCCCGAAAAACATTCGGGCAGCACATTAATAAGTCATCCTTTAAAGGCTTTATACATAACTCTATTGATGCTTGACAAATAATGTACTAATGCTTCATCTATAAGTTACAAGCCATTAATATGAATATATTTTGTCTTACCAGGTTGTGATCAAATGGCCACCCACCCTCTGGCTTCAGACGTTCTGGACCAAAATCCATTTGATAAAATATGTATTATTAATGGGATAGCAACATGTTATAACAAGCTTATTTATGAAGAGAAAGGATAAACACCAGCAATGTGTCTCACAGGAAAGCGATACCAACATTTGATCTGTCCAATCGGAATATGCATGTTTCTGTGAGCGTGTTTGTCTTTGTGTGAGAAAGTGAAAAGAGTTCTACTTGTGCGCCCTGCAGCCTGATGGCTCATCCTGTCACACCCTGTCGCCTTCATGTCACTGCTGCACGGCGGCTGCTTTTCTCGCCCTCTCTCCACATCAGCGCCCGGCAGCAGCGGCAGCAGCGGCAGCAGCAGCGACACGCCCACCGCCACTCACCCTCCGCTTCTGTTAAATGGTGGCAACTGTTTCTCTTTCTCCAAACACTTAAGAGTGTCGGCTTCATTTAACCTTTGGTGGCAGTACTACACATTCTGGATGAACTGGTTGAACACCCTGTTCTTTTGGTTTGAGGGCGAGAGATCTTCTCTCAATTCTGTCTCAGGCACCTGTAACCTCTTTTGTCGGAGTATAAACATTCACATTTATGAGACGAGCCAATGGTACAAATACAACGATGATTAAATGAAACAATGTATGATCATAAGAACAAAATGTCAGGGGTAGTAAATGGCTATATGGCTATTATATGCTATTATGACTGATTAGTGCCAGTATGTCCCAGCTGGCCAGCATGTTAGCAGTTAGCCCTCCAGCTACAGTGCAGTGGCCTAGTAGTCTAGCATAGCCAGGCGTATATCCACAGCAATGTGTCAGCGCAAAAAAAATAACCTGTCTGTTCATTCTGCTATAGGGGAAAAACACTGTGGCTTGTTTGTAATTTGGTTTAAAGGAATACAAACGTGTTGGGTGGCGATGAGCCCCGGATGCCACGGCGGTGCCCTTGCAAAATAGTACTTGCGATTAAAATGGGGTCATGAATTCAGAAGTATACATTGGGACTGGGTAGGACTGGGTTTTTCCCCCTTGTGTCTCCATCTTAAACACAGTGAACGAAAATGACTAACTTTAATTAACCATTGTCATTAATTAACTACAGAAAATGTAACTCTTTTCGGCTCGAGGTAATTGAGCTTCAACACATTTATAATTGCTAAACTTGCCAATGGTGGTCCCTTCGACGGTGATACATCATCGTCACAAAGACAGACGTTACATAGGAGCAGAGTGATCGATTTCCCCTGTGAGGAGAGGTGTTGCAATGCTTCAGGCTCGGATAATGAATGAACAGTAAACTCTTTTCGCCTGTGAGTGACAACTTGTAAGTGATGACTTAGAGGTTTCCTTTAACACGCTGTCCAAGAGTATAATGCAGCTGTCTTTTAAGAATGTCCCACTGAATTTTGGAGTTTACTTGAATTGAAAGTTCGTGAGGCTGCTAATGTGTTGAGTACATTTAATGACCTTTAGGTGTTTGGAGGGCGTTGAATCCTTTCCAAAACCTGAAAAAGAGAGGCGGTAGTTTTTCATCTGTCAACAGCCATGAGCTGAGTGTGAGGTTAAGTAAGGCTGTGTGAATATTTAGCAGGATCACAGAACGTAAAAGGAGTTCAGAGGTTGAACTACAGGTTTCCAACTTTACGACGAATCCGCATTTCGTCATATTTTGTCATGTGATAACGTGACGAGATATTTATTCTACAAGCAAACTCTCAAACTGTGCTTTAGGATAGCTGTTAATGCGATTTTTGCACCAAGTATTTGGTGCAGCCGCAAGTTGTTGATTTATGAAATGAGCTTCTGTGTGCAGTAAATTTGTCAAAGTAAATTTGACTCAAATTGAAAATAGAAAAATATATATATAATTTGGTCCGAGTCTAAATAGAGTAAAATCTACTCTTGCCTCAGAGTTAATAATTCAGAGTATTTTTTACTCTATTCGGTGTTCATATTTAAGTCTACATGATGATATATACTATAATTCTATATAGAATTAGATTCCAATTATATTCTATATGGAATTGGATTAAATTCTACATTGAATTCTATATAGAATTAGATTCAATTCTATATAGAATTGGATTAAATGATGTGTGTAGCGAGAGGTTTCATGACGGCTGAAACGTAACTTAAGGAACCGTAGTGAGCGTGGTCACGCTGTTTTACTCCAATAGATTTTATTCTGAATATTTGCTCCTACTCTACTGGCTACGCCTATTACGTTCCAAAATATTGAGATATTACTACTTTAGAGGAAAATATTAGTAACGCCGTAAAAATTACTCCCCCGTTTTTCCTGTGTACAAAGTGGGAGGTGGATAACATATAACAAAAGTCCCCAGTCATATTCAAACAGTTTGTATGATGTGATGTCCGAACTCATCTGAAAGTTGAAGTGAAGCTCAAAATGGGTAAAGGGTAAAAAAACATGAGCGATTGTACGTGTTGGTCACAAAATTAGTGTAAATAATTTGGAGGAAAAAAATTCAATGCCCACATTAAAATTATTTTGTGTTACGTACAAATATATGTGTATAGCTCATTTGTGGTATAGCTAAACGTTTATTCTTCATCTGGTAGTCTGATAGCTCATACTTGTTGCTCTGAGGAAGTTATTTTCATTGATTTTAAATTGATTTCCACGCACTGTTGTCCGTCACACAGCAGTGGAAAAAGTACTCAGATGCTTGACTGAAGTTTAAGTACCAATACAAATATGTAAAAATCCTCCATTACAAGCATTTAATATAGTTGTATTGTCATTCTTAATACTGATGCAACAATATATGAGCCACATTTTTGCTGTACGTACAGGCATAGGGGTCATTTTTTTTAGGGACGACTTTATGTTAAAAAAACAAAACCACTGAGTTTTTTTTTTTTAAACATCATGGTTGGGCTTACAATGACTACATACAGTTAGGTTTAGGCAACAAAACCACAAACCCCAAACCACAACGCGTCAGTATTTTTGGATAGACCAGCTTTGACTGTTGCTTAGTCACGTGGATGCCATTAATATGTGTGTGTCCACCACAAAAAAAGGATCCTAATTGACTTACCATTAGCATTATTTTTCGTCCTAAGCAACACGAGAAAAAAAAAAACTAACCGAATTTGTTTCCATGTTCCTGAAACAAATAGATTACATTCCATGACAGTAACTACAGATGTTAAATAAATGTAGTGGATTAAAAAAAATAAAAAAATCCCTCTGAAATGTAGTAAACCACAGTACTTGAGTAAATGTACTTAGTTACTTCCCACCGCTCCTCCCTACATGCAAACAGCCCATGTGAGAGGGGGAAAGTGTGTATATGTGTATTAGTGAGCGGGAGGCGGGCCTGTTGGCGGAGCGGGTCAGCGGGCAGAAAGGCGGTGGGCCGAGCCGGGAGCCGCAGCCCCTCCCGGGGGTCAGGGCAGAGAGGATGAAACCTGTCATTAGGGAGGTGAGGGGAAGAAAGCTCTCAGCGGGGGTGGGCATTGTCCTGGGGGCGGGCGGTTAGGGATGGCTCTTTAGTGCCTCAAATAACACGGCCCCCGGCAGCCATTGTCGCGGGGTGAAAAGGCCCAATGGGGGGGGTCACAGGGGTGAGGGGGCAATTCTGAACAGTGGTCAGTGGGAGAAAGGAGTCCGTGGGTGAGGAGGGGAGAGGGATGGTGAGTATGTGAAGGGGGGGGGGAGCTTTTATACAGTTGTATTCCTCTTCTTTGTTGACAGCTCATCCAGAACCAGGTTCCTGTGGTCTCATGAAACCTCAGCAGATTCAAGCGTGTGAGGATGTTTCTGTGCTGCAGAATCAAACCTCAGATATTTTATATATATATACATTTCATCGCTTGTGATTTTGCACACGGGCACATTTTGCAGGTTTCTGTATGTGTGTGTTTGCGCTTCCTCGTCCTGCAGCGGGGGTGTGCAAGCGTGCAGGTTGAATAGCAAAGGTTGACATCTATGCCAGAGCTCAGGACCTTTCACTCGTCCGAAGTGTTTTAAGGGAACGGGTCACACAGATAATGGGGAACCCGAGAAAAAAGACCAAAGACCAAAGCTGTGGTCTTTACTGGAGGTCGTGGACGGAGCCTTTGACGTCCTGTCACTTCTCTGAGCAGCAGACAACAAATAGGACACAATATATCTAGATGACAGCTTAAGTTAGTGATTGCATTGGCAACCAATTCTCCTGCGGGTTTAAGAAAAATGAGAAAGTGTGTGCACATGGGTTTGACAGAATTAATTGATTAATAGATCAAAACAGAGACATGTGCCTATTTCTTGGGAGTTTTGACTCACAAGATGAAGTAGTTCATTTCAAACGGCTTTTGTTGGTCCCTGAATCTTCCCAGACTTAAATTGAGAGGCAATTTGATGTAATTGGCTAAATGAATTCCTTTTTACATTAAATACAGAGACAACATCTAAATTACTTTTCTTTTAGCCCTATGGATATCGCAAAGCTTACTCTCTTTTTTTTTGCCTGCTTCTGCGTTCTCTATTTTCTCACTCTTCTTTAAAACAAACCTGAAAATATTCCTTTTAAACACTTTTTTTCCAAATGGCATGTAGCTAATGATGTATACTTTACTTTTATATGTCAAAGCTGTTCCCACAGCCAGAGCACCTAATAAACTGATAAACTGAACCAATTACTGACTCCATTAGAGGGCTTTCATCCAATCCCAATGCACTGATGACTTTAGAGGGCCAATAAAACTGCTAGGTTGTGACCTTAACGTTAAGGGACCTTAGCAGAACGAGAGGGGACAGACAGGGGTCAACAACATCTCACACTTGTCACACCCCAGTGTGAAAGTGTTCACGTCTCTTTTCTGTATCAATACTGCTGGAGATTAGGCAAATTGAATTGTTAGAATATTAAAAAGGGAAATAAAACAAAGTAGAAGTCACAGAAATGTCATACTTTTATTTGTTTAATCCATTTTATTGTGGACTCATTTGTTTTTTGTCATTTTGGGGATCTTAAAGATTCAATGTTTGTACATTTTTGACATGAACACAATATTTTTAATTATTGTGTGGATATATTAATTGATTTGTCTACTCAACAGAAGAGAAGCCTTTACTTTAACAACGTTGTCACTCAGGATACTGAACGGTTAAATCGTAATTAAAGAACTAGAGACTTTATTTTTGTCATATTACATACATGAATTTTGGTCTTTGCATTTAACCCATCCATAGCAATTTTAGGAGCAGTGGGCTGCTGAAAAGCACCCAGGGACCAACTAGGGGTTCAGTGTCTTGATCAAGGACACTTCAACATGCAAACTATGGGGAGACTGTGGATCGAACCGGCTACCTTGCGGTTTGACGGCCACTCATCCCATGAGCTACAGCTCAATTGAAATGATGGTTTAATTATTTGACCCTGAAATTATTTTCTAACATTCGTTGAACATGGGTACATATGGATATCACTGCAATGTCCAGTATAATACAATAGTAAGATATAGGATAAATTATAGCACTTTTAATTTGTAATTTAAAAAAAATCTTGTCATCTTTAGTTTGATGCTTGAAGGTAAGGTAAGGTAAGGGAGTTTATTGTCATCGTAAAACATACAACGAAATTAAGTTGGCGAGAAGACAACATATCTCCTTTATAGTTACACGTGTGTTTTTCGTTCAAGGTTTTTAATTCACCAGCTGAACTAATTTCTGTGCTCTTCTGATTGGACAATCAAGACGACATCTATGTGTGTATATAAAGTAAACTGTGTGATGATTGTCTTGATGACGGTCAAACAAATTATAGAGTTCATTTTCCAAATCGTGCAAAACTTTCCAAGAACAAATGTGTTGAGGATGTATCTTATAGTTTCTGCTACTGACGGGTAACAAGCTAAATCATTTACATGTATTTTGGTTGTACGTGACAGGAGGAGGAGGGGGGAGTAGTTTGATAAATTGCAGGTGTATTTGTTTGTTTTGTCTGCGTCAGTGGAACATTAGTGAGGTGAAGAAATTAGCAGCAGGCCTCATTGAGAGGCCTAAAACTGTTGCAGCCTGAATTATAGGGAAAATGGAGGGAAGGAGGAGAAGGAGGAGGAGAGAAGCAGGCCTAATCACTTTCCCTGCTGACTTCACAGGAGGGAGGGAGGTAAAGATCACAGCTCCACCAGCACATTGCAGCCGTCCTCCTCTCCTCCCGGCCTATTGAAGAAGGGCCCGGGGGGGCCAGCTCCCCTCCTTCTGCCCACAAGGCTATTGAAGGAGTGATGGATGGCTTCATAAGGAGACTAGATCCATGTCTCATTCACAAAATATCTCCCTCTTTAAATGACTCTTTCATTTTCAGTCTCTTGCCGCCTGCATTCGGTTTCTCACTGATAACAGCCCTCGCTTTTTCTTATTCTTTTATTTCCCGTCTACTTGCGTTGGTCCCCCACCTCTTTCTTTCTTTCTTGCTTGTGGATGAAGGAATGTTCCCCTCTCCGTCTCGTTCCTTCACTCTTTCCGCCCAAGGCTTGGGACAGATGTGGAGGCCTTCCTTTCCCAGCATTCCCTTGGGAGAGTGGGGACAGGTCTTAACACCCTTTTTGGAGAAGGGAGGCGGGAGATGGGGGAGGGCAGTTTGTTGTCCGAAGGGTCACGTATTGGGAGTCAAGTGATGCATAAGTAATGCTTTGTTTGGACTGATCTGGGGGAAGGAATTTACTGGATTTGCCTGTAATTGGGTTATTTTCCTTTGAAACGGCTCATGAAACAAAGATTGAGAAGGTGAAAAAGGTCAATGTATCATGGGAACTATTATAAAAGTCGACTTTTATAACAATGATGCCTTAATCAGCACAATACTATAAGACATAATTATAGAAGTATAAAACCTGAATCTATTCATCCAATTTCAAGTTAAAAATGAAGGGGTGAACGCATCAGAGGCTTACAAGAAATCAGGTTATTGAAAGAAATCAGGTACAGTCATAGAAGTAATATATATATATATATATACACAGTGAAATAAGACCCTCTGCTTTTGGTCAGTAATCTGATGCCTGATACAACATGCTGCATCCTGTTTTATTATATTTTTGTCACCAGCCAAGACAGCGTGTGGCTGGTTTTTGTCAGTCGGAGTGTGGGTCATCGTGGCCAAATGTGGTCCAGGATAGAGGTTTTGAGTACTTCTCCAGGCAGTGGTGGAACGTATTTTGGACAGGCTCTACGCAGTACAGTGGCATGCCGTGCATTTTCGACCTCGGCCTTCAGTGCCATGTTGTCCACATCAGGGGGGGAAAAGTGTCCCGGGAGTTACTGTCAGACCGACCCACTCAATACATGGCGCGCTGCCCACTACACGGCGCGTTCATACAGACTGTCATGTGTGGACAGCAGACGCTCACTCTACTATACGGCCATTTTTTTGGTACTATTACGGGCATTGAGGGAGTTCACACGGGGTGTGTGGACCGACCTGCGGAGCTATGTGCAATTACGCAGCGCTTTTCGGTCGGATGCCTCCAACCTCGCCTCGGCGATGTTGTGCATCCTGGCTGACCGACTTGACCAGCCCAACCCCGTCGGGTTGCTGCGTCATTAACGGACAATGCATGTTGTCCAAATCAACAACCAGTCACATTTAGTTATAACAAAACAACCCAATAAAACGGTGGCACTAAAACACTGCACACACAAGACATCTCCGGCGCAGCTGCTGGCACCTTGGTGAGGGGAGAGGCGCGGGACCAGCCCCAGTCCCGGCTCGACCAGCAGCAACAACAGCTCTGTGGCTTGTTTATGATTAAATACGACTGCAGATGTAAAAACAGTGACACAACCAGCATTTAACCCATAACCCCTCTGTGTGAAAGGCGTCATCAGTCAATCTACCAGCAAGTCCGTTTCTCAGGCTTCAGCCTGAGATTCTAGGTTCTAGCTTCTTCTTCTTCTCCTTCTTTCGTTGAAAGACGTCACGCTGCCCCACTGACCAATCACAGCGCATGTTAATTGTCACGCTGGGCCACTGACCAATCATACATCCACGCCATTTCGCGGGCGCTGCACGTCAAAGAATACACCCAGCTTGTCAAACTGAAGATCCGATTTGTTGAAGTCCATGACAATCAACCACAACGTCCACTCTCCGTGTACTTTAATCTGCAAAGGCCTGCTTAAACTGCTTTGCTGACATAGAGACACAGGAGGAAAAAATCTGATTGGATGAAAGCCTGCAGCACTGAAAGCAGTGCTGCAGGCTGGAGATAGAGCAACAGAGGAAGACAGCAGGTGTGCAATGAGAAAATAAGATGATAGGGAAAAATAGTTATAATACATTTAAAATAGCTATAACTTTGTGATTCTGTTTAGGCCAGCAGAGAAGGCTTAGCAGGCCCTGACGGCCCACCACTGACGTAGGACATACTATTATGATGGGGCCTTGCATGCTAATTATGAACGACACAACACACACCATCAGGTATATATTTTACCAACAATGTGTTGTATTTACATTTGAATGTGTTACCTAGGCTATTGTATTGGGAACTCTCTACGGGTCTGGCCCAGTGAAACCGCACTGCCTGCACTGTCTATTTACGCCACTGTTGCCAGAGCAAGGATGCCAGAAGTTGTTGCAGAAATCCGCCAGGTGTGTCTGTAACGACCACTGCTGTATTGTGTGATTGAATGAATACAACCAGTGCTATAGTCATCAATCAGGCCTCATTTAAACTCAAACACATTTATTGTTATACAAGCAATGGACTCAAAGTTGTACAGTGAGTATTGTGCCCAAACACAAAGGTAAACTCACTAAGCTGTCTGCCGCAGCTGAGCTGTTACCTGTTAGCATTTAGCCAAACACACTCAGCAGTGTGTGTAGTGGTAGCTCCGTTAGCTGGTAGTCCAAAAAATAATAACAGTGTGCAAACTGTTTCCGCCCCACAGTGTCTCTGGCAGCAGAGTAGCGGCTGGGGGTCGATGTTGCACTCCGCTGTGTTATCATGAGCCCCTGCCGGCCAGGTGCCGCTTAAGAATGGTGAGTGAGGAGTCAGCAGGCAGTCAATGGCAGTATGACACAGGCAATAACAGGTGTTTTGAGAAAGTGTGAGTCCCCGCAACCGAAAGAGGTCCTTGAGCATGCAGCCATAACCAGGCACCCAAAGTGTTGTCCAGTTTGCTGTGGCAGAGCTGCACACTCACTCACTCAGTCATGAACGCACACAGTCACACACAGAACCAAACAAATATGCTTATGCCTGGCAGCTCCTAAAACTCGCTTTGTCGGTTCAGTCGACAACCATAGTGATGCTTCAAGCTAAATGTTAACATCAGCATGCTAACATGCTCACAATGACGATGTTTACAAGTTGATGTTAAGCAAGTATAATGATTACCATGTTCACCATTTCTTAGTAAGCAATAAATATAGTACAGCTGACACTGAGGGGAATGCCAGTTTGGCAGGTAGTTGATCATAAACTGGTATTGCACAAATTTAAACACCTCGGTAACAGACAGAGTTTACGGAAATAATTAGCCTAATAAATAAGACTGAAGGCTGGGAGAGTAACTTGAGCAGCAGTCAAAAGTGGCAACAAAGTTTGATTAATGTATTTGTACGAATTTAGAATTTAGGTGTTTTATGTGTTAAGTTAACTTTGTGTTGCTATTAGCCAATTAAATCAATGTAATGTAATTACATTCCAGTGGCGTTGTAATTTATTGCCATGGCTACTTTTCTGTTCAGCTCTCTCGCTGGTTTGATGGTGTCACGGCTGGTATTTCAGAACATTTTGGGATGGCTCTTGATTGTTTTAATGGAGAGAAACTTTGCAAAGAGTGCGTTCACTTGCATGCTGAGTAGAAAACTCAAATCTAGTGATCACAAGTGACATATTGTCCGTGCCGAAGACAGTCTGTATACAGTCAATGCATATCTGTGCCTTAAAACATGTGCCTTTACTGTTCAGCCTGCTGGTTATCCTCTCCTTCCTCCTCATGCTGTTGGAGTGACAGCACACTGTGGTCGTGCTGTGAGGAGCCATTCAGGCCTCGCGGCCTCCACGGCACAGGCGTGAAAATCGGCTACATTTAATCAGCCACGGTGGAGGATTTAAAGAAAGGGATCAAGAGAGCTTTGTCTTAATGGATTGGCTACAGTTTAGGGCTCCAGTACACAGAGTTATACCTAGTTAAAAGCACATTACTTGCTAACAATATAACTCAAACCACATGGCACTTCCCTAAAACTTACTTGGCTTGGATCTTTATTTCACATTTAGAAATGCAAAATACGTTGGTTCTCATATTTTTTCTATGTTATACCTCTGCGTTGGAAAGCCGACTGAATTTGTGCAGTTTGACCCGAAGATGATCGTGATTGATTCTTCAGTCAATCATTTCATCCATATTCAGAAAACAGAAAGTTAGGGAATAAGTCATCTTTTGTGTATTGGGATTACATGAAATGACCCACACATACAGTGGGACAATTCTTTCAGTCTGTCTGTACATTAAAATTTCAAGCTTACGGCCATGGCAATTTTTACCAATACAGTGAGGCCATACAAGACGGAGGCGGCATTCAGAAAAGGACCAGTGCAGTCAAACAAAGCACTAAATCAAGTGGCTTGACACATGCTCACCAGACAGTTTGCCGTTTGTCACAGCGCCTGAATGGAAATAAAAGCAAAGTTGTGGACGCGTCGGGGTGATCGGCATTGCTCAGATGCTGCACAAGAGGCCTTTTCAGACAGCTGCAACACTGATTACATTGTGTGAAGGCCAATCAAAGGGGAAAATGACGAGAGCAGTCATGCTGGACACACACAATGCACAAATGGCAGCGGTCAGATGGTGGAGGAGAGAGATTTTTAGAGACGCATTTTGGGAGACATGGTCCGACGTATGGGAAACTCTCAGTAAATCACTGAGAAGCGTGCAAACGACTTTGTAAGATCGAAGTTAGTTCTATTCCAGAAGCGAGTTAAACTATCACGGCTTCTTTTGCTAAATGGTTTTCAAGTACAGGGAAATAAGCAGAGTGGACCTGTGTCCTAAATTCATGTAAAATTGGTAAAATATGTTCATGACATTATCTTTGATTTTCAAGATATACATAAACAGACAAAACATGTTTTAATTGTTCTAACAAAACAGATTATATGTGCTTTAAGTTTTGTAGTAATTTAGTAAAGAAATACTGAGGATCTTCTGACTGTATCCGCTTAGAAACACCACCTAAAAACTGAAACTTTTGAATAACTTCATCTGAACTTCAGTTATTTTGGGTCAATTCACCCAAATTACAAGTTTACCTCGAGTGGTATCTAGCCATGCATATAGTTTTGGTTTTATTTGAGATGAAGGCATAAGTACACATCAAACGAAGTCCTTGTCGGATCATCAAACAGCATTTGAAACCTTCTCTGCTCCCACACCTTTCCGCCAGACCAGTTTTTGTAACTTTCCAAAACCATCAATCTGACAAGCATGCCCACTTCCTGTGGTAATTAGCCAGATGTGTGGACTTCTTCAAGCTCTCATCTTTCAGCCTTCACACAACTGCTTATGACACTTTGCGTACGTATAAGCACTTTTGCCTCCAGACATGGACAGACGGCAATGGTTCGTTTCAAGCAGACTCTTGGCCTTATTCATCTCTGATATGTCTACCACCACCCCAATGAAATGGCATATGAATAAGTGTTGATCTATTGATCTTGAATATCTCAAAACTTGGGCAAATAAAACCAAATCTAAAAATGCAACCAAAAACCACAAAATTAAGGATTTGAGTGAGAAAATGTGACTGAACAAGTCAACATTTCTATTTGAAATTGGAAATATAATGCCCTGAATCTGAATGGACCAAAACAAAGTTATAGAACGTGCGTGTGCAGTGCTCATGCAATCAAATGTATCAAACAACCTTCACTGCCACTAACGAGGAACTTACATCAGTGACCCCGACTACCAGGTCATATTCGCTCACAACCTTTTGGGATGGTAGTTGAGATGGAGATTTTGAGGCAGGTGAGACTCCAAACACACAAGAAATGTTATTTACAGAGACGCAAAACACAGAGTGACACCACATAAAAACAGAGTCAGGGGGCAAATGACAGAAACACATGGCTGTGACCCTCTGTTTGACTCTTTATCCAGTCTCTTCCTCTCTGTTGATGAGGACAATGATGAGGATTGTGGCGACAACGACGATGATGAAGATGACGGTAATTTTAACAAGTAATGGCTTTTCCGTTGTCCCTTCACTAAAACCCCTCAAAGCTTTAACAGCTCTGTTACGTCTTTGCTTTGTGAGGGATGCAATGAAGGGATTTTGAAAGTTTCTCTCTCCGTCTCACACACACACACACACACACACACACACACACACACACACACACACACACACACACACACATACTCTCTCTCTCTCTCTCTCTCTCTCTCTGTCTCTCTGTCTCTCTCTCTCTCTCACACACAACTTCTCTCTCACACACACACACACACACACACACACACACACACACACACACACACACACACACACACACACACACACACGCACACACGTGTGTATCTGCTACCTACATATCAGGAATAATTTTGATCATGTGCTTCACAGGAACCGCAGAGTGTTCGGCCTCAAATGTGTGCGTGTGTGCGTGTCTATGCGTGTGTGCGTGCATGTGCGTGTGTGTGTGTGCGTGCGTGTGTGTGTGTGTGTGTGTGCACCCGTTCATGTGTGGGAGGGCTGCTAGAACAGGGGATTTTTTGTGTCGGGGAAGAGAGAGGCTTGGGCACTTCATCTTCTCTTGTGTGCACTGCCAAAAAGGGCAGAGGTCAAAAGTCAGGGCGATTGGAGAATTCCGCGCTGCATGCCGACAGATCAGGTTTCAAGGGTGGGGGAGGGTTGCGGATCGCCCTAGAGGGATAGGTGCTTGTGTGTGCGTGTGTGTGTGTGTGCGTGTGTGTGTGTGTGTGTGTGTGTGTGTGTGTGTGTGTGTGTGTGTGTGTGTGTGTGTGTGTGTGTGTGTGTGCGAGCATGCATGTGCGTCAGTACACGTATACATGTATGGTGCCATGAGTGCACGCATGCTCGGCCTGCGTGTGCACAAATACGTGTTTATGTGTGAGCTTGTTCGGGCTGCCCCCTTTTTTTTTAAACATCTTTTTGCAGCTTTAGTGCTCAGAGCATTTGGAACTTTCTCTTGATGTTTACTGCTTTGTGGGAGTCATTTGGAGGAGACTCGCCCATCATAAGGCAACACCTAAGCTCCCCTGACCTCAATGTCACATTGTCCGCAGTTGAAAGACATCTATTCCAGAAATGCTTTAGATCCATTTTGGGCCGCTGGTCAGTCAGGAGCTCTGAAACCTGTCATGATTTGTAAAATAACAAAGTACATTTTTCTTTTTATATTTGCTAATTCTTGTTAGGATGAAGCACTTTGAGTGCTCAGATAGTTCTGTATTCTGCCTATTGGAGACAAAATCTGAAGCCTCCTTAACTAAGCAGGAGAAGAGACGATACATTTTATGCTACAGATTATGTTCCTTGAGTTGTTTTACTGCTTAAAATAATGAAACAGTTTTACAAAGGATGGATGAAACGTATATTAAACATTAGTTAAGACCATTTTACATTCAAATGAATCCAAAAGCTGCATTCTCAACAGACAGTAAAGAACTTATAGAGGGATTACCGATTGAAGAGTCTCTTTATAAAAAGAAGAAAAAAAACGTTTAACGCCTCACTCAGTTAGAGTTTAAACTGTCGACTCAACCGCAATCAATCCAGTGCGACGCATCCTAGGTTTAAACATTTAGCAGAAGGTGCAGTCATTCAAATGGTTTGAGATGCAAAGGAGTACAGACCTCAGCGACCATTGTGGCCTTTGTAACTGATCATTAACGAACATGTGCTCCGGGCCTCCTGGTGGCTCCTGGGGAGCCCGGACTGATCGCCACAGCTGTGTTTCTATTGTGCTTACCCGCGGTGCCGAAAAATAACACAACACTCCGGCTCTGGCAATGTGCTGGAATTTGTTGTATTTACTTTTCAAAGCGTAAAGAAGCAAAGAAACAAAAATAACAACAACAAAAGGGTCAGTGGTCCAGAACGTAGGAAACATTCAAGAGGATAACGAGGGCGATTATATGAAACTGGAAATCAGGGAGTGATTTATGTTGGCATGATGTGAAAGTTTCTTTAGGGATGATAATGTTACATGAAAACTGAAGAGACTAAAGGGAAGGTAGTGTGAAATCTATCGGGATGACTTAGTATCTCACTGTAGAGAAACTTAAACTCAAAAGACAGATGCTCAATGACGGCTTTGTTCTGGGGCCATATCTTGTTGGTTTTAATTACACATTATATCAGAACCATGAGATTTTAGATCTATAAAAAACACTTTTCAATTTAGACACTGATGCCCTTTGCAGCAGCTCAATGAACTACAAAACTTGCTGAAACAACGTCAAATGCTACGCATTACAATACAAGCTCTTTGTCAGCTGTTTCAATGTGACAAAGAAAACTGGCCAGCTTCCTCATGACACTTGCTTTGACTTATATTCTGCCTCACAATATGAGAATTGTAGATTTATGCATTTGGTTGTCTGTGGTTTTTGTGGTCTTCGTGGTAGGCAGAGGAAGTGCCATACTTTGACTGTGCAATGACAGCAGATCCAGAACAAGTAGTCCTCTTTCCATTCTTCTGTTTTCAGGGAAGAAATTGGGGTCAAAGAATCTGCAAAATGACACAGAACAAATATTGTACTGTATGCAAGCAGCAGTGTATGCAAATTCATTTAACCCCATAACCGGCCAGCTGGATGGGCATCGGTCATTACAAACTCATACTGCGCAGCCAAATAAACCCAGTTTTATATTAAACTCTTCTGGTAATTTGAAAGTTTCCAAAGATACGAAACATATCTGTCTGAATTTAGAGGAAATGTGTTTTAGACGATAACAAGAAATCTTGAATATTTCCACTTTATTTTACTTGAGTCTTGGGTTTGACTATTTCACTGTAAACCATGAAAATCATGAAACCTAAAAACAGAGCTGGAAACTGATACAGAAGATGCATGCCATAGTCTAACAACCTTGACTTTTAGGTTTGTTCATACTTCAATATGAGCACAGACAGCTGTGGACTTGCATAATTCACTAATATATGTATTACGATCATGCACACAGCCGTGTTCCACACATGTGCACGAGAAAACAAGATGTCGACCATGAACAGGAAGAAGAAGAGCTCCTTTGTTTGCTGTATTTTGCTGAATGACGAAAAAAGTAAAAAAGAGAAAAGGGTGTGTTCGGCTGCTTTATATGGAGCAGGGGCACGAGTGGACAATCCGGTGCATCGCTGCAAGAGATGAGAAGCATTTTGAGTGTGGTCCAATATTTTGGATGGCTTGGACCACGGTGCAGACCCTCACAGTCACACAGAAAATCAAAAATGGTACTCCAGTGAAAATGGTACCATTTTACACTTCTAAAAACGGTACTCCAGTCATTCAAAATCGCACAGCCATAAAATCATAGAACATAATGGTCAAAATTGAAGCAACAGTGGCTATCCTGACTTTAAGCTTTGCTATTCTGGATCATACGTTTCCCACAATGCAACAGGGTAATGCAACCATTTGTTTGGTTAAATGCCCTAATCTTTCAAACTCAGTCCATAACTCAGGTTTCTTGTCAAACATTTTAATTCTCTAATTTATGTTAACCCTCCCTTTTTTTAAATTTTTATCAGACTTCATAAAGCTCCTCCAGAGCACAGCCTGGTTTCACTCCCAGGGCGTCAAATACCAAGACCTGGGCAGTAGCCCTTTGGCGTCTTGATACCAACGCACAGGGTACTCTTTGCCGTCTGCATGAGACACGGGGCTTTCTAACAACATTTAATTTGAACCCATCCGCATCATCATTCGACGCACAGAGCAACGGGCGTAGTATTAAGAGCGAGAAAGGGGTGGGAGGGATGCTGGATGGGTCAAACAAACGGCAGAAGTTGAGTCATTTTTATGTCACATGACATGATGCCACTACGTCATACAACGGTACGTCTGTGGCTTACTTCACAAACGTGCTTGTTAACCATGATGTTTATTTTTCTAACCCTAACCACAAAGTTTTGGTTGCCTAAACCTAAACCTCGACCGCTTCACAACGTTAACCACGTGTTACAACCTCGACCGCAACCATTTCATAATGATAACCACAAGTTACAACACCGCTTCATAACGCTAACCATGTGTTACGACTCCACCTGCGACCGTCTCACAATGGTGCGTCGTAACACTGTGAACCGGGACTGTTTCACAAATGTGACGCCGACCTGTCAAAATACCACGAGCAGGACCGATGATCACGTTGCAGAGCCACACAAGACGTTCTACATCTGTTTTCACGGGCATGGTCGTACTAACCATGACGAGAAAACAGACCTTTGTGTGTGTAGAAGAGGTGGAGTGCCACTTTAAGGGCAAACTGAATGTTATTAAGGGGTTGAAAACGTTTTCACAGGCCAGATCTGTCAGAAGGCCTGTGCACGATGTGTATCTGAATGTGTGCGAACGTATATTTAGAATTTCCACAATCCCAGGCTCCACCAGTTTTTACACTTCTAAAACTAGCTGGGCTTTTGTTTTCTCGGTTACTGCCGCCCTGCTGCACGCACGCGCTCGCACCAGCACCTGTGCTCATGTTCAAAAGCATGAACGTGTTATCCACTCACACGCCTCACTGCCTTTACTTCTTTCTCTGCATGGGGAAGTTGTCACTTAAAAAAGGCCTGTACACTCTGTATCATATCCTTTACTGCCCCTTTCATGCTTCGCTGTAGTTTTCTTTTCTTTTCTTTTTTTGACATGGCCCGGGATCATGAAAGAGTGCAAACGAGTCATTGATGGATCGGATGGAGCAGACTAAACGTGAGGCTTGACCTCCCTCCTTCTTCCCCCCCCCTTCTTCCACTCCCCGGGCTGTTTGAGCAGAGCGTTCGGATCAGGACAGAATCTCAGGCCTTAATAGAGGAAACTCATTTCTGGTCTGTATCTTTGATGCTGAGCCCGTTAACAATGCGTCCTTTCTGTGGCTGGGTAAGAATTGGCCAGCAGGGTTCCTGCGAGAGGGGAAAATGTAAACGGGGGATTAGCCGGACTAATGGTCCCCAACTTGTCGTTGATGTTAATTAGCGTTAATTAGGACCCCCCTTCATTTAGCAGGTTGGATTGAAAGGCGTAGGCGAGCTGCTGGTGTTTTTGCACACAAATTCTCACGCACGCGTTTTCACACTGGCACGCACAAGCCGGGGCACTTTCTCGTTAATTTCAGCATCTCGTTGGCGCTCGCACTCGTCCACTGACGGCTTCCTTCTGTTTGTTCTGTGCTCGTTGTCAGAGGCCATTTGCTCTCGCCACAATGACTCCCTTTCACTGGGTTTGATCTCTGTAGCTATTCCGCCTCCTCTTTTCGAGTGGTCAAGAGAAGAAACCACCATTCCACCTCGACTCTTTGCACAGCCCTAAAACCAACCATCCCCCTCCCCATGCGTGTGTTTGTGTGTCCACTGATCCAGGGGAATGACAGGATTTGGGACCTTTTTGCTTCCAAGGTTCCTCCACTGAGACATAATCGGTCACTTTGTCAGGTCGGTTAACCCAGTATTGTCCCGGAGGCCCCTTAGAGCTCCGATCCCATTCAGCTTGCTAGTATCTCCCCCCTTCCCCTCTGCTTGTGGTGGCAACTTTTGTGCAACATGTACATGTGCCAACACACACACATTTAGGGAACGGGGGGGGGGGGGGGGGGGGGGGGGGGGTGTACACGTGCACACAAACACATAAACACAGAGAGGGAATGTCCTGCATGCTACCTGAGGCTTGTTTTTACTTTGACACGGCCACCCCTTCCAACAGGCTCGCTCTCAGGTTCGGCGTCCCAGCGGGATTCAGTGGTGTGAAATGGAGGGCCCACAGCTTGCTGCTGGTGGGAGTTAAGAGAGAAGACATGGGGGGAAAACGCTTCTCTCTGGCCAACACCTGGTATCACTTTATTAACCCTCGGCTGTCTTGACCCCTGGGAGCCAAGGAACAGCAGGGCCAAAGGGGGCCGCGAGGGAGTGAGAGGTGGGGGGCTGGAAGAGGAGATGGGGTGCAAGGGGTGTATGGACGTCACCGCACAGCCTTTGAAGGGGGAAGCGAAGCCCCCGCATCGGAGCCCCTGCGATGACTTTACCAGTACTGTGACCCCCCTTGACCCTGACACCCCTTTCTGCCCAACCCAAAACCCCGACCCTCTCTCCCTGCAGCTGCTGGTTCCCATTGGCCCGCCGCGGGCCGCTGTGGCAGAGGGGAAGGAGGAATGGACGGAGAGAAGGAGAGCGAAGGAAAAAAGGGAGAAGGACGGGGAGAAGCAAGAAGGGGGCTATGCAAAAGGTCAACTGTTGGTCAGAGATTTTTATTGGGAGTGCAGGAGGGAGGGAGCGGGAGTGGGAGTATGCGTTAAAGACCACCGTCTGAGATTTTAACTGCAGGGAGGGGAATTTGGCCTTTTTCCACCCCTACACACGTTGAGCAGCTCGAGGACAGGCTCTGGGTAGACCTGTGTGCTAGCGGCCAAACACTGAAGTACAGAGGAGTTATGTGAAGCGACGCCCCTGGGCACTGCGGGATCATTTCAACTTCAACAGCTTCAGTGAATGATTTGGGTCGCACGGGGGTACGCTGCATGTTGACCGGCGCTGCACAGCAACCAGACAGCAAAGTTGAGAGAATTCACTTACGTCGCATGCATTGCTTATTCAGGGTACTGAAGATCTCTCGGGTCACGTAATTACCGTCGGATAGTAGGCCTGTGGAAATTCCATCAGAGGGACGTCATTCTGGAGGATTAGCGCTGATCCAATCAGAGGTTACGATCGGTGTGAGGCAACTCTAAAAACCCTATATGATCCTCTGATTAGTTGCTGGCACAGTCGATAGGGATTCATGATCCACAAATAGAACCTGTAGGAACAAGTTAGCTCCTCTGACCTTTCATCAAAATCACCATCAAGATGCTTGCTGAACAGTTGGCAATCTCACCTGAACTTCAGACAACTGATGCACTTTTACAGTCAAAGATAGGAAAGTAGGGCCGCAACGTAGAATATGAATTGATCGATTGGTTACTCATATCAAATGTGAGACAGTTGTGTAAAATGGCTATCACAGTTTCCAAGGTGATCCAATCACTTGTTTTGTCCGACCTACAGTCCAAACACACAAAGATGTTTTAAAGTCTCAAAGAGGTTTTGCGAGGAGGGTGTTTCATTTGTTCGTCTCTGCCCTCACCATCAATCTAAGTTTAAGAGGTTAATGTGCAATCGTAATTTTGTGACATCCCAACTAGCTTGTAAGCAAATGGTGGCTCAGTATGCAACTCACACGAGTGGGATGTGGAAACTTGAAACCTCCAGTTCCCATATTCTGAGAATGGATTTAACGGTGAATTAGGAGACATCTTATGTGCAACAGTTAGATTAGATACTTGTTTACCTATTTATACCTGGATACACAACTTATTATTATTGAGGGACAACGAGTAGATGGGCTCTTTTGAAGTTTAATTTACTTTTTGTGGAATAAAAAAAAAAATAATCCGCTATGTCTTCAAAAGAGTCTGGAGGGGATCTTTAATGTACAGTAATACAGAGAAAAGTAGCAAACCCTAACAGTGAATGTTTTGTAATTTTTAACTTCATTAGTATTTGGTTAACGAAATGGTCGATTCCTCGATATGTCATTTCTTTAAGCACTACATTTATTTTTTTAATCCCCCAGATTTCTGCATGTTATGATAAAAACACTCGTTTCCAAACGCATTCGATGTAGCCGACAGCTGGCAGATCTGCAGATCGTTCAACTCACTCAGGAGCCACTTGGAGTTGAATCAGAGCTGCCCTCACTATCTCCAGTCTCTCTGCACTGCACTCCCCTGTTGCCTAATTTTTTCACTGGCCCTTATCACAACCTGAACAGACACAAGTTCTCTGAGACACACAGACAGCAGTCGCCATGTCGAGCCCCTCTCCGCAGATTACAGATCGCTTTCCCTGGGTCGAGTCGGGCATTCATCCAGACTTCACTCCACCACGACCGGGAAGACATCGTGAAAAACAAGGTTATCTCCTGACTCAACCCCTGCAGTGCAGAGTCAACACTGTTCTGCTGCAGCTCGCCTCGACCGGCGAGTCACAAGGGCTGAGCCTTCAGCCGGGGTCCAGAGGTTAATTTATTGCCTGATCGCATGACCGCAGTTTGGAGTAAAAATGGCAGTAAACGTTGCATTATGACAGTGGAGGAAGGGTGAAGAATCAGAGTCGGCCTGCAGAGTACGCTGCTTGGTTAAGGGCATTGGTCACAGTCTGAACGCCTGGCAGTTTATGATCGCCACAACTAACCAGATAGGACAGTATGTCTCTGCTGTGGCTGGAAATGAATCACTATTGGATTCATGGAGGTGAACTTTTAGTTTTTTGGATAGACGGATGGATGGATAGATGGATAGATAGAGCTGTTCCTGTGTCTTCTTTCATCCTTCTTTCTCTGTAGGCGTCTTTTTATGGAACTGACATTCCTGAAGTGGTCGAAACAGAAGCCCTTGTTTAGAGGCGAAACCCTCCCACCCTATCCCCTTTTTTCATCTTCCTAGTTTTGGAGCCCTGGGTCAAAGGTCGGGACCCCCTCCAGCTTCAGAGACATGTCAGGTCATGCAAGCCACATAGCATTCCCTGTATAGCCCCCACCACCCCACCCTGCCTCCCCTTCGCCCCAGCAAAAGGCCCGCTGCCTCTTAACAGTGACAAACCCCCCTTACACAAGAGGTGTGAGAGTATGTGCGGCTGAGCAAGCATGTGTGTGACATTTTGAGAGATAGTGAGTACTAGCAGTCACTTGAGGATTTTTACATTGTTGAAGGTGGTTTTTGAGATGTTGTCTGACAACGAATCTTAACACTAAATTCATATATATGAGCATGATTTCAATGCAAAAGGAGGTCTAATCTGGTTGCATGACTGCGGAACACGATCACGAAAGATGTGAATTGTTGATAGTTCTCTAAAAAGTATTTTTGCAAATATAAAAGTCTGGCAAATGGATTTCCTACAGTCAGACCGAAAACTAAGTAAATACGTTTCTCAGAAATGGATTTTAGTGTTCTGACACTGTGATGAATCTAAATGGCAAAAGTAAATAAACATGAGATGCTGGGTTGCAAAAACAGCTTGATGATTTGTATTGATGATGTTTTTCTTTTTTCTATCAGGGAAGGTTATACATTTTCCTGTGTGAAATGATAAACTAAAGTTTCATCTGTCAGCATTGTAAGCCATTACTCGCTGCCTTTGCGAAGCACACGGAAGCACTTTAATGAAATAATGCAAAAATAGGAAATAAAAGGCCATAAATTAAAGTGGAGCTGAATTAAAACTGTCAGGAAGCAATTAGGAAAACACCATAATTCCTCCAAATGGGGGCCAAAGTTGAACAGACAGCAAAATACGTGTGAAATGAAAATAACCGATTTTGGGAATGTATCGCTGCCAAATATCAAAGGTCACGAGACTCGGCGGGGCCTTCGCTCGCGTCCTCTCCGCTTAGTCAGCAAATGGAACCAGCGCCATGATCCCACAAGAAATGACATGAAAAATGGGTTTGAGATGCACAAACAGGGCGGAGATGTAGTGCAGAGAAAAGGGTGACCCCTTCCAGCAGATAAACAAATAACTAAATAAATCCTGGGGACACTGGGGGTGAGGGAAGCTTCCCCCGAGGGGTCAGAACAGGAACAGATAAATCTCCCTTAAAGACGCCAATGCCTCTCCACAGTTAACCTCTTAATCAACCCCAATCGGCCAAAGGAAATGGCGCTGACTTTCGAAAACTATCATCTGCGTCTCTGCAGTGAGTAAACACCCTCGCACATTTGCACTGTGTGTGTGTGTGTGTGTGTGTGTGTGTGTGTGTGTGTGTGTGTGTGTGTGTGTGTGTGTGTGAATTCACTTCTTCCTCGTCCATCCATCAGCGAGCCCCTCTCGAGCTGAGCATCAGCGATTGACCTCCGGTGAGCGCGAGAGCATCCAGATCCGTATCTGCCCACAGGTCACGCACCACACGGGCTGCAGACGCAAGACCTCCTAACAAACATGTCATCCTCAGCTTTGAGTTTCTATTTCGGTAGCGCGCTCAGGTTACATACCTGGTCACTTGATGGCTCCTTTCCTCAATGGGATCATATTTAGCGTCGGGTGAAGCAAAGTGTTGCATTGTGGGCTCTGGTTTTGTCAGGCCGTCCATAAATTAACAGGCGAACCGGTGGCCACTGCATTTCCTAGGCCATCCGGTGCGGTCATGTTTACCACCCTTTGCCCCCACACTGACACCCTCGTGTGTCAGAGCTGCGCCGCACCAGTTGGTCCAGCCATCCATCACTGAGCATCAAACGTGAACTGGCAAGCTGTTCTGCGTGTTTGTTTAAGGTGCTTTCTGGTGTGATTGCGCAAGGTTTGATATGATTAGAGCATTCAAGCGGAATCAGTCACAGAAAAGATGTTAAATACACGTTCTTCTCTGCGTTTGAACTCCCTGGAACAATGTTACGGTGCTATGTGACCGTGTAAGCCTCGATGTCGGAGGAAAGTGCTGACTGACCCATGTTTGTTCAGGTTATGATCTTGAGTTTGAACTTTGAAAGTGGCTTTTGAAATGCACATTGACATCTTCAAACACAGTTTTATGACAGAACGCTCACATTTTTTAACCTCTATTTTAAGAAAAAAAAGAAGAAGCTCACTCTGCCCTGAAACGGTGTTTGGTCGCTGCGCGTGTTGCTCCTGTCCATACTGGCCAAGAAGAGGATACTGGTCAGAAGAAGCGCTGACGCTTCTGTCTCTCATCACATCCACGAGAGGAATGACCTCTTTCAACATATGTGAGTGTTGTTTTTAATATAGACTTAAAAATATATATTAACCTATCCTTTAAACTTTAAAGGATAGGTTACTTTTTTCATTGTGCGTCACTTTAAAAGTGAAGTGCTTTTATTCCAGGTGTCTTTTCCTGCTGGAAAATAAAATCATTAACAAATCCGATATTAAGCATAAAGTGAATTTTATACAAATATTTTCTCTTTTAAGTGATATTTGTCTATGAGGAAAACATATACTAAAGTGTAAAGTGTTAAGAATAATATCTCCTAACACTTTGTACTGCTCTGGTTGAATGTCAGATATTTGTTATTTGACTGCACAAATAGTGTGAGGCTAAACATGGTGAAAATACAGTGGTGGAAAGTAACTGACATTTACACAAGTTTACTTGAGCACAAATTAAGTATTTCTACTTTACTTGAGTATTTTCATTGTATGCAACTTTTTACTTTCTACATTGCATTTGTCAGACAGCTTTTGTTACTTTTCAGGTTACAATTTATCTCCAAAGTATAGTTTTCTGATCATGTGAAAGATGAAGAGTGTATTTAAGTGTTGAGAAACTTCTCATACTTGATGAGCCAAATCAAATCTTTGAAAAGCCTCTTTGATCAGCTGCATCATCACAAAGCTGCAACAGGGCTGTTTTTCTGAACTCATGGAGAGTTGACTACAAACATATGATTATATTTTAGAATATCATGCATTGCTGGGGATTAAATTACCAGACTAAATATAAAGAAGTCAGATTTAGCACAACCGTAAACATCTACAGCAGTGAAATGTGACATAATAGTATTATTAATCCAGAAACATCATATAATAGTAAAACACTGAGAGGAACATTTAACTACACAATGACAACTTTAACTTTTGATACACTAAGAACATTTAGCTGATAATACTTTGACACTTTTACTTAAGTAAAGGCTTTGAATTCTTCACCACTGAAAACAACCAACAATACATTACAGTTTTCCTGCTGTCATTGGATGTGGCGCCAAAGCAGTTGAATACTTAAATACAAGTAATTAAATAAGTTAAACACAGTTAAATAAAGTTAAATTAAAAAATTTAAAATAAATTAAAACGTAATGGTCTAAAGAAGGAGAGTGACCACAAACATGTATTGTCTTTATTAATGTGTGGACATCACATATATTACTCAACTTGTGGTTGATCCTCATTTAATTAACCTCTTTCTGGTCAAATTCATCATAAGCCTCAGCTGTATAGAATTACACTCTAATTATTAGGCCCCCAGACCCCGAGGTGCCCTTGGTCACTGCCTACAGCTCGTGGAATCTCCTAATAGCGACTCGCAGGGCTAATTGGGAGACAGGTAAGGTTACATGTGACAGCAATTAAGCCGAGCGCAGGGCCAACCTCATGGCCTCGGGGCAGCCCGCTGCACTCAGGACCCTCAGTGCAGCTTTTGTCTGTTTAGCGCTCTCTTTCCTTTTGGGGAGAAGCAAAATTGGGAATAACAGTTCCCCTATTTTTCTTTGCGGATTCACAGGATTATGGATGTAAAGTCCTTCTGCTGCTCTTGTTGCGCTCTGGTCATATACATATAAACCGATAGATTACGTATTAATCAGCTCTTTCACTTTATCATAATAATAATAATTATTAATAATAATAATAATAATAATAATAATAAACGTGTGGGTGTGGTTTAATGGCAAACAATACAACGTGCGCATGGGTCCTATCATGAAGTTTGGTATCATAAATAGATGGATAGATGTTTGTGACGATTTATTTGACAGGTTTACTGAAATAATTTACATAATGTAATTAATGGTAACTACATTTAGGGACTATACACATATTGTATTATGTTCTTTAAGTTAGATAGCGATTTGCACCTTGTCTGTGATTTTAGTAAGGGTTAATGTCGGCGGAGTGATACGATGGTGACGTGACGTACGCTTTGTGGTTCGGGTTAAATTGTCAGGATGAAATTAAAAGTGGGTCTAAGGTTATCGTGGAGACGCTGTCCACGTGATCTTGCTCGTGGTCCCGAAAGTATAGTTTTAATTCAGACATAAACTGAGACAGATATATTATAGATTCATGTCGCTGAGAGGGGAAGTGTGAGAGCGTGTCTAAACACATTATCACTTTCCAATCCTCTGTGCACATGCAGCAGAGGGGCGGTGGGACACTCGACCCCCTGACAGCGGTGTTGTCAGAATTACCTTCACGTGACAAATCAAGACCCAATCTGGGGACATAATCAGGTCCCCGCTGCTCTCGGCGTGAAAAAAACTCCCATTAGAGAACAACACTGCCACTGTTAATTACTGCACTGGCCTTTTGTGCGCATGGCAGGGACACAACACACCGACAGAATCAACACTTTCTCGACTGGTAAACGGTTTAAGGAGTGTTTTATGGCTCGGTGAGAAGTTTGGCACGTTTGTGTGGTTGTTGTGGAGCTGAGAGGGGACTTGTTCGATTATTGCTCGACAAGATTGGTCGTTTAACAGTTTAAGCTATACACTATTTAAAAGTCGGGATGGAAGATTGTGTTGATCATACAACATCAGTGGGATTGCATGCACTGGACAGCTGACCCGAGATTGATGGCAAGGCACTGCGGCATGGGAGATAAAACGGTTGGTAAACTGTGACCTTCAGTCGTGGATCAGAGGGCAAAACAATAAACAACATGGCATTATATTTTCAGAAAATAATATATCATGTCATGAAATAATAAATACCTGAGAACCAGACTGTCGGGGCCTGCACACATCATGTCATGTATATATAGAGACATGCTTTAAAGCATGTACTCTGCTTGTAATTTTTTTTATACAGGCAACTCGTGTTTTCTCCGCACACAAAAATTAATAAGTGCCTCGTTTGAAACTACTTCCTCCTCACTGAAAAGTCCAGTATAGCTATGCAAATGAAAATACTGTTCATTTCGAAATTCCTACACAAGAAAATGATTTTCTTATAGAAGTTTTCATGTGTATAAGTTGCATATTGGGCCACAATTAGCCTCCAAACTAATCACAGAATCATGACATTTAAGTCGAGAAAAGAGAAGGGGGGGGCTTCAGCAGATGAATATGAAAAAACAACCTTCCAGCCTTCATCATTCTGCAAAGTGACGGTCAAACATTCAAGTAACACAAAGCAAAACACACTGTTAATGTGGAGAGGAACTGTACATGCTGATATGAAGATTTAAAAGATGTGAAGCCCAGTCTAAAAGTTAAAATATAGACGCAGCACCAATAGTTTAAAAAAGTTGTTTCTAATTAGCATGTTTTGTACATTTCTCTGGACGCACAACATGCACATTTCCTCTTCAATGGGACACTGACGTAGCCACTTTAAAGTACGTGTACGACAACAACCGCTCCTGTCAGTCAACCCCATCCCTAATCGACCGCCGCCCAATCAGAAAGCTCCTTATTTTTTTTAACAGACTTTGGGGGCCAATCACAGCCGGGCCTGCGTGTCTCCCCCCTCTCCAGCCGAGGGGAGGGGAAATGACCTTATTTGGCCGCTATGACCTTATATGGGTCGCCGCCAGGGGGGCAGCGGTCCGAGGCAGCCTGCTGGTGACACTTTCCCCCAAATTGTAGCTTCGCCTCTCGGAGATGGGGCGGACAGTCGAAGGGTGAAGCCAGACACTCGAGCGGCAAACGATTTGTGCTGCGCGGTAACGGTCTCCGTTCAAGCTTCTTCTGCCCACGCGGACGATCAGCGAGGATATTTAGAGTGCGCTTGTTGGGTAAATTAAGATCAGAACCTCACTGCGGCGCGCAAGGACAAGAGGAACGGGGATTGCTTCGGGACTGCGCTTCACACTGTCTCCAAAGAGCTGGCCGGGACTAAATAAATCCGTCACAGAACAACATGAAATGCGGTCATTCAGGAGGCAGAATTGATCTCGCGCGAACCCAAACGCGGTAGGCTGTTAAGCGGCGGGGAGACCGGAGCGAGCGGCTGAGAGGCGAAACGTTGCTGTCGGTTGTATTCCGCCGTCTTTTCAAATTATATAGAGGCAAAGAAGAAGAATTGCTATAGCGTTTTATTATTATTATGATATTCTTTTTTACATCTGACATAACTGGACTGACTTTTCCATGAGGTTACACTCTGAAGAACAACGTGTTTATGGATTGCTGCGCAGCGAGGGACACCGGGAGTTGTATGCTTCGCTCGTATGCATCGATCATGTTGATACCTCGCTGTTGCTGTGAACTTTGGTAGATGTTTGCAGAAAGACCGCAGTAGTCCAGATACACGTTCTAAACAATATACAGTATAAACACGCTCAGATTGACCTCTGCAGAGGAAGTGGGAAGCGCCTTTTCGCCCTCCCTTGTTTTCCTCTCCCAAGACGTCGGGACGGATCTCTATCACTCACTCTCTCCTTCTGTGATTTTTAACAAAGACCAAAGTGTTTGGGGATAGCATGGCTATGGTAGTAAACCAGTGGCCAGAGAACATTTCTGCAGATCCGGGGTCCCAGCTCCAGATATGCGTCCAGGAGCCCGGCGGGGCGCCGGGAACCCCCAACGGTTCCACCCCGGGGAACGACGCACTTTCCGGGGACAAGATCCCCAACGTGGACTGCATGGTGTGCGGGGACAAGTCCAGTGGAAAGCATTACGGCCAGTTCACCTGCGAGGGATGCAAAAGCTTCTTTAAGCGCTCGGTGAGGCGGAACCTCTCGTACACCTGCCGGGGGAACCGAGACTGTCCCATCGACCAGCACCACCGGAACCAGTGCCAGTACTGCCGGCTGAAGAAGTGCCTCAAAGTCGGCATGCGAAGAGAGGGTAAGACCATAGGTGTGTTACGGATGTCCGCGTGAAGTTGTGGCACATTTATTTACTCATTTATCTGTGTGTGTGTGTGTGTGAGACCTAATGTTGCTCAGTGTAAAATATCAATCTTAACAGGCCATTAAAGTCTGGAACTCAGCCGTAAAATATTTTACTGTCTCAAAACAAGCGACTAACTCTTCACGTCGGCAGAGCTTTGCAGCAGAATTACAGGTGCAGCAAGAAAACATTTGACACATGAGGAACATTTTAATTTTTCATTATGCATTTAAAACTAAACACTCTTGTTTCAAAATATTGTTTGGTCTCTCTTGTGTCCAACTAGCGCCAGTGAGATAAATTGTGCGTAAAATACGCGTCACGTTCCTTGATGCCTGTTGATCATATAACGTGTCACACAGTTTGTATCCACTGTTGCTATTATGGGTAAATAATCAGCCACCACCTGCGGCAAAAACACAATGCTTACTTCACATTCTTTTACCAAATCCAGCGCCATTCACGCTGGTGCGCTCTGCTCTGTGAAATCCCTCCTTTGTCCCCCTGTTTTAATTATGCTGTTTGCTCACCGACACCCAGAGCCGCTAGAAGAAGAGGATGCCGCTGCATTTGTTGTATTGTGTTGGATTAACAACGGGTCAGTTACTCGCAAAGGGGAGCGCTGGCAACGTGTCGGCGGAGAGGAGCGCTTCCCTTATTGATTATCATTCAGCAGCGTCGTCCCATTCACGAGAGATGGAGAGGGTGCATATTTTTTAAATGTTCCAAACCGAATGGGGCCGAAACATCTGTGCTGCATGGCAGCGTTACGCATGGGCTCGTTTTGTCTTTGTTGATGCACTTTGGATTAGAGAAACTCGTGATTTAGAGGCGACCTATTTTATGATTAAAAGGCAGAATGTCTGTATAAGCTTTTTGGGTGATGCCTGCAAATGCCAAAAGCAATGTCACACACCTTTACGCAGGTGAATCGTGGGCAACTGTCCTGTGAGTGCAAGGGTAAAAAAAAGTCCGTTCCAAACGTTTATCCTCAAAAATCCAAAGTCTTTATTGAAGATGTCCTTCTTCGACCCGTTTATTTTTTCTCTCAGAGGACAGAATGAGGTCAGCAGCAGCATCATAGTGAGCAATCTTGCTCAAGGACACTTCGGCAGGGGATGTTTTAAAGACAGACAGTGTCTCCACGACTCCTCCGCCCTTTGTTCTCCGCCTGAGCCAAAATGTAAATACAGTATAGATAGAGGGTGGAAATACCCGTCCTCCTTGGATGAGACGATCCCTCAAGGGTTTCCCGCTAGTGCAATGCTGTGCCTCTCTGCGCGCGCACGTGTGTGTGTGTGTGTGTGTGTGTGTGTGTGTGTGTGTGTGAGTGTGAGTGTGAGTGTGAGTGAGAGAGAGAGAGAGAGAGAGAGAGAGAGAGAGAGAGAGAGAGAGAGAGAGAGTATACTGTATATACTGTACACAGTCTTACCTCATGTAAGATGCCCGCAAGCGACACCGACACGTTGGCGCTCCTTTACAACTGAATGAACCCGAGGAAATCGCATTGTGTTTATTGCAAAAAAATATCTGAATCAGTCACGAGACTTCAAATGAAAGTTAAATCTTACTAGCGAAATATATCATTTGAAAATCATCTTATTCGTCCTATTTTGGAGATGAACGCTATTTTGAACGCAGATTCTAATTCTACTTCCGTAGTTACATTTTCTTACATTTTTTAAAAACGTATTTTTTTCTCGCAGTGCCGGCCTTTGAGCTTTGAAAGCGTCATATTGTCCACCAGCCACGAGGTTTCTTATACACCTCAGGACTGGCATTAGTCGTGCTGTTTAGATGAGAACACATTGCGATGCTTTGCTCAGCAGCTGGAGAAGTCTACACTGCAAAACGTTTTTATCATTTAGCATCTTAAACATGTTTTATTCTTCTAGTTGGCAGGACATATTTCTTTCAATTCAGTTTGTGATCATTTAACAATAAAAAAAAAGTGCATTGAAATAAGGCCAGACATTCTTTAATTGAAAATCAATAAATAATAGAAATACTAAGGGTTTAAACATCCTTATCTGCTCATTAGCTTTTTTCTTTTTTTTGCAGTGCTGGCTTATAGTTGTGCGTTAAAGGCTTAAATGCAGAGCAGGTCAACTTACATTGGCGGAGCACATCTGTTGGTGCATTCGAGGTCAGCAGGATTAAACTGTGTCCTTAAATCCTCTTTGTCGGCTGACTTCTGTTCATCAGCATTCATTTGTCTATTTAGGAATTTTTTTTGTTCGGGCACGTGACCTGCCCAACAATTTGGAAAAGGAGAGAATCCAAAAACTGAGTTTAACGACATTAAATGGTTATATTGGGTTAAATGTGAGGCTGAGAAAGGCAGTGATCATATGTCATTAGAAATATTGTGCATGAATTGAGTGAATCACAGACATCCAATTGTCCTTTAGCTATTTAATCAAGACCCCCATTGTTTTAATGAAGTAAAAGTCACAACAAAGACATATTTGAATATTTGTGTACATATAAATATTCATGAATATTTGAAACCAAATCTTCATTGTTTTATCGTAACATCTTAAGTGAATTAAATACTGCTGTGTCCTTAAATCCCAACTGAAACTTGAAGCGCGGCTACCGTCATCCTCTCCTGAGGACACAAGGCATGTTTTCTCTACATTATTCAACAGGTTCACCTGGTTGTGGAGGGGAGGCAGTGTTTATTCTCAGTTATGACCAAAAAAAAGTATTTTGGTATCTCGGTTTGACATTTCCAACAATATGCGGAAGCTATCGTCAAAATAAAGCAGAAGGCCACAAGTGGAAATGCATGTTTGTTGAACTAAAAGAGTTATTAATCATTTAAAATCCCTTTTTACTCGGATCATATTGTCCGTACTGTACTTCACGTCCCGACTAAGTACAACGCGTCTGAGGGAAAGTGCATCTGGATGGAACAAGTGATGTTGACATGTGATAGCAGAGTCCTGTTGGCGATGCTCCTCCGCCCTTACAGCATCCTTTGATATCACTAACACTGCTGCATGACTTTGCTGTTTTGGCTGAATTCATATTTAGCTTCCTGAGAAGACACGCTAAAAGTTTCATGAGTGAGCCGCGTCCGATTTAGAGACAACTTCACTTAGTTTCATGTTCTTTTTTTTTTTTTCTCGAAAGGAGGACGTTTGACCTCTTTCTGCAGTCGTGCTGTGTGGAACATAATATCATTTGTTGGAGACTTTTATCCAGAGTACCTTTCAGCACCATGGCAGCAAACATTTCTGTGTTAGCTCAGTGGGAATCAAACCTTGTGAAACCCTCCCCCCCCAAAAAAAAACCCATGGGAGCGTTAGTGTCATTGTCTCCCCATGCAGCTACACAGAACCCCGTCTTGTTTCTCTGTCAGCACGGTTCCTAGGTTGAATAGGAAGCGGAGAGGCAAAGAGAATCAGCCTGACAGTTTGCTTTTGAACTGGAGTGAATGTTTTAATTTTGAAGCGGCCCACAAGGACGAGCAGCTGAGGACAGAGAGAGACACGTGTGGTAGTTTTCACCGCTCTGATTAATGCACGTGCACACCATGAGACTGTCCTCTTGTCGGCCGTGTGCGTCTTGAATCATGCACCTGGGCAGCTGTGAGCGCACCCAGATACATGCAGACACGCAGAGTTAGTGGAGTGCAGTGATAGTAAATAGTCTCAACATCCATTTGGATCACAGGAATCTGTAATACACACATTCAACGTGCGCAGTGGGAATGCTGCTGCCTCCTCTCACCCACACTGCACTCTGACAAAATACCGGCAGCGGCTGAAAATGTAGGTCAACCAAAACTAAAACATTAATAACAGACAGGCTCAAGTCAAAGTCCAAATGTGTGGAGCGTCCGGGGCCTCTCTCCAGTGAGTAAACAGTGACTAATCCAGTCATTCCCAAAGACTGGCTCGGGACCCCACAGGTGGGTCGCACCTGTGGGGATTTCATAAGAGGTAGATTTCATAAGGGTCACCAAATTAATTTCTTCCTTATTTAACATTTGAGCCCCATCAGAGAGCCTGAATGTTCAAATTCTTCTGATCAGGAAGGTTCACGCGTGGAAGACAGCTCCTGTTGCCTTTTGCGGTTTCTAAGCAACCAAACGGAAGGAAGAAATGATATCTGCCAGCTGTGATTGGTTGTTCCTCGTCACGTGACCTTTTCCAAAAGTTCCAAAAGTTAAAACTATTTTTATCTTGGGGCGCAGCTGTCGAGTCCTTTAAAAAAAAAAAAAAGAAGCGCTTGGGAACATTTGCGAGCCTCCACGTTGTCAAGAAATCCAGTAACAATGGTCAGAAACATTAATTTACGCACAAATTGGCTGTTATCATGATTTATAGATCAGGCCTATTGTGAATTTGGTTGGTCATTTTTCAAAAGTGGGTCCCCTGAAAGACAGTTTTGAAGACTGGGTGAATACTGCAGTCTGGCCTCCCTTGGCTCTGAAAACCTTTACTAATAGTTTAGCTATTGACACATTTACATACTTAACCCTTGTCACCTCACTTGTAGTCATTATCAGTGGCCTCGAAGAAGTAAATGGCTCCCATTCACAAATCTTTCAGTACTGCAGCTTCCATTAAAGTAATATGCAGGAGGCCCTGGCGTTATTATCTCCAAGGCTCCCTTTAATATTACAGAATATATGATTGATGATGTTGTTGTTTTTTATGCTTTTGGACGCATCAAGGTGACGAGCGTACTCTCTAAAAAGGTAATGCTTCCTTCTGCACATTCCAATGTATCACTAGCGTGACAAAAGTCATGTGACCCTCTCAGGTGCCTTCAGTCAATCAACTCTAACAAATGGACCGACTCCGGACTGTTTGGCTTGAGACTTTAAGTGGCTCAACCTGTTTTTGTGTGTCACTCGGGTCTCTTGTAATAACACACACAACACACACACACACACACACACACACACACACACACACACACACACACACACACACACACACACACACACACGAGAAAGGGACACAGAATCTGTCGGAAACATTTAACCCCAACAAGGCTTCTCCTTCAGTCTGCCACACATTCATTCTCTATTAAAGGGCTGTGGGGGAATCTGTGTGCATTTATAATTTAGGCATCTAGTTGATGATCTTACGAGGCTCACTGAGCGGGAGTGCAGTTGTAGTGATGACCGAAATGCATTACAAAAAAAGAATAATAAAAAATACAACGTTTTAAAAAAGTTTTCCAATTTGTCCCTATTTGGAACCGTTTTTACATTGAAATAAATATGGATATTGGCCAGTCATGTCCTCCACCTCTAATTTGAATGAGGCTCCTCATATTATCTCCTCATATTATCAAAGAGTCCTTTCACCATTTGTCTTGTAGTTTCTGGCCGTGCAGATGGTTTTGTTCTCACTTGCTCAGGTGTTCAGGTTCAATCTTCTAAAAACAGAAGGTGTGAAAACAAAGAAAATGTGAAAATATGTTTGTTGTTTTTTTGTGGGGACTTTTGTTGCCCAAAATAAAAGCCTCTGAAACAGCCTGACGTGAAGCTAATACTGTGTGCTGCAACACAGACTAACGATGACTCACGTGTGGGTTGGTGAGCAGCTCTCTTTCGGGGTGGATGGTTTGGGATTTGAGAACCGGAAACAAAAGCCCACTCACTTCCACTGTATTGCCGCGGCAGCGGAAGTCTCAGTCACAGATATCTCATATCTTGATAAAAAGAAGAAGAATGAACCAAAAATATATGGCTCCATACCACTAGGGATAAGTGGGAGTAAATGTGTTGAGTGAACTGGCCCTTTAAATGTATTGCCCATGAAAAAAGAATAGTAAAGAAAACAAAGCTCCAGCACTAAAATTGGCTTTTAAAAACTCAAATAATTCAAGTCACAGTCTCCATTTTTACTGTCTGATGATAATAACAACAACTACTGAGCAACTACAAATAAAGCCAAGCAGCCAATGGATGTTTCTTTCTCAGATCTCTTCTCCAAAGGAAATATGGACGTAGCCCTGCTGTGGCTCACTGTGTGTTAGATAAAGAGGGGAGGGGAGGGGTTGTGCGTTAAGTGTAAATAAGGATAGTGTGAGTCACTGAGTTCGGGGTGAATTTGCTTAGCTAATTAATTCAGGAACTGCCTCATCAAAGTCTGAGAGAGGGACTGAGGCAACTGCCTCCACGCGCGGCAAAGCAACCAAACTTCCTCACGCAAAGCTCCCCTGCCCTCCATGGCTCTGTCTCTCTCTGTCTGTGTCACTGTTTGTCCTCTCGCTCCTGCACTGCCTCCGGTTTTCCTCGGAACTCTCGTTCCGATGCAGCTCTCGCGTTTCGCCGCATACCTCTCTGCTCCTTCATGCTTCGACACACGACTGAGGACAGAGTCGGACCCTTTTTCAGTGTGCAGATGGCTTGTTAGTGAGGTTAGCTGACTGGTAAAGTTTGTACAAACAAATTATCATTTTGCTTTGCTCTATTTCTTTTCTTCCCCCCCCCCCCCCCCCCCCCCTTTAGTGGGACTATAAACAACTATACATTAATCTTTGGTACAACTTTCGTACCATCAAACACGTATTAAATGCTATACACTTTTAGTGTACATTTATATTAGCGACTAGTATCAACAGTATCTTTAAACCTTCAATAACAGTTTTTTGATACCTCTAGGGGGCAGCGGAAACGAGCTGTAAACACAACACTGACATATTACTGCTTAAAAAATGTATGTGGCAAACTTGTTGCAAAACAGTTGCTCATTTAAACAATGCAGCTTTTGTTGCAATTCCTGAGGGACATATCTGGCTGCTACATTAGAGCTTTTTCAAAGAGAAGAGAGAGTAAATCAAAGCGGTAAAGTTTACTGTTTTGAAAACCAAAACAAGCTGAAAGATGTCAAAATATAGTCATGTGATCGTTTTTAAATGCAAAAAAATATAGATTATAGCAGCTTTAATAGAGAACCGTTCTGAAATGCAGCGTGAACTATTTATTTTGACTAAACAGAACTTGTTCTTGCACAATAGCACACAATGGGACAAATGCTGTGGACCATGGACTCAACCAGCCACAGTGTCATATCCGTTTCATAGAAATATGAACGTAATGTATCGCATTAACTCTTGACTCTGAAGAGCAGCTCCAATATCATCGCTGTTTGATTGACACATTATATTTGGTGGAGACCAGGTAATAAATAACCCGACAACTTAGTCTGCTCCGTAACATCGTTGTCTCTTTATCTCGAGCGCTCTCCTGGTTTACACATTAGCTCCTATCTGCCTCCTATCTGATCCTCTTTGGGAGCTTTGCCCTGCTGCGGAGCAGTGACCTGCAGGTCAAAGTTCAGGGCCGAAATGAAACGGCCCTCTTAGCGGGTCACGTACATGTACATGTACACAGGCATCCACATGTTTTTATCAGCAGATAAAACTACTTTTTATTGATTGCAGATGTAACATGGAGAGACAGGCACAGGTTCATGCAGGAATATGTATTTATTTTTCGCTTGCCAATGGAGGCTTTAGACAGGGAAAATCTACTTATTAAACGCAACTGTCAGACTGAGCCGAATCTATAATGTGTCTGTGTTGCCCCGGCACCGTGACCTTTTAGTCCAAATGTTGATAGGCCTTAATTGTATTTAGCTGCTGTAATTCCACTAACAGTCTGACCCAGAGGCTAATCCAGGGCAGCCAGGCAGCGAACTGTGCACTCTTCCAGCTGCCATTTGCTGAAGTGGCATTTTGAAAGTCGCAGCTGAAATGTCCCATGGTACCTCTGTTTGCATGCACTTTCCTCCTCGCCCTCATGTCGTGCCCTACTTACGTAGACGGGATGATGTTTTGTTTTGGGTTTTAGGGATTTGTAGGTCTTTATTTTGTGACATTTTTTTCTGCCCTCAATTTTGGTATCCGAATAATTTCGTTTTCCAGGAAGAATGACTGTGTACATCGCTCGGATTTCAAGTTTGTCGTCCGTTGACAAGCTCAGTCCAATACATTGAGCTGAGCCACAGTGCACCAATTAAAAAGCAGGAAACGGTTTATGGCAGACACCCAAATCTGACTTTATACTCCCATCCCCCCCGTTATTCTCGATCTCTCTGACCCTGCTTTTCTTTTTTTTTGGTCTTATCCTCAGGCATCTGTTTCTCTCTAATGTCATTTCTGTCTCTCTCGCTCTCTCGCTGCCCTCTTCTATGTCAAGATACTACATCTCTCTGTCTCTGCACGTCTGTATGCCTGTCTTTCTCTCCATTCTTTCGGGCCTTTCCATAATCACCCCTCGCTCCCTTTCCTCTCTCCCTCTCTCTGCGCCTCAGAAAAAAACAGAGAGTGATGTGTCGCAGTCAGAAGTCCTCAAGTGCTCTGCCTCTCAGCCACGAGTGACCCCCACAATGAGGCTTTTGAAAAGTCAAGTGGATCAAGTATATTCGCCGCCATCCGCAGGATTAACCACGAATCAATTTGAAAGCAGATTAATAGCTGAGAATTCGCATATCAGCGGCATGAGAGGCAGCAGGGTACCAACAGGTCGTGGAATTTGTGGAACATCATTGAATTTGGAAGAATTTGGTACATTCCCCGTGAAAGTCAGGGACAGTGGGTTTCACGGCTGTTTCAATGCATTAGTGAGGAGCCCAAAAGAAGTGGAAACCAGGTTGTTGACCCCCTGTAGAATAGATTTCTTGCTTGTTCTAGATGATGTTAACAAGCCAGGGCAGAGTGACAGTTTTGGGTTATGGAAGTGCTCTGACTTAGACATGGCCAGTCGGGGAAAGAGTTTTTCAGGAGACTGTCCTCTCAGGGAACAAGACAGAATGGGTCCTTTCAGGAAGTGCCCTAAAGTGACACATGCTAAAGTTCAAGCCACAAAGCCCTCCGGCAGCCCTCGATGTGATGACTGTTGTCCCCCCCGTGAGCAAAAGAGGAAGTCGGGTGATGTTATTGTAGAGCGGCAAAGTCCACGCAGGGATGAGGTCAGGGACTCTTCCCAACAAAGCGACGGATCCCGTTTCCTGTTTCCTCCCGACAGTCAAAGTTATTTTCTTTTAACCGTGACCACGATCGACCATAAGCTTAACCACATGCATGTTATTGTAACCATGATAACAAAGGTCCCCCAACCTTAAGTACTAAGTAACAAACCACAATGATTTGCCAACCCTAACCAAGGTGTTCTGTGCCTGAAGCTTAACCAGAGCATTGTCCAATAAAAAACTGATTTATTTTTATTTTTTTATTTTTCCTGTCATGCATTAAAGGATTCAGTGTGTTTCTAAAGAGCGGCTATACCACACAAGTAGTTTGACGTTTGATTTGGGGGACTTGTTGAGCGCTGCTGCTTCCCGTGCCGACAGCAACAGCTCTGTATACTTTAGCTCAAAGCACCTCAGAGGGACTAAAAACACATTTGACCAGGTAATCTTTGTGGAAATTGCACTGAGACTACTTTCACCCCAGCTGCTCAAGGCGGTGTTTCATTTTCATTGGTTTGTGAAACCCCCGCAAAGACAGACACGTGTGGCTAATCCGACAGCCGTCCCTTGCAAAGCGAGACGAGAGCTTGTGGAGTGCGAGTGACAAGGAATGTCCCATTGTGCAACGTCTTTGTGACAGGCAACACCTCTCCACAGCGAGACTGCGCTGTTTGCGAAAGGAGGCGCATTCTTTTCCGGGAGCACGCGGGTTGACACAAGTTCACGGGGAAAACTAGTACTTTGAGGTCAACACCTTTTGTGCTGAGGTATTTTTCAGGCTAGAATTAAAGGCTTTTTTTGCCCTTGAGTGATTTGACCTCTCGGTTCTCGGACGTGCCACGGTGCGTTCAATTGACACAGCTGCTGTGAGCGAGGTGACAGGTGATGTAGAGTTGAAAAGCATTTTTCCAAACCCCTCCTCCTCCCTTTTATTTCACCCCTCTCTCCACCTCCAGCTTCCACCTGTCTCTTTATGTAAACCACCGCTCCCTATCTGAAGCCTCATCTCAGATTATATTCAAATCCACTGAACTCTGCACCTTCTCTCTCTTTCCCCTCTCCCGGCCCTTAAGCTCCCCTTTCTCAACTTATCACCTCTCGATCGCTCCCTCTCCACCTTATCTCGCCATTTCACCCTTTTACCTAATTTTTCCCTCACACGCGCGCCCCTCCCTCCCTCTGCATTCTCATTGCCCCTCCACCCCCACCCCCACCCCTCTCTCTGTGTAACAGTAGATGGAGTTATTAGTCAGACAGTGTGATGACTGAACAGGTGTTTTCCAAATAGGCCTTTTGAGCACTCACCGCACCATCATTGCTCCACAGGGGGGAAGAGGAGGGGGGTTTGGCCGTTTTTATGTGCGTACGAGAGCTTGGCCTCTGCGTGCCCTTTTCTCCTCAGGCTGAGCCATTTGCCAGGAGAGGGAGGGTGGGTTATTCAAGGGGGGGGGGCGTGTTACCATATTCATGTGTGGTGCGTGGATGTGTATATGCATATGCGGATGCATAACATATGTAGGTGTGAAGAAGTGGTATATCTTTACCAGCTGCTGCTTGTCATTACTCATTGATGTACAACAGCGGGGGCAGAGTGGCCTTGGCCGGGCGCTTTCCACTGCTCCACGGAAACAACGAGAGATGACATATTTAGGAGTCAGAGAACTGTTTCCGTCGCCACACTTTTTGGCCCTTTGACCTCATTTTGTAAACCCCCCCCCCACCCGACACATTTTATATGCCCAATTTTACTCTTTGCCCTCCATCTTCGTCTCCTCTCCCTTCTGTTTCTGCTGCAGGCGTTTTGGTTTCACTCCATATTACATGCAGGCTGTACAGAGGCCGTTTGGATGTAGACCAGCTTTGGGTGTATCTCACTCTGTTAAAGCTCCTAAATAAAAAAAAATAAAAGTCGCTTTTCAGACAGACATAGATGAGAACATACGCAAAGCGAGAAGAAACTGAAACACTGGACAAATATCACATATTCATGTTTAAAAGTCTAGATTAATGCAGCCGAATTCTCACCTTCACCTGTCTTGTTTTCTATCAGCTGTCCAACGAGGACGCACATCAAACTCCCAGAGCAGCCCGGGACAGTACCTGACCAACGGCACCGACCCGTACAACGGCCAGCCCTACCTATCCGGCTTCATTTCTCTGTTGCTGCGCGCAGAGCCCTACCCCACATCTCGCTACGGGGCCCAGTGCATGCAGGGAAACAACCTGATGGGCATTGAGAACATCTGCGAGCTGGCGGCCAGGCTGCTCTTCAGTGCTGTTGAGTGGGCCAAAAACATCCCTTTCTTCCCCGATCTGCAGCTCATGGATCAGGTGAGACTGCCACTTTGATGACAATTCATTTACATTTAAATATCCAACTCTGAAGGTTTCGTTTGACATTTTGGGCTTATCGCGTACTTGTCAAGAGTTAGATGAGAAGATGGAAACCACTCTCGTGTCCGTGCAGCTGGTTGGCCTAGCTTAGCATAAGTACTGGAAACAGGGAGAAACAGCTGGCCTGGTTTTCTCCAAAGATAACAAAATCAGCACCTTTAAATCTTAATAACTGTCATGTTATATCTCATGAATTGGATAAAATACAAAAACTAAAGTGTAAAAACGGCATGTGTCCCAAGGACGTTACTGTACCTGGCAAAGTTAGACCCAGGCTAGGTGTTTACCCATGTTTCCAGTCCAGCCTGTAGCTTCATATATAGTTTAAATGAGTGTTATCATTTTAGCATCTAATTCTCTGTTAAGAAAGAGAATAAGTGCATTTCATGTCAAGTTGGTCCTCCAGGAAAGCATGTAAAGGGAACATATATAAGGGATTGGCTTCCAGCCTCCAACTGTAGAAACTTAGCATCTAAAGGCATATCATATACTGGATGCCTTTATTAAATATAACCCAACACTTTGCAACATGTTAAAAAATGTTTACATCACATTTCCTCAGTTCATGTTTGCTTTTAAAGAAATGTAGAGCCAGAGCCACAATTAAATTATCCTGTTCAACTTCATCAAAACCAAAAGAAAGCTGCAATCCAATGAAAGACCACAGTTACATGAAGTATGATTAATAAACGGTTTCTTTATGACATCTCGCCCTCTCATTACACTTTGAAAAAGAATTCTAAATATTAGTTTTTCTTTTCATTAATTGAGAATCATCATCACTCAGTGGAATATACAAATAAATTATGTTGTGTTATTATTTACTGGAGGCAGAAACCGGCACAACAAACTCAATGTCAATGCGGCATATGTAGATTTATACCAGCTGTAAAGTCTTGGCACGGAGGAAATGCCTGACCTATAAATATTCACATGCACCTTGGGCCGACATATCACAGATATGTCACGCTGTAGCTGCACCATATCATTAATACACCATTAACGTCATGTCGAGATGTCCCGTCTCTCACAGTGAGTGCTTTAGCGATGTGCCTTTCTATAAACCCACTTTGTTTAATTATTATTTGAAACTACCTTTTCAAAACTATCAAACGACTCTGTTTACACCTGACATCAACACGTATCTTAACTTAACTGCATCCACATTTTTAACTATGTGTCTAGATTACCCAGGGTGGACAAAATAACGTAAACGTCTATAAAAAAGACAATTATCTTCAGTGCAAAGGGGGGTCTAACGTGGTTGGATTCCTGTTGCAGGCTGTCAACCACCTGTATATATCCACAACCTTCATCTTGGGACTTCTCCTCCTCACATATAAAAATCATGATTTTTTTTAAAACAATTGTGCCTTTCAAAACCTTTAAATAATATTGCGGTTTTTTAGCGATGATCGATAATTTGCGTGAATGATTTGCACTTTGGAGCTTTGCCATTTTCCATTGTGATCACGTCACACGTTCCTGTCAACCCATCACTATGTTCCCATATTGTATATTAAAAGCATATTTCTCTTCTTTGTGCCATTACACAGCTTGTCACATCCTCTTGTAATATGTATGACCTTTAAAACTGACAGTAAACGTTTCATCACATTAATTCTTCCTTTCAATCAGTTTATAAAAGGTGCTCTCTGTGAGCTTTGTGCCATGAGCCTGTGTGTGTGTGTGCTTGCTTCTTCCTTTAGTGAATGAATATATTACTTGTTGGGGAGAAATATGTGCATGAATGGCGCTACTGTCCTGTATCTAGTCTGCATTTGGTCTTTTATTATAATGTGACCAAATTCTGACCATTTCCAAATGTGGCTTGGATTATTGGCTGTTTATTGCATCCCTTGACACTCAGATGGAATGTGAACTTTTGCTATTGAAACACAGTTTGACCTTCTCAAACATGCTGTCACATTTTTAAGCATCATTCCTGTGAGACACATTTTAATTGATTCCACCCTGTAGTATTTTAAATAAATTGCAATGTTTCATGTTTATGATTTAAAAAAATTGACATATTGTAGAAATCTCAAATCCAGAGCTGTCGACCACATGATTTTAATCTGGTGTTATTCTTTTTTTAGACACAAAGTACATGTATTAACCACTCTATGCTGCCTGTTTTCCTAGGTGGCGCTGTTGCGCATGTCATGGAGCGAGCTCTTCGTCCTCAACGCCGCCCAGTGCTCCATGCCGCTCCATGTGGCCCCTCTATTGGCAGCTGCAGGACTGCACGCATCGCCCATGTCAGCGGAGCGCGTGGTGGCCTTCATGGACCACATCCGGGTCTTCCAAGAGCAGGTGGAGAAGCTGAAGGCCCTGCAGGTCGACACGGCAGAATATTCCTGCCTCAAGTCCATCGTGCTCTTCACGTCTGGTGAGTTTGAATGAAGCGCATGTGTCATATAAACAGTGGAGAGTCACAGGGAAACTGCATGAAATGTCAATGGTGTCACGTAACGTGGAAACAGGATGTTGTAGCAGGATTTATTTAACGAGTGCTGGATGGCTCCAGTCTGTGTCATCGAAAGTTTATAAGAAATTAGAAATCCATGGCACAAATTTTTTCAATGTATGGTATTATTGCTCTCTAAGTTCTCTAAGAAAACAATACAAAACTTTGACATCGAAAACTAAAAAGAAATAGGAGAAACCTTAGGAGAGGAAATTCAAGAGCAAATCCTGCCAGACGGTTGAGGATGCAATTTATCTTGCAGAGATACAATAGGAACAAAATGAAGTGTAACAATATCATTACTTTAAGTTGAATGTTGATGTAATAAATCAAATATGATTGCAAAATAATTTGTTGAGACTTAGATTTTCAATAAAAAACAGTGCTTTCACTTGATCTTAATCCTCTACTCAAACTCGGACCCACAGAGGATTATGGGTAGATTCTGATGTCAACGAAAACACCACCTCTCTCCTGTGAGTAACTTTACTATTGCTCTGGCAGAACGGGAGGAATTAGCAGGCTGGTGCGCTGACTTTTGTTGGCACGGGATTCTACTAATTGGGTTATTCATGTTGACAGGGACACTTAATCGCAGGGTATCAAAGCACATGTAAACAGCTTAACCTGAATTCAAGATATGGCCAATAGGAGGGTTGTTCTGACATAGCCAAGTAAACTTCAGCAGAAAATACAACTTCTTATTTATCAGGGCGAAATATAAACCATTGCATTAAATCATAAATGTAAATAACTATTTATTAAAAATATATTACCGGTATAGAAGTTCAAAGGGAACTTTAAATTATCGCCTCATATTGTTGATGCCATGTCTGCATAAGAGCTCAAGTATTCTTTACTTAAGTCTGAACTGGATGCCATCAGATTAATGCAAAGGCTGCAGCAGCACGAGGTGAAATGTGCCCAGGAAGAATATAAATGTGCATTTTGTGGTGCCTTATTAGGAGCACTGTCTCCTCAATCTCTTAACAATAATCTAATTTGCAAAAAAAAATTTATAAAATGACTTAAATATTTTTAAGTTGTTACTTCTAATGTTGGAAAACTTAATGGACATTTACATAACTGACACCTATGTCTACAAGACAGAAAGCCATTTAACACATAGAAGAAGCCACCGAAGTCACGTAAAAGCTAACTAATTATCAGCACTGAGAACCAAACTGCGGTCCAAGATTGTGAATTTGGACCATTACTCGATGATTTAACCATAACATTAGAAGTTCTTGGTGCCAAGAAATATCTCTTTCCTCTGCTGTGTTTAAATCCAGTTAGAGCTCACAGACAGACTCATGAGGCCGACTTCAACTGTGCTTAACCCGCAACCTTTTCACCTCCGCCGAGGCTGACCGGGACGTGACCTCTAATGCTGCAGCAGATATCGTCTCGTTGGCTCCATATGCAAATGCTTCTGCTACAGTCCTCCCACTAGTCAGTCATGGTCTCTGCCCTCCATGAATTTCACTGTAATTTGATCGCTCTCTAATACTGTAAAAAGACCGATACTCTTCGTGAGAGTAGCTGCTTGTGTCTCACTTAAATCACTTTCTCTTTTTTTTAGCTGGGGTTAACCGTAAGATTTTACTTGAATCTTTGGCGTCAGTATTTATCAAAGTTTTATTTAGATTTCAGCCCATGTAATACATTTCACATTTAGTTGGAGAAACTTTTTTATTGACATTGTACCAAAAGAAAGTTCAGATAGAGACAGATACATTATTTATAAAGAGAAACACATGCTAATCTGAACCCACCAAACCATGTTTACTACCTCCTAAAAAAAGGAAGCCAGCAGCCACGATGTGCTAAAATAGTTTCCATGTGAAATGTAGTGATCATTTGCTGTAATCTTATATTATTGATGATGATGGTAACTTCTCACCTGCATAAAACAACTCTCAGATGGACGTACTGACAACAAGTACCGTTATGCACGCACAGATTTGGCTATTTATAGCTGTTTGCACCCAAAGCTCTTAAAAAAAAAAAAAAAAACAGCTCTTGAGCTTCACACCCTCCTCCCTGTGTGGCATTATGTTCTCCCCACTGAGCTGCAGACACTATTAAATCAAAATATAATGGTGTTACATCTTGAGGAATCCCATGAGATAGGCATTGTTTTGATACTTCTTATATACAAACCCTGTTGAGGTTTATCCCAACGGTCACTGGGCTCCAGTGCCAGCCAAAATACTGTCACATCTGGGATACTTCACAGAGAGATCATGCTATGTGACCCAGGGGGAAACGGATGGTGAAGAAGCCAACACCGAGATGTGTCTCGTCCCTGTTATTTCTTTTTTCTTTTTTCGTTTATTGCATTCTCCCTCTTTTCTCCCTTGCGTGGCTTGTCAGATTCACTCTGCGTGTACCTAGTGCCTCTCTAGCATGTATGTATGTGTCTGTAGATCCACCTCTCCCCTGTTCTCATCAGCCATCTCCCCCCCTTGATCCCATCTATTATTGAAACCAGTCATCCACCCCTCCTCCCTATACGCTCCCCAAACCCAACCCCAAGCCCAGCCCAGGCTCCGGGACCCCTGCCCCCACCACGGGAGCTGAATTATGTATGGTGGGTTTCAGTGAGACGGGGAATTCGCAACAGCCCCGGCCATGACCTACATAACCCCTGTAGCCCTGAGCATCCCATGTGACTTCCCTGCATGCGGGCAGATGTACCCACATGTATACACGTCGCAAAAAAACTGCAGATGTCTTGCCAAAAGAAGACAATACATTTAGTGAAACGTGCAGATGCGAACACAGAAATTTGAATTTAATGGAGACGGACATGCTCACACGCACACACTAGATAGACCCGTTAATAAACCTGACTCCTGCAGACTTGGTGGGATGAGCTAACAAGCTTAGACAAACACCAATCGTCTTTCACCTCCCTCCGAGTCCCCTCCCTCCGCTCCTCCTGTGAAGCCCAGGCCCATCAAGCCACATCAGAGATCGGGCATCTCAGCGCTGCCACCCTGATCCTTCACCCCCACTGACCCGGTGTGTGCCCAAGGATCAGACAAAAGAACACGCCGCTTGGCGTGTAAGGGCGCCCGCAGAGCTGTCGCTTCGGCACGCGATGTGGTTTCAGTCCCAGAGACAGCTTTACTAATCCCAACCAGGCAGGGACTGCCTTGTCACGCAGGACCCAAAATGGCGGCCCCGAAAAAGAAAAAGAATGCAGTCCAGCTGCCTCCCCGAGTGGAAGGGAAATACAGCTGAAGTGGGAGTAATTATTCACTCAGAATTATGAGAATAGTGGCCGCTGAGGGCTGACACACTCGATTAAAATATGACGTAAATTAAATTTTTTGTTGTTGTATGGAGCTAAGGCCCAGCAGGGTTTACGCAGGGGACAGATCAAAGTGTGAGATGACAAAGGGGACCAACGATGCAAGGTGACAGGTTAAAACATACGGGCCAGCGCTTTCAGACCAAAAGAACGCGCTTGAGATGAAATTGCCCTCATCGGAAACCTGTCTTCCAAAGGAGGGTTCATTCAGGGGGCAGTCAGAGAGCACTCCCACTCAATGTACAGTATGTGGCACAGTACAGTGAATTGTGTCTTTGTTTTGAGTTCACACTGCTCTGACCCCCTTTGCTAAATCCCCTGTGCTCTCCCCTGCACACAGAGGGTGCGAAAAGTATCGCGCACAGCGTTACGCACTCTATCGACTGTGCAAGACTCTTGCCAAAGGCGGGGGCCGGCAGGAGGGGAGGTGTGAGGAGGCGGCAGGCAGAACATGACCTCCGGCTGCGGGGAAAAGGGAACGCTGTCGTGTGCTGTGAACACAGACCACAGGGGTAGTGGTAGATACGCATCTCTGCAGTGGCAACCTTGATTTCCGCAAGTTTGAACAAGATTTCTCTGACTTGTGGAATTTCAACAAAAAAAATATTTCAAAAAGCAACTGTCAAGCTTTTTATTACATTGTCTTACCCCTCTGGGTCAACATGTATCTACTTTAATCATCGAGATGAGATTTAAAGTATCAGGTCAACCTCACGTTGAGCCACTTATCATATTATTATTAGTTACATTTTGGCAAAATCTAAACACAGAATATCATTGGTAAAAAAATAAAAGGTAATTTGTCTCATCTAATGTGTAATTGCTAATATTTTGTACTTTCTTGCCTCCTGATTCAGACACTACAATAAGGATTATTTGTAACAAACCCTACATCTTCCTTCCCTCTAGATGCTATGGGGCTGTCAGACGTCACCCACGTGGAGAGCATCCAGGAGAAGTCCCAGTGCGCCCTGGAGGAGTACGTAAGGAACCAGTACCCCAGCCAGCCAAACCGCTTCGGACGCCTCCTCCTCCGCCTGCCCTCCCTGCGCATCGTCTCCTCCCCGGTCATCGAGCAGCTGTTCTTCGTCCGCCTGGTGGGCAAGACGCCCATCGAGACGCTGCTCCGCGACATGCTGCTCTCGGGCTCCAGCTACAACTGGCCCTACATGCCCACCGTGCAGCGCGACCGGCCCATCTCCCTCCACTACAACGAGAACGGGCCCTGAGGTGGAGAGGCAGACGAGACAGAGGAGAAGCTGTGGGAGAAATGCTAGGCCGAACGTCCATCTGACTTCTCACCCATCCATCTATCCATCCTGTCCTTCATTCACTTCAACTTCTCCTTCACCATTCCGCTCAAAAACACACCCTGGCAATGTAATCCATTACCGTCCCGGTTACACAAGCCAGCCAATCATTCACCGCGGCCGTTGCAGAGACTCTGTGGCTCGTTGCAGTCCGTCAGCCGTGCAGTCTACATTTGAGATGTGGCGCGAGAAGGACAAGTTGGTCGAACGGGTTATTGCGCAGTTCACCAGCAGGTCTGTTGGACTCACTTCAGATGTCAGTCTCAAACCCCATGAAAACCGGGGGCAGAAAAAGACAAAACAGTTGGTTTGTTGTTGGTGCTAGCCTACATTTATAAAGACTGCGTACGAGCATCTCAGTATGACGAATACTGAGCAAGGGCTTTGCCAATGGGACTCTAAATCCAAGAGCACAAGGCCCCCTGTATAATATACACATTTTTGAAAAGAAAGCCAGAAGCCATTAAAAGAAGACAAATGCCAAAATGTCTCGGACTTTTGCAGAGGATATGTTTTAATGTGCGTGTGTTTGTATTAGCACTGTTTATATGGAGAGAAAACTCATGATTGTGTCCATATGTACAGTATATTGTTGATTCATAGGCATCTATAGCATATTAGGGTTCAATGGGAAAAGCTCAGGTTCAAAGGTGAGGTAGCCAGACAGACAGCCAGACAGACATGCCAATATCAGTACAAGAGCAAAATACCAGTAGAAATTTACAGTTATCAGCAGCCTGTGCCAAAGCTGAAAAATGCATATTGTTTGGATATGTTTGTGGTCGTGTTGGTGATGAAAATTGTGTCTATAATTTGACTATATACTTGTTTTGGGGTCTCAGGGGCAGAGAAGGAGTTTGTAAAAAAAGAAAGAAAAAAGAAAGCCTAGGCACTTGCATTGTAAACTAGTCAGAACTTACACTTATTCACGCCTGAAAGAAATCACAGCACTGGTAGATTCTTGTTGCCCTAATACCATTTGATCGATCGACCTTTTCACTTATTAAAAGGCCCATTAAAACCTCGTACATGTTGTTTTCACAGGAGTGACACAACGCATCCTCATTTTTGTTTTATTGTCTTGATTGTCAACATTGGACCTTATGAATTGGGGGGAGGGGGAGGGGAGCATTTTACAAAACTAGCTGTACTTGCCTTAGAACAAAGATTTTGTCACTGAGCATTTATCTTATGACTGTGCCATAATCTCTCGTTACCTGTTATAACAGGTATTATGTCCCGTCAGGAGAGGAAATGAACTCACGCGATGTAAAAATTATTAATGTGCACATAAAGTCGTAGAAAAGTGATGCAAACTATGGAAAACAATTTTTATCCATCAACAGAGACATCCTCAGCACTTTCATTTTTTAGACTTCATGCGAGTTCTTTTCCACTTCCTGATGATATTGTCATGTAGGGAAAACCCCGTTGACTCATGTCATTTGAGCTTATCGTACCGATATCCTAGAGAAAAGTATCACTAACCTCTGAAAACCTCAGTCTATGTTACAATACTATCCCAGTTGGACTTATGACTGTGACTTAGTTTAGGACTATTTTAAGTTGTTGTTGTTGTTTTTTTTCTTCCCCTTGGTGGAAGCTTGTTTTGACAACCTGTCTCACATTTCCAACATGGCACTGTGGTATCAACATTGGCATTGGAAAGGCCATCTGGGACCTTAGAAAGCTGTCTGTTTATAAATGAATTCACAGAAAGCTCCTATGAGTTTGTTTGTATCCCCTCTTCTTTTGTTTGGAAATATGGATTATCCATTAATTGAAATAAAATTCTGTTGTTCACAGTACGTTTTCTGCTGTCTTTTACTGTCATATAATTGCAATCTCAGTATGTTTAAAGCAGAGCACACAAAATGAGTTACAGTATTTAGTGATGTCTGTGATTTTATGTTTATCGATGAAGTCCTATCTTCTCTCCAAAGTTTTTCTGTACACATGTTCGACTATTGATCAAAACAACTATATACTTTCTGATCTACTGTAGTTTACAGATAATTCAACTGTTTCATGCCCCCCTTACCGTGAAACTTCTCCAACTTTGAGTCAGGTAACATTGTTGCTTCATGTCTCAGCTGTAGGAGATGCATGTTGAGTGTGAACAGTACAAAGAAAAAGAACAACACTGCAATAAAATCAAATATGTTGGTTAAGATTTGCATTAAGGTATCTCAACAAAAGTAAAAAAAATAAAAGTTACGCAATTAATTTATTTGTCATTTCACAACACAGTAAAATGTAGGTCAGCCCTTTTACGCTACACATACATAACATATACATATTCAAATATCTAAATTACAATAGAATACAATTACATTAAACCATATATACAGTTACTTCCATACACCTCATTATATCCATACAGTAGGCTATATACACCCAGTTTGTAGTGTGAATAAGGGTCGAAGGTTGAAATAAGGGATTTAAGGCCCCACCCAGCTGACACCTGAAGTGACCCAAATCAAACACGCCTAAGATGTGCAAAAACAAGGTGCATGCTGGGTGTAGCTCCTGAACATGCTCATGGAGCTGGATTCCCTCAGGTGTCTTCTTCACTTTAAAACGTTTTGAATACGAGGGGTGCGGTGGACTGGTGAACTGGTTGTACTGGGAGAGAGAGGCTAAGTGGACTGGTTATACTGGGACAGAGAGGCTAAGTGGTGATTCTTTAATGGAACATTCTGCATATTGAGTATTTTTACTTGCGTATTTAATGTATTTTTTTTAAAACTTGTAACAGAGTATTTTTACTAACGTATTGCTAGTTTTGCTAAAGCAAAATATCGAAGAACTTGCACCACTGTGGTTTGGATGTACAACATGACGTTTACGCAGAGTACATTTGAACTGATCTGCTTTTATCTGAGTACATGTTTACACTAGTAACTTACTTTTTCTTGATTACCATTTCTTTAAAGTTTAAGTACATTTACTTGAGTAAAGTAGTCTAGTAATCTTTCATCCCTGGACATTGACATTAGAGCCACTGATGACATTAAACGACTGTTTTCATCTCACGATGAGTGCACTCATATGTGGAATGCCCCTTTAAAAGCCTTAAAAGTCTTGCATGTCTAATAGGTTATGAGAGTGTTGTACTATTCCACTTGTCATTTTCGCTGTTGTCTGTTGACTGTTTTGAGGCAGAGAGGAGATGAGAGGAGAGAAAGATGGGAATGACTCACAACAAAGGTAGAACTGAGCCTTGGTCAATGCGACCACATTCCCTAAGCATCAGTGAGTGGCGCTCTGTGATCTTTTTGTTGCTGGTGAAGAAGTGCATAGTTCAGGGATGCTCGATACATGTGGAATAAGCTCCTTTGTAGTTTCCCTTGCTGAGGTTTCTGTGGTTGCCATGGTCACACACTGTGAGCCGGGGCGGTGAGCTGAAAATCATCATAAACTCTGAATGCCGCCGACCTCGGAGTCGTGTTCTTCTCCTGGCTCTGATTCATCTGGTCTGTCCAATGACTGTGGACTAATCGGCGGGAGCAATCTTATCGATCATATTTGCTCATCTATCCGTGGCAACATTGTGATTTCAGATGTCGTCCACTGACGCCAATAATGCACAGATCATCAAGGATAAATAATTCTGCTGCTCGCTTTTTGGTATTTCTTTGTCCAAAGAGCACTTTGATTTCAATGAGGGGGGAAAAGGCACATGTGCCGATCAATGCCGTGGATCAGTCAATGATTTTAAAGCAAGTGGGGGTCGCCCCGCACTCACGCTGGGATGCAACCCAAATGTTGATACAGGCCTGCTTGGTGCGTGACAGAAAGTAAGCAAACACCACGGCCTGGTGTGTATGTGTGTGTGTGTGTGTGTGTGTGTGTGTGTGTGTGTGTGTGTGTGTGTGTGTGTGTGTGTGTGTGTGTGTGGTGTGTGGGTGGGTGTCTGTGTGGGGGGAGACACGGCGAGAGAAAGAACACACATGGTCTTTGACCTTTGGGTTCAAGGGGTGTGTGTGTGTGTGTGTGTGTGTGTGTGTGTGTGTGTGTGTGTGTGTGTGTGTGTGTGTGTGTGTGTGTGCGGTGTTCAAGTTTGGGTAAATATAGCTGCTGGTAGTCAGATCGACTCTAAAAAGAAAGACAGGGACGTAGACAAGTACAGGTTTGTGCGTTTTGACTCTCAGACCTCAAACATAATGCCATGTTACCTCCTCACAACACACACACACACACACACACACACACACACACACACACACACACACACACACACACACACACACACACACACACACACACTCCCCCCACATGGTAACCTTGTGCCCCTTACACCCAGCCCTCCCCTCCTCCAACTACCTCCCCCAATCCCTCAATCCCCACCCTCCATCCTACCCGCCCACCGCCATCCCGCCTCCCTGTGTGTGTGTGTGTGTGTGTGTGTGTGTGTGTGTGTGTGTGTGTGTGTGTGTGTGTGTGTGTGTATGAAGAGTAGCCGATTGACTTATGCCTTCATTTCGGAGCTGTCACTCCTGGCCAAACACCATGACCCCTCAACCTCCATTTTGGAGGCGCACTTCTTTTTTTTCCTTTCCTTCACCATATGAATAAAAACACATGTGGCCCAAAGGTGTGTGTGTGTGTGTGTGTGTGTGTGTGTGTGTGTGTGTGTGTGTGTGTGTGTGTGTGTGTGTGTGTGTGTGTGTGTGTGTGTGAGTGTGTGCGTACATTTTTATGTGTACAGGTAAATCAAACTGACACCGCTCCTTTGAATGGCAGGAGCTGAATTACTTTTGCACTTCAATTTTGCACACCTGCCATTTATGGCAAACACTGGTCTCAGCATAAACCATAAAAGCAAAAAATATGTTGCTTCAAGATACAAATCAGCGGCAGTGAATATCAGAACCAGGTGTCGCAACTGCAGGTTATTTCTTTGTGGGTAAATTACTTTGCATAAATTACAAATTTTATTAAATGTTGCACTAATATGTGGGAATTTTGTGCATCTGGTCCAGATGTCTTGCTTTGATGGAACAACTTGTGTTTATTTTGATTACTAAAAAAACATAGACAGATGAAAACAAATCAATAATATCATTGACTAGGTGAACGTTGTTCTTCAATGGTATCGTGCATGTTAAGCTCATTAAATGACTCTTCTAGCTTCACCATCTCTTGTTTTTTAAACTTATTCAGAGGAACTCTGGCGAAATCAGCTGTGGAAAAATATTCTCATTAATAAAACTCAGTCATATGTAATATGGTGATGATCAGCATTGTCTTGCAGAAAATGCAACAATTCTAACTTGTGTGAGGACAGAACATGGGTGAAAAGCAGATTGTAAAGAAGTCAAACCCCAAAAACTCTGAGCTTTAAGTACGCTCAAATGCAATATGATGGTCTCAACATGGTCTATATAAAAACATTTTTTTTAAATAAAACATTGAATAATATATCTCGAAAAGCCAAAGTTACATTCAAAGACAATACACAAGATGTGTGCTACCGATCAAGCGTGGTTGTCATATTTGTTTCTAAATGGATGACTCATTTTGACGTGAGGGTCAATTAGGTTGCAGCGCAGTGCTATGATGCACACATTTACACATGCAGGACAGAAACAATGTGTCCCTCGGAGCCGTCTGTAGGTAGGTGACCATACCAATCAGGTCCCAGCCAGAGGTCGAGATGACAAACACAATAAGGCAGCAGATTCATCACCCCGTGTTCTCTGACAGTAATTGTCCTGGGTCCATGTCACAGTCCCCCTGTTAAAAATACAAGGGATGCTCCTTTGACAGAGACGACATCGGCGCCAGTCACATGCATTTAAGCCAGACACCTCCTCCATTTGTTATGACACACTTTCAATTTCGCAAAAGGGCCCCGCCGAAGATGAACAGTGCCTTATGTGGGAGGAGGGAGGCCTGTGAAAGCAGCTCGCCGTGTGTGTAACCTAGACTTTGGCCGAGGAGGCGAGACATGTGGACGGATTTTGTTTAATAAAAAAGGCATGTTTTGTCTTGACGCCGAATGTGAATGTTGGCAGCACGGGCCGGAGCTAGACGTCCATCTCTGGGGGATACGGCGGCCCAGATCGATAGGTGGGATGTCAGATTGAATTGAGGTCACTCTTTGTCTCCCCAAAGAGGTCCCACTTACTGGCACACCATCAAAATGCAGCGGGGTATTAAGTGAAAGGGACTGTGTGGAGGGGGAGGAGGCCGGACAGTTGTAACACTGACCCTCGTCTTGTCAGAGCAGCGGCTTTCTGTTCTGCAGCATGTTTATTCTGAGTTGTCCTGAGAGACGATGTGCGCTTGACACCGACGCTGGTCTTTGACGGATCAATAACCTGATGGGATGTGATGAGGCTGTTGTTGCCTAATTCTATCTAAATGTTAAACAGACTGACAATAGAGTTTTTCTGCTCAGCTGAACAAACAAAAATGCATATCTGTGAGAGTGAATATTGTTGCGGGTGAAATCACTGCAGTCTGGTGCTTTAGAGATTAATCAATGGCTTGCACTTCAGAAACTGCCTCGATCTTTGTTTTAGTAATTGTTTTAGTAATTTATCCAGTAAAAATATTTAAGTTTTGAAATGTCTGTTCTTATTTCTTACTGTACAGTATTTTTTTTAAATAAATATTCGTCAGACAGCAAATGTGTCATGTTTTTTACTTTTATGTCTGATGCAACATGCTCTCGTTTTAATCCCAAAAAAATATTCTGACAAAACACGTGGAAGCGCGAGGTTGACTAAAAAATCACTACTAATTTATTACAATGTACTACATATTTGTTTATCATCTTTTTTTTTTTTTACATTTTCATTATTACGGATTTTTTTTCTAATTATAATTTCTATATTACCTTATCTGATCTTCTTTCATTGTATTGCTTCTGATGATATGTTTTCTCCTATATTGCTGCCAAATTATTGATTCTGTATTGTGTATTCTTACGTGTCAATCCTATGCATCATTGTTGATGGAACAATAGATCAGGAATACTCGTATCAAAGAGAAACTGCACACTGCACAGAAGGTTTGCTGCTCCCTGGCTAGTCGACGCTTTGAAATGCTCGGACCAGACAACCGGTATAAACGGTTGCCTCGGTGTCGCGTGAACGCTGTCGCAAAGCGAGCGCTGTGCTGTCATGACGTTGGAGACCCGACTAGAATGAAAAAAGAGTGAATACTGAAGGTGACCAGCAACACAACTCCAAATGAATGCCATTGATGCACTCTGTGTTAACACGTCTGATGTCTACTGTATGTCATTGTCATATATACAGCGTGTTCCGTTTAATTGATAATGATAATAATCCTTATAAGCAGAAAGTTTGCAGTCCATTCTTGTTAAAAAGCTCAAAGATGTGTGTTTTGCTAGTCTGAGCGATATTCAACGGCATCAATTAAGTGGTCTTTTCCCCATCTTTTGTTGCCATGTCACCGCATTACAAAACACAAGGCTTCTATAACCCCGAACATTTTATGCAGCATGACAAATGCAGCTGCAATTCTCAACCACCAGTGGAGGCGTTGCAAGTGGTTCACAGTGGAACAAGACTAAGCCAAAGTTCATTTAAGGTTTCATTAATTTCCTCTTGTTTTTTTTTGCTCTGTATGATTTATATTTGAATGCATGACAAAAGAGCCGGGCCTGAAACTCTTAACAGAGCACGCCCTCTCGACACTTGATATATAGAGCAATTCATCTCCAAAGCTAATATTATAATGAATTGGATCTATGTCTACGTGTGTGGCCCGAGAGTGGACTGTTTGTGAAGATGTCCCAAAAGCAATACCCCCTTCTCCAGAATCAACAGACCCCCATTTAGCATTCCCAGATCCCCTGAAATGAAACGTTCATTTTTCCATAACTATCATCTCCGGCAAAGCATTGCGGGGGAATTGGATCTGTCTCGGCACGGCCCCTCTCCACTCCGATCTCATCAGGCGTGAGTTGGAGTCACCCCTCTCCGACGGAAATTGCTCTGAACGGCAGGAAAATGTACATCATTGAGGTGCAGACCAAAAATGGCATTGGCCCCTTTCGCATACGGACACCACACCCCCCACCAGCGTTCCTCTTATAAATCCTTAAAGAGGGCGCTGACTCCAATGTATGGCAACACCATCAATATTGATGTGGGAGAAAGTTCTTCCAAAGCCGCCTCAGTCACAGAACATTAATATTAATAGTGTTGTGCACCAGCCCGGACGCTCTAAAATGGTAATGGCATCCGGATTGGGGGTTAGAGGCCAATATCATTGCTGAATATGGACATGGCTGTTTAGCTGCAAGCAGGACAGGAGCCCATGCCAATCACCTTGTCCTCTTCGTCAGCCTGACCGTCCTAAGAAGCCGGGCACGTCTGGGGTCACTGAGGAACTTTGACTCTCACTTCATTTGATTTGATTATTCTAATGAATTTATCCCCAAACAGGCCAAGGAAGATTAAAGATGCTTTTCAAGGGAGACCCAACGAAGGCGCACAATCATCCATCCATTTATACATAATTTCTTGGGTTTTACCTGTGGAATATATAGCTGGAAATATATTTAGTCTCTTTAGCCATGGCTCGAGGGATAGCGATGTCTGTCGGTCCACCACTGAAAAAAAGCATATTGCAACCATTTTTAAATGGATTGCCATTGGTCTAGTTATTCAAGGTACCCAAATGATGAAGCCTACTTATTGTATTGTCTCCCTGAATCTTTCTTCAGAGTCACAATGCGATTGACATTTGTGATTAAGCAAAATGCCTCAACAACTTTTGGATGGATTTCCATGCAATTTGGTGCAGACATTCATGTTCACCCCAGGATGAATTGTAACATCTTTGGTGATCCTCTGAGTTTCCCTCTTGTACCACAATCGAGTCAAAAATGTAATTTGTCCAATACTTGATGCATCATCAGCCTAAACTGCGTTTTGTGTTTATTGCTAATTAGCTAATGTTGGCATGCTGGCACACTGAACTATAAATGTGAACATGGTAAATATCAGACCTGCATGCTAACATTGCCATTGGGAGCATTTTAACATGTGAGCGTTAGCATTTAGCTCAAAGCAAACGTGCCTAAATACAGGCTCACAGAGCTGCTATAGCGGCTGTAGGATCCCATGCTTTTGAAGCATGCTAGGCACTATAACATTACATTACATGTCATTTAGCTGACGCTTTTATCCAAAGCGACTTACAATAGTGCATTCAATCATGAGTACAAACTCAGAACAACAAGAATCAATAATCAATAATCACTAAAGTACAGTTTCTTCAATAGAGTTAAATTACAAAAATTACAGAAAATTACAAAAGTGCTATCAATAAGAGACATCAAAGTGCTACTAGAGTGCTAGTACAGTGCTACCTTCCTTATTCAAGGTGTAGTCGAAAGAGATGCGTTTTTAGTTTTCGACGGAAGATGTAGAGACTTTCTGCTGTCCTGATGTCAATGGGGAGCTCATTCCACCATTGAGGAGCCAGGACAGCAAACAGTCGTGACTTTGTTGAGTGTTTAGCTCGTAGTGACGGAGCTACAAGTCGATTAGCAGAAGCCGAGCGGAGTGCCCGAGCTGGGGTGTACGGTGTTACCATGTCCTGAATATAGATAGGACCCGATCTGTTCGTGGCACGGTACGCAAGTACCAATGTTTTGAAGCGGATGCGGGCGACCACCGGTAGCCAGTGGAGTGTGCGGAGGAGGGGGGTAGTGTGGGTGAATTTCGGGAGGTTGAAGACCAGTCTAGCTGCTGCATTCTGGATGAGCTGTAAAGGTCGAATGGCGTTAGCGGGTAGACCTGCCAGGAGGGAGTTACAGTAGTCAAGTCGCGAGATGATCAGAGCCTGGACCAGAACCTGTGTCGCCTTCTGGGTGAGAAGGGGACGTATCCTCCTTATGTTGTACAGCATGTACCTACAGGAACGCATTGTTGCGGTAATGTTGGCAGTCAGGGAGAGTTGACTGTCAAGTGTCACACCGAGGTTCCTGGCAGTCGGGGTCGGGGTCAACACTGAGTTGTTGAAGGTAATAGTCAGGTCGTGGGTGGGAGAGCCCTTTCCTGGAAGGAAAAGTAGTTCCGTCTTGTCAGGGTTGATTTTCAGGTGGTGCGCGGACATCCACTGAGAGATGTCAGTCAGACAGGCAGAGATCCGTGCCGCTACCTGTGTTTCTGACTGGGGAAACGAGAGGATCAGTTGGGTGTCATCAGCGTAGCTATGGTAGGAAAAGCCATGGGCGCGAATGACAGAGCCGAGAGAGTTGGTATACAGAGAAAAGAGAAGAGGACCCAGGACGGAGCCTTGAGGGACCCCAGTAGTGAGAGGACAAGGCTCAGACACAGATCCTCTCCAGGTTACCCGGTAGGTGCGGTCCTTGAGGTAGGATGAGAAGAGGGAGAGCACAGTGCCTGAGATACCCAGGTCCTGGAGGGAAGAAATAAGGATCAGGTGGTTCCTATAAGTCAGGATTTAGTTGCTTCAATATTGTTCCCGTTCTTTTTCGTTAATCTGTCTCCTTTTCATGAAGGTGCAGCACTAGATGGCTGGAATGCCCCTTTAAGGACACATTATGCCAAGTGACCTGATTGAATCCCTCTTTGCATGATTTTATCGTTCACAATTCACAATTGCCTGAACAACCTGCTTTATTTGCATGCAACTCCGATGCATTAACCTGCAGCGGGCCGTGCAGCATGTAGCATGCATTTTATTACGAGTAACCGTCAGCCCTAATGATATCATGGCTCTGTCGCCGCGCTGTCCTCTGCTTGTGCAAACATATTACACTGAGGCTGTTTTCTGGGTCAGTAAGTTAAATATTTCAGAGGGTTTATTTTTAGCGCCGTCTGTTTCCACTTTGTGTATGAGCTGCGGTGTGTGTGTGTGTGTGTGTGTGTGTGTGTGTGTGTGTGTGTGTGTGTGTGTGTGTGTGTGTGTGTGTGTGTTAGTGCATCTCTCACTATCTGCGATAACTGCAGGCTGCATTTGACCCACTAAGTCATCTTCACATGGCCCCCGGGGTTTATCAATTGAGTGTTGTGTGCAGAAGGGGGCCATCATAAATGGTTGCCAACTGATACACGACATGTATCGGCTGTGTTGTCATTAAAAGCACTTTATTCTTGGCTGTAATGTCCATATCTCCCCACAAATAATCAGCCAGGTTTAGTTTCCATCAAGCTAAATTCTAGCTGCTTTTGTTTACAAATCAATAATCCATTAAACCCTCAAAATACCAAACAGTTCCTTAGGGAGCTGTCTGCGGATCAAAGGGCATAATAATGATCTTCTTTGACAACTCTTTTTTTTTAGGTTGCTTGTATCCGATCAATTGAATGTGAATATAATTGTCCTGCACAGTAGTTAAAATGTTTAACATGCTTAAAGCAGTGGGGAAACTAAATCACATTAGATCACTTGTACATGGCATTGAACGGTCTGGGTGCAAAGAGGGTACTGTAATTGCTGCAGAGATGAGTGGTCATTGAGCTGTGAAAAGCAGACAAGTTTTCCACAGATTATGAGAAACGGAATGATTGGAAACTGCCCAGGGGCAAAGGTCCCATGATAGTTTTTGACCTTACCACATATGTGGAATCAATGCAGGGCTCTGTTGTTGACCTTAGCCGTTCTATCTTTAACACATACCGCTGTTCTGTTTCCTAAAGACATAACTCCTATATGCTCATCCCCTGCTTTGCTCCGCTCTTCTCTCTCCATCATTCCACTTAGGTTTTCCTCATAAAATAAAAAAATGCATTCTATTCAAAACATTACTGGAAGATTTTCCTTCCAAAATGGGTTAAAATTACATTTGAAAACTATGTTTAATTCAACTTAATATTGTTTCAACTTGTTGCCAATTCGTATTTGAATCGGGGATTTAGAGAATCGTGACACCCCTACTAACTGTAGAGGCGGCAGATCAGAAAGTGTAAGATATGGAATAATCTGTTTTTTTCTTGTGGTTTTGAGCATGGATCGGCCTGCCATGTGATCCTCGTGCACTATAAGATTATAAAAGCAGAACGTGTTATTGCACTAAAACCTAAAACTATAGCTTAAACACACTATTGCCTTCATAATTGAATACATAAGAGCTGCCTTCTCCTGTGGGGATGATGAGTGAAAAACATGCTTTTTTTATTTAAAAGCTACACAAATTACAGTAAATGACCATTACTTTATTTAGCAATAAGAATCTTGGCGATTTATGAACTATGAGTATTACTAGACTGTATATTAGATAAATTGACTTGTCTTCACTTGATCCTTTTGGACTTTTTCAAAGGGTAACAAAGAAAAACTCCCACTGACTCTTATTGTCGAGGCACTTAAACTGTCAGCATGTGAAGTCTGTCAAAGCCTAAATGAGGCAGATCTTGACTGTCTTGCTTGCAAACACAGTGAGATGAGCTTATGAAGACGAAACACAGAGAATAAAGATATCTCATCTTGAAAACCCTATTTCAAAAGAAGCTCCAACCTGGCACTTCATAGACTCGCAGCCGTTCCGGGCGCTGCCACAGGGCTCCATTGTTCCTCTGCCAAACTGTGACATGGGCCCCTTCCAACTTCTCACCTGCAGCATTGTCCGCCCGGGGAGCTCAGTGCAGAGTAATTGGGGGCCGAGATTCCAGGACAAGTTCTTTTCTTGTCCGTTTTGTGGGAATCACTGACCCGGACGTGTGAGGTCACAGCTGTGGTAATTGGTGCTGGGTGATGCAGCTGTGTGTGTGTGTGTGTGTGTGTGTGTGTGTGTGTGTGTGTGTGTGTGTGTGTGTGTGTGTGTGTGTGTGTGTGTGTGTACAGTACAATCTGTGAACAGATTGTTCTGAATTACACAGGTTGTGTTTGGACAGTGTAAACCATGTGTGCGCTCTTGTTGCAGGCGAGCATTTTGTGTTTTTTCAATGTTAGCGGCTGACAGTTTGTCCCAGAGTTGCCTCTTCTGTCCCTGAGCTACAAATGCGAGCTCCACAAACCGAGTGCCTTTGTTGGACCGCTAAAGAAAAGTCTGTGTGCCACACAATCCCTGCTTTATCTCTAATATCTCTAGTAGTCAGACTATGAGAAATACCACCTCAAGAGGGAGATCAAAACTCAGCATGGCTTCTTCCCAAACTGCTTCTTCTCCACCTACAGATTGTCACTCTGCATGAAGCCACACGCGCAGCAGTGAAGGGCACTCCGTATTAAGGTTAGGGATATAAATAAATTGGTAGACTCTTGAACACACACAACTCCACCCCATAAGCAGGGAACAGAAGAAGTCACCATGGATTCTGATTGACATTTTGCTCACTCAGCTGTTATGTGCGGTTATTCCTCAAATGTGTAACCCCCCCCCACAAAAACAATGAGCATGAGCAGGTGGTACTTTCTTGTTGACACTAATAATATGCATGTACCTACATTAAGCCTTATTTGTGGTTCTCCGTCAGGTCGACGGCGTACCTACGCCGTCGACCTGACGCCGTCGTTGAGCATTCGAAGTTCTGCGTCGAGGGTCCGCGTTGCTCTGCAATTAACCGCCATGCCGCCAGGGGGGTGTGCCTGTGTGGCTGTGTGGTTTCAGGGGTTATAGCCGAATCCTTGCTTTTTCTTCCAGTCACAGTAAACAATGGCGACCAGGTTGAAGCGGCTGTGTTTGGAGTTGGAGCTCATCAATATTGAAGAGCAAATGCTTATATTGCAAATTGTTACTACCGGTCTACAAGAACTTTAAAAATGGCGGTGTAGGAAGACAAACCGGAAAGAGAAACCGCCGGAAATTACGTTCTGAGCGGACCAATCACAGCGTTGCGGTCCGCGTCAACGCGACGCGTAGTTAGGATTTTTTGGAGGTGCACGTCAGGCTACGGCGTAGGGGTCTGCGTCGACAGCGTAGCTACGGCGTAGGTACGCCGCCGACCTGAAGGAGAACCATAAATAAGCTTTAACTCGCCATGTAGGAGCATGGTGTCCCCGTTCTTAATCCAGCCTCCTAAACTCTGTGTGGTTGGTTGTTTTTCGTTCCTGGGAAAGCAGCTGTCAATGGGCACAATACCAGGGTTAATTTAATGACTGGACAAATCAGAGACCTGGGTGGCGATTCAGAAATCTGAATCATTAAAAATAATTGACAAGTCAAATTAAAGATAAAGTGATGGTTCCCTATTGTAATTTTAATTTCACTTAATTCTGTGATTGTTTTCATCTTCTAAACCCTCCATTAAAGTCAGTGTTATGCTGTGTTCACACCAAACACGCTGAAATGTTTTCCGTGCGACTAGATTATTTACAAAATCAATGCAAAGACACGAATAGACGCGAAATAAAGCGATGCGAATTGCTTGTTCACGCAAGTTAAATTGATCCAACTTTGCGTGATGCTGTGTCGCGTATGCCTATCAGCTTTTAAATTCTCTTCCTGTCATCACTGACGTCCTGACATTGTTGAATCAGGAATGGAGGGAAAGATTGTTTTGTAGCCGTAGCTGTTGAATACAGCTTGATGAAGAAAAAAAACAGCTTGGGTCCATGTTTACTTCCTGTCAGCTGATGTCATTCAAATTCAACTGCAACAGGAAATAAACTGGGACACATTTTCAGATCATTTGCAAAGTCTATTTTTAGAAATATTTAAAATCCTGCATTATTTACATCCATGTTTGCTGGCTCTTCATCTTCTCCTCTTTCGTTGGTGCATTGTTACAGTCAGAGGAGTAGAGTAAAACAATGTGAATCACATTGTGCTAGTGCATTTGCATGTACATAGAAACACTAAAATGACCTACCTTGATCCTACCTTTGTAGAGATTGAAATGGGATATTTGGGTACAATAGACACAGAAAGCAAGACTGACTCTATTGTACAAATGTTAAGATCAATATACATTATACGTGTATCCCCTTGGGACATTGACTCTGGTCCTTTCCCTCTGATAGAAATTAAAAACAGCCTACAATTAATGCGGAACACGCATTATAAAATGATATTGGAGTTTTTTTTTACTTTTGCCAGGACAGCGTGTGTGCAAACTTATTCCATAACTTGATAAAAGGAATTTATGTTTTTTCAACAGACAAATCTGAAAGGTATCAGAAATGATACACTAAAAAAGAGATAATTTAAAATGAAACCACATTAATACATGAAAAACACAAACGAGTATGAAAGTGATTCAAAACCAGGACACTTAAACGTCCATGTGGTTAGAATCAAGTTTAGAAATGATATTAATAAAATTTTACACATGCAATGAAAAGCAAAAATGTAGCTTGACAACGCAAACTCTTTGGACCTGGAAACACTGACCTCCATTTGGCCCAAGAGGTGAAACCCCATCCCAGGTCATGATAGGTGACGCTGACACCCTCCTCCACCCTCCGACCCCCATCCCCCCCAACTGACCACCTGTCAGTCTACACCCGGCCTGGGAGTCCTCTGCCTGGTCTCCATGGCAGTTGTTCCCACTGTCGCGGCCCGGGGACACCACCACCTGCCATGACCCCAGGGCACACTGACAGTAATGGAATAGTTGCTAAGAGTGTAGGAGTGAGGCATCAGTCAAGGAGGATTTAGCCTGTGTAAAGCCTGTAACATTTAGTTCTAGCGCTCTAGTAGTTCAGCCTGATCTGTTCAAAATCCTTCATCGAGAGATAGAGACATGATTTTCGAGACGTAGACTAATCCTCTTTACATTACGGGGCCCAGGTTTAACAAGGGCTATTGACAAGGACTTGCCTCACGTCTAGCCAATATACTTGGAGTTGTCCTCGAGATTCACACACGGATCATTGCCATCAATACTAAATCTAGCTTCATTAAAATGTAAATACATTTAAATAGTTAAATTAAAAAAAAAATACAAAGAATGAAGAGAAATGAATAATAATGTATTTTTTCCACTGTTTTTTTGGGGGGAAAGCTGTTTTGTCCCTTTTGTGGTTTTAAGGAGCAAAAACCCTAAAGTATTTAATCCAGCGAAAAAGATAAATCTGTCAGATTATTAATCATTATTATATCACACCCCCCGTGTGATATAATAATGATTAATAATAAACGTTCAAAGATGAGTCATAACAAATCAGCACTGTACTTTCACAGTGGAATAAATAAGTATTGTTCAAAAAGATATGCTGCTTGATGTGAAGGCATGTTGATGGAGGACAGTGATTCCAAAACTGGGTGTCAGGATCTCTAAAAAGGTCGCAGGGTAAATCTGAGGGATCGTGAGATAATCACCAGGCAAAGGAACAGGAAATGTAAATCTACTAAACAAAGTAGGATCATTTTTACTGGAGGAAATGTATCTCTTTTGGTATCTAAAAATAAAGTAAAGAATGAAATCACATTGTGAAATGGTCACAGTCGATGTGAGGCAGTGAGGAGGTCACATGTTAGATGTTGCTTTATTTCAAGAGGACACACGCTAAAAAATCTTGGAACCCATGAATGGAGGACACACTTATGTTCATGGACATAATGCAACTCACCATGGATATTAACCTTGACTGGAAAAAAGCTGGTAAAAAAATGGCAGACATTACAGGGCAGCAATTAAATAAACAGTTTCAACTTGACACAGCTAACAAAAATCTGCTCAACAATCTTTTTCTGACTTTTTTTCTATTCTTTGAAGGCATTAAAGTGTTACAACTTGTTGATTTCTTATGCAAACTTCAAAAACATATTTATAGTGTTAGTATATATTAAGGAAGTGGGACACAATTCCTGAACAACACAGGGTCTCCCAGCCATCCCTCCAGGGACGGCTCTGTGACCTTTTCACATACGATGTGTGTGGTAACACAAGTAACACAACTGGTTCTGGCAGAACTCTGTGATGCCCTCCAGGCTGGACACCCGCGTGTGGTGCACGTGTGACACACACACACACACACACACACACACACACACACACACACACACACACACACACACACACACACACAGACAGTGTCCCCATGACCTCTGGCTAACACCCCATGTGACCTTAGAACAGCTTAAATGCAGAGTTACGAAACAACCAGGGATCAATCCAAAATCCTCTTTTTATCCCATATGGCCATCTTAATAACCACCAGCATGTGTCTAAAATGCAAATAGCCTTATGTTCATACTGAGTAATGTATTTAACGCTGTCCGTCTCCAGACAAACAGCAGTGTCATTAAAGGGAATGATACAGAGTTAGACCAACGGTAACCAGTAAGAAGCTTAAAGAGCATTGTTGACTAACATATTCAAAAGCTTCTCTTCATATGTTGTCTAGACAGTATTCACAGTATACAGCAATTTTGTATACATTTTTCAGAGGGACAAAGATACGCATGTCTGTCTGCTTTTGATTGTTTAATTGCACATTATTTCCATCATTAAATGAGTGGCAAATGTATTACATTTTAAACACACTGTAATTATATTAGTCATTTATTCCATATGTGATAATATAATATAATTAATACCATTTTGTTAAATTTTAATAGATTTTATTTTAAAAGGCCACCGGGGGCGTTTTGTTTTCATGCACTTTTACGTATTTTATGCCGTTGCCACACGTTGTGACACATTAAAAATGTTTCTGTCGACTGAACTAAGACGGCAAACTGTATTAGCCTCCTCCTTTCAACCTTGACAAAGGCAGCTTGTACCAGATCCACTCCTTCCGTTCTTACCTTTCACAATAAAAGCCCTAGACATATACACTGCTTCACACAGGAAACTCAGAGCTTTTCGCTAAAAGAAAACTCAATAAATAGGTTACAGTGGCTTAGGCTCAGACAGACGGCCAGACGCTGCTCTCGGTCAATTGGATCCCAGTATAGTTGGTTGTCTTTATTGAAAAACTGTCTACGCAAATTTGCATGGCTGCTGGTATAAATAGCTTCGTCCCCCAGTGTGTGAAGGTCTTTAGATGTGCTAATGCATTTTGTAACCTTATGTAAAGTACTTTTAATTGCCTCTGTGTGCTTCACAGACTTGCCTTGCCTCACACATGGCTCATCATAAACAGACAATACACAGATATAAAATAGACACTTTCTTTATTTTGGTAAGAAATCCCAAAAGAAAGGAACCTTTAAACCTTTCAAAGTTATCCTGATGGATCACTGTGGTCCTTTTAAATATATAATTTTAATTGTACTAGTTCTAGTTTAAGAAACTGGATGGACATTTGTTTGTAGTGTTATTAATATGTTATTACCGTCTCTAGTTAATTATGGAATTTGAGAAAAGCTGCTTTGTAATCACAGCAGTGTTGCTCCAGTTCAGTGTCCAGCTCCTTCCATTCTTTTCAAAAGATCTTCAAAGAGCTTAAACCTGAATTCACACATTGTTTCTGTGAGCTTTGACAAGCCAGCCTTTGATCAGCTGATGCAATTTGTCAGCTAAGACATGTGATGTAGACTGCCATACAACATGTTTTAGCCCAAATAAGAAGCTACAGATTTGGGCTGAAAGACCTTGAGGTGTTTCCCCACATTGATTCAGATGAGTGTTGAGTCTTTATGAACAGTATTTTAAAATCAATACTGTATAGATTGAGTGAAACATATTTACCTTAAAACACACTTGTGTGGCTTTTAAAAGCAATGCTGTCACACAACATTAGCACACGGCTGTCAACACATCACTGAAGTGTCACAATGACTTCTGTTCCCTTTCCATTTGCTTCTGGATTTAACAATGCTGCCAATAATAAATTAGACTCCTCTGGTTGCAAAAATAAATCAGATCGTATTGAAGTCTGAGAAAATGACTCTACTTCTCACTTGATCTATTACCTCAGTAAAGATTGTCTCAATCGCTAGTTTCAAGTGTTTGTCAATACAGCATGATGTTCATTTAGTAAATGATGGTCTTGTTTAGTGTAAAATAGACCATAACACAATGTATGCTTTAAGGCGTGGCTAGCTTGTGATTGACAGGTCGCTACCACGGCGTTGACCGGTCCTGAAGTTGTCTGTGTTTTGGTCCTAACCCATTCACAGTAGTTTTTGTGACAATTAACTGTAACATTTTGGTCGCCTAAAAATGTATTATTTGTCTCATTTGGTTGCTCTTAGCTGCTTTGGAGCAGAGGGATTTGGTGAATATATTTGGAATCTGTGTGGAATTGTCTTTTTCTGATAGCACCGAGCTACGGGTTGCTAGTTCCGGAAACATGCCGAGTGGGCTGACTCATGACAAAATTATGATTATGATATTTTAAAAATAATTTTAGTTGGTGTTTGAGTTGTGTTGAAATGGCTGACTAATTATTGTAGCCCAGGTTCTCTTGTTTAATTTTATGTGTAACATCAATATATTTGCTCATGATTATTGTAATGTTTTACACAGTTCAACTATCATGTGTAAAATTCAACCTATATAGGGGACAGAAATATTATGAATTATTTTTAACGTCAGCTCTCATATCCATTTAAAAAATGAAATCAGCAAACCGCCGTCCTTGCCCTCAAATGCACCACTTATCTAAAACAAACTCACACAGTAAACTTGAGTTTTGACAAAGGTTAAACCGGTTCTTTCTGGCACTGCCTTTTATCACAAACTATAACCCTTAATCACCTTGTGTTTCTTGTATATCTTGTCTTAATGCCAAATTATATTTCATGTCAAGCAGTTTGAATATTGCTGAAAGTTGCTCTACAAATAAACTTGCCTTCCTTGCCTCTGCACTTTGTGGTTTAACTCAACCAGGGACATCATTTCTGCCTCCGGAGAAACTCTGAGAAATGTTTGTATAACTAAGATGCCAATCTGCCCCTCAACAGGCACCGTCAAGATGCCCTTGACCCCCAGCTGCCTGGCTGGAGCGGCTCTGCCGCCTGCAGTTACAGGCTGTGGTTGCAGTGAGCAGCTCCCTGGAGTGAATGTGTGTAAAAGTATAACCGTGAGGTACGGCAGTAAATGATAATGAGCATGCATGCTCGGAAAGCTGCTCTCAGGATAAAGGTTAAAAATCCTTTCACTTTGACATCTGACTTACCATTTCCTTTTAAGGTCCATTTGTAGAAATACAGACTTCCTCTCCTGGCGCTTTTCTGCCTTGCATTGTACCTGTGGGTTATGAATAAGTCATCAGAGGGAAGTTTTCATTTCACCAGCCAGCTGAATGTAAAACCCGGGTTACTCCACAGCTCAAAGAAGAAGGTAAGAGTGTAGTTGTGTCCCATAAGAGGAGACGTTTAATGTGTTTCTGTTGCCATGAAATATTTCTTTGGCTTAGTGTGTGAAGTCTGTCAGACAAAAGGAGCAGAGCGCACGCCGCTCGGTAACTTACAGGAATTCAATTTTCACACATTTATTTTTGATTTAAATTATTTATGGTAACAGCTTATTTATTTTTAATGCATGTTTTGTGTAATGGGGAAGTACTGTATAGGCATTAAGGTGCAAATATAACATTTCAATCTGAATATTGTGGCAAGGGGGGGATGTAGTTTTACTGCAGACGCTTTACATTTGACATTGTACATTGTCTGTGATTAACAGCATTTTAAGCATTTTCACTAGTCTGAACTTTCATCCAATCAGATTTGGGACAGCTCACCAATATTTTAGGAATGAAATAATAAAAATAAACAGTAAAAAAAAAAGTGGAATCTAAATCAGGGATCGGAAGGAAGGTGTGGGTCTGGTACGTTTTGGCGCTTTGGCGTGGCATGTTGACATTTTAAGCCAGTCTTAAACCAGACCTGAGAGGAGGTCTGGTTACATCTTTGAAAGAAAAGAAAAAAGTCCCATGGCTATGTCTTATTCAGGGAACCAGAGCAATGTCAATTCTAGATATTAATGCTCTAACCTCAGCCACTGTCACACCACCCTCCCTCCCCTGTCTTTCTGTCTGTCAGCTGAGCATAACACAGAACCGCCATCACGGTGCGTTGTGGTGACCGGTCCACGACCCCACAGTGCATTCTGCTGTGCCCTGCTGGGTGTGCCACAGTGGGGGTAGTTAAAGAGCCACCACAACCTCTAACTTGTCTGGTGGTGTGTTTTGTTGTCCGCACAAAAGTGTGTGTGCGTGTGTGTGTGTGTGTGTGCATTTGTGTGTATGTACATGGCACACCTTTAGCTTCTACGTGTTACTTTTTGTCATGAATGCAAAGCTCTGTGGATTAGTGGATGTGCTTGCTGTAAAGGCACGAAGCGCAAAGGGCAAGGTGAACATGCATGTTCAGATGATCAGTGTGTGTGTGTGTGTGTGTGTGTGTGTGTGTGTGTGTGTGTGTGTGTGTGTGTGTGTGTGTGTGTGTGCGTGTGTGTGTGTGTGTGTGCGCGCGTCAGTGTCTGCATGTGTTCGTGTTTTTCTGCTTTTGTGTGTGTGCGAATTTCACACCAGTAGAATGAGTGGACTTGTTTATGCCACGGTGATGATGGAATTATCTGCTTGTAACATTGGTTAGGTGTGTGTGTGTGTGTGTGTGTGTGTGTGTGTGTGTGTGTGTGTGTGTGTGTGTGTGTGTGTGTGTGTGTGCGCGTGCGTGTGTGCGTGCGTGCGTGTGTGTGTGTGTGTGTGTGTGTGTGCGTGTGTGAGAGAGCATCATCCTGTGGGTGAGCTGCCGCGGTTTATAGCTTCCAGGGAGATCTGTGACCGAAGATCCTCAAGTTTAGAGTTCATCTTCAGTTCAGAGAGGTTCAGCTGGCGGTCAGCGGGCCACTGTTAGAGCAACCTTATTCTGCCCCCCCCCCCCCCCTCCCTCTCTCTCTTTCTCTCTCTCTCTCTCTCTCTCTCTCTGTGTTCCTATTCTCTAATGCCAACCCCCCACACCCTCCCTTTCTTTACATACAGCTCTCTATTTTACACAAATTCTTCCCCTCTCTGTTTTCTCTCAGCTGATCGGTTGCCTTCTGTTTGACCCAGGTTGGGATTCAATCAGGTGGCAAAACGAAAGTCTACATAACAAGAATTTTTCATATATATATTTACTCTTTAATCTAACAATCTAGTGTATCTTAGATCAAACGTATACTGAGAAAAAAAGAGTATTGTCCATGAGTGAATATATGTGCAGAAAGTGCTTCACTCCCGGTTGCAGAAAGAGTTTGTTAAATTTAATGTGCTCATCCTAATATGGTTTCCCACTGGTTTAACCATTTTTTTCAGCACATACAGTAAGGCAAACAGCTTGTCACTGAAAGCCAAATATTTGTATCTGTTGGCTTGAATTGACTCAACGTTTTTTTTCTTTTTTTCAGGTCATTTATCCGCATCATATAAATGAACCTGAAAGCTTTTGTTTTGGTTTTTATGATTGGAATTTTGATGAGGACATACAGTCCTTTTCTGCTTGACTAGCGTGTGCCGTGAGCCTGATGACCGTTATGGCTGCAACAATTTAATCAGAAACCTCCTTTGTCTCTCATTACAGGAAAACGATGACCTATTTCAGCAGCTGACCTCAAACAAAGTGGCGGCGAGAGTGTTGGGGCTTGATCGGTGAGCCTTATTTGTGAGCAGCACCGCACAAAGTGGCCAATCTGACCTGACTGACCAGATTAAAACCAAATACAGCAAATCACATTAAATTCCATTGAGTTGCATGCTGCTGAACACACTGATTCTATTCTTCTTCCTTTCCCATTGCGGTTAATTAAAACTGTACTATTAATAGTATAAGTTGTTCTTGTTATAAATAAAAGGCTGACTTTACACTCAATATCCCATGTTTTCATGTTTTCACATTTATCCATTTAACAAAGTTATTCTGTTCATTTGAATAGAGTCTGTCTGGCAAATACACTGTATAACTAATAGCTTTTTTGAACCATGACTCGCTTTATTATTTCTAAGCAGCTGTTTCTTGACCTGACCTGACAGTTCGGCCAAATGCTAGTCGCCAAGAACAAAGCATAATGAAGGTAATGCTTTATTAAGGATTTGGTTCTGAAATATCTCAAATTAATGGTTGAATTACTATAATTGACCAGGTGTTTTTCTCTGTATATCAGAGAAATTAATTAACTTCATTTGAATGTACAACTTTTGAAGATTAACTATCAATTTCCTGATGTTTTATGAGCCTTTTTTTCCCCTTCTTTTTTGGCCAGAATGACCTCCACTGGGTTCCTCTTGGGGTGAATTGTATCATCAACTTTGTGGTTAAAGAGGAACCCCCCACCCAGGGAAAGAACGACTTAATACGCAACTACGACTCAATAAGCAACTGCTGCAGTAAGTACGAAAGTGAACTGTTGTTTCGGCTTCACCAAATCACAGCCAATGCCCCAGCAGGCTTTGCCATGATATACAGTGCCTGTTTGCTTGCTGCGCTCACCCCTCAACCCTTCAATCCCCGTGCCTGTCTGCTCGGATGTGGCTTGTTAAGTCAGCCCATTGGCTTTGATCCAAGAGGGATAATGCCAGATCGAGGGGGTTAGAGACAGGGTAAGAGTTTACCACATGATACAGCCCGGACGTGACACGGGACAAAACAAACCAGTCACACGTTATTGGCTTAGTTAAGCAGAGACTCTCAATATGTTTCTCTGTCTGACGAGTTTATGAGAATATAAAGAGATAATACACAGTAGATGCGGCTCTACTGTATATTTTAAAACACAATATAGTCCATGAAGAATATGTCTACGATATATACACCAGTTAATGGTAGTTAATGTACAAAAATATGTATTCATTTTTCAGCTGATAATGGTTTGATTTTTTGTTTTATTATTAACTAATTCTGGGTAATTTGCTTGTTCACAATTAACATTCACCTTTTGAAATCAGGGAATTAATGGCTCAATTTAAATAAAAAATACTTTTTAAACAATGGACAAGTTAGTGGGGAGTAGAGGCCAAGGGGTTAGAAGGTAGATAACAGAGCATTTAAAAAAAGCAGCATTTAATATACATTTTATGCAATAATTATATATATATATAGTTATGTATATATATATATATATATATATATATATATATATATATATATATATATATATATACACAGTTCATTTTTTTTTACTTTTCAAGCAGCACACTAAACAAAACATGAACGTATACGTGTATCCATATGGATGTATAGGACGTTATTAGAATGAGTAACTCTATGCAGAGGCAGCTTTTTGCATAGTTGGACCAAACTATGGGCTCAGCAATGGCACCTGGCGATGAAACCATCTTATCAGAACACAAGCTCTGCTGCCTCTGCTCTTTGGCTCCCACCGCGATATCGTATTGCTGAGTCTCACTTTGCATTAGAAATCGAAGTGCAATCCCGTTCTTTATGGCCGCTGCCCGCGACCTTTGTCAACCCAGCGAATTAACCGAGAGGCGTATCAGCCACGCTGGCCCTTTTCTCCTAGAGCCTGTCCTATTAACTGAGTGAGGAGCGCGGTGCGGGTCACACTTAAGTAACCTTATCTTGTAATTGGGTTCAAGGTTAAGTGACCCTGGAGCACGGAGGTCTGGGGGTTAAGGTCACAATGTCAGGCAGAAGGGGGAGCTTTTAATCACTGATGGGGCTGGAAATCAAGGCCCGGGCTTCTGCTATCTGGCTAGGCCGGACCTGCCCACCTCCAGCCCCATCCACATCCCACATGAAGCTGTCCGTGCAGACTGGAACAAGGTGGGGTTTAGGGGGTCGAACTGAGCAGTTGCCAGGCAACCCATATTCAAGCCAAGGTCTCGCAAGCTTTTAACCTTAGCGCAAATCGATAGAGACGGCAATTGGGCTAATATTCATCGAGCAGATGGGAAAATTAGGCGCAAGTCTGCCTGCTGGAGATAGAGGAGAGACATGCTGTTGGTGCAACGGTCAAAGCATCACTCAGACTCCTCTAATTGAATGTATTCACAGCGAAGGAAAAGCTCTAAATAGTAGGGAAAGGATGACGGCAAAATAGCTGTGACAAGCTCTTTAACGAAGCAACATCTCGTCTTTCTCCCTCTCCTGTGATATCCTTCCTCTTTTCATCATGCTTATCACTTTCTCTCTCATCACTCCCCCTGTCCCTCTTTCCAGCCTTTATAGCCCATCACCTTTCTCTTCCCTTATTTATTCCTTTACTCACTTTTCTGAATGTCATCTTTCTTGTTGTGACATATCCAAATGATTCTTAGTATCTTAATATATATATATATATATATATATATATATATATATATATATATATATATATATATATATATATATATTCACACATCAGTAAGAATTTGCGATATCGCTGAGCGGCAGCAGTCATAGTGAAAAGCATAACATTGTAAATTGTTGTGTGATTATCAGTGATTATAAAATATTATCCATAGTTTCACATTGTTATGGACAAACATCTTGTGAAAGAAAAGCAATCTTTGAATTTTTCACATCTGCCCGTCCTCCCCTCCCCCCTTCCTGTCTTTTAGAGAGGGAGATGGATGACCAGTGGTGGTGGGGTTCAGGCAGCATGACCCATAGACCTATCCATTGCCAAGGGCGAGGAAATAGCCCAGATTAAAGAGCTTGTAAATAATGGCCCATAAACATCTGCCTGTTAGCCCGGCCAATTCATCTCAGTCTCCCATCTGGTCCTCTCTTTCTCTCGCGCTCTCCCGCTTTTGATTTCCTCATTGCGAACGGTCCACAGGGCAAATGCATCATCAGACCAAAGTCAGTCATATTCCAACACAAACAAACACAGAGATTGACCCTCGGGTCGTGTACAGTTCAAATCCCCAACAGTCCCTGCACCCATGACTCAGCCTCAAAGTAAATAAAGGAAAACATTAGCTTTGTTTTCTTTCCTTGGGCTTCCGTCCATTTATTAGAGCCTCAGTGTATTTTGCTTTGTTAGATTAGCATACGGCAAAAGTTAGTGTATGTAAGTACTTATGCACAACTGCAGTCATGAATTCCCCCAATTATGTTTCCATGATTACGGTTTTACAGTCCACCAGAGTCAAACCTCCATTGGGGCTCTTGTTAGCAGGGCCTCATCAGAGCTCCTCCCTAATTAGTGATTAGGCGTTGTTGATGTCGGGCTCTCAACATCTGCTCCGAGGACTAGCCACTTGCACTCTCTCAGATCTCCTGTGAAAAGACCCCTGGCTCTGGTATTAACCACCTCGGTCCTGGCCTGACTGCAGGTGGCAAATTAGACCAAACAAAGGGCCGATTGCAGGCAGGCTGAGGCTGAGCTCTCGCCAGCAGACCTCATGAGTGGTAAATGCTTTATCTTTTATGTCACATCCGAGGTTCAAACAGCTTCACTGATGGTCACGCTGCAGGAGAAGTTCAGGGATCACCAAAGTTCTTAACGAGGGGAACATGAACATTTCAAATTCCCCATTTTATTAATGGCCATGCACTTGTTGTTGAGATATTTAATTCTGGAACAAAGTGGTCGACCAACCAACATATTTATCCGCTAGATTGGCAAAACAAAAATTTTGCTTAAAAGGGTAACTTCTGTATGTTTCAACCAGGACCCTATTTAAAAAGGTTTTGGTGTCCAATTGACTAATATATACAAGGGGGGCGAGTGTGGCCTTCAATCAGAGGATCGGCAGTTCGATCCCTGGCACCGCTAGTCCATATCAATGTGTCCTTGGGCAAGTCACTTAACCCCAAATTGCTCCCGCAGGCTGTTCCTGCAGTGTATGCATGCGTAAATGTTAGTTAGTCCTGATGGCACCTTGCATGGTGGCCCCTGCCATCAGTGTGTGAATGGTGACATGCAGTGGTCGGAAGACTATAAAAGCGACATTTACCATACAACAATATCGGAAATTGGTCTAGTTTTGAACGAGAGCACTGTTGATGGCAGACACTCATGGAATGTAATGTAAAAGTGCTTGTTTTTGCCACTTACAGGCTCTGATCATAACCATAATTATCTGACATTCTGGCAAAATTCTTGTTCAAGGTGATGTCTCGTTCAGACATCTAGTGAGGTGACGTGTTTGCAGAAGACAATTCTGGAAACGTGAGTGACGTCTTTGAATTCGATGGCTATAGATAGAGTAAACGGAGAAAGAGCTCTGAGTAGACGAGTATCTGAGTAAAATCGGGAGACTGGTGGTGATCCTGTGGGTGCTGTGATCAAGCGGAAGGTAAAGAAAACAGGTTTATTTCTCTGTAGGGTTCGTTCCATAATGATGTCTTATAAAAACAATCTGTGCCTGTCAGAGGCGAAAACAAGCACTTTTAGTGAACGTAACGTTACATTGACGCTGCTCACTTGCCCTCACAGCTTGTTTTTGGCAGCGGTTACAGCATCATCCCTCAATGCTCCACCAATTTCCAGAAACTGTCAGGTCCAGGCTGAAAATACCAAAGTTACTCTGTAACAGAACATTGAATGCACATCTTTTATGAATAAATGAAGCTGTAGATTAATGGGAAGTATATGTGATCAAATGTACATATAAGTCAAATCTATCTATAGTTTCATGTGTATGCTCTTACCTTGGTAAAGCAGCTCTTTGCTGTCTGAAGGGAGTGGTTTGGAAGTAATTGTTATCTGCAACGCATGCAAAATTGAAAATGAGTGAAACGCAAGCTCAGAGAATCATCACATAATGTATTGATCCCCTTAATTGTAAAAGTAGCAATCTCATCATTTTTGTAATAGCTCAGCAGGCCAGTGACCACTAACAAGAGACTTTCATCTCATGTCGACTGAGCATCAACTTATTAAATCCTCGAAAGAACTGATATCTGACGGGGCGAATCAAGACCTGGGTCAGGCCCAAAGACCAAAATTAGCCACAGGTTAAGCACATCAAGGCCTGTGTGGTGTGTTCGTGTCGGAAATACGATCCAGAAAGCCCAGTTTAAGTAATACAAATCTATTATATGTTACAGTATATTCTATGGGACCCGTATAACCCCGCCTCCCTGCCCTCGGTCCAGCTTCGTTCTCGGGCTCATTCACATGAAAGCAGGAAATAAAACAACTTGAGATTTGACTATTAAAGCATCTTTCCACTTTTAGGACCTAATGGAAAATAAGGGTTATTCAAATCTTAGAATTGTGACAAATACCGGATATCGTAATTACACCGTTTGGCCATTGTGTAAAATGTGCTTCAACGCCTGCCGCTGTTCCTGGGGGCTTGGTTTTTAGATGGCTACTTACCAAAAACACCAACCATTTAGCAATAAATTATCAATAAAAAATATTTAATTACAATTTTAAGTACCATTCAAGCTACTGCCAAAACATTTTACAAACAGGACAACCAACCAGAAGCCTGATCTACGGGCTACGTGGTGGCTTTGACCAGCATTTAAACACATTGTATATTAAGTAAATAACTCTGGTTAAAGGTATTAAAACAAAAGCAATGTCACAAACAAGATTACAGAGTGTGGCCTGCGATGGCAATGAGAGAATGCCATCAATAGTGGGGTGAATATAATAATTCCTTTCTTTATTTAGAAACTCAAACAACACAGTTTGCACATTCAAAGTAGATCCACAGTGGATGTTACAGTCACGACAGCGGAGAGATGTTGCTGCTAAAACACCAGCCTGCTCTGTGACACGTATTCAAGACTGGGCTGAAATTATGGATTTTAGTTCCAAACAAAGTTCCACAAACACTGTTTTGCAAAGTTGTCTGTTCAGAGCTGGCAGTCACTCATCATTCCACTCATTGACACTCAATGTCACAACAGACAGCACACAAGAGCCTCAACAAGACTTATAAGGTTGAAGGAGAGGCAGGTAAGTAGATTTTCCAGGCAGGTGAGCTGCAACTAAAGCTTCATGATCTCACTTCACTGAGAGGGACACTGGCCTTCACTTCTTAAATGAGCCCTCTAACCTCACACTGTCAAAATGACTGATATACCATCTTAGCGCTGGATCTCACTCAAGGTAAGGTGTCCAATGATGGAACCTTATGTGTCTTGCTTTTATGCATCTCAAAATTGCACCATATTCTTCTCTAGATTGTTTTACTTTATTTATTTATTTTTAAGCCATCTAATTTTTCATTCCAAAACCTTTTCCCCTTAAAGTCCTCATTTCCTCGCTTCACCTTTTTAAGTCTCGCATCAGCTTCAATTTATGAGCTGTCATTTCTGACCTAGTGAGTGACCCCACACCTTAAACACATTCCAATGGAGCCAACACATTTATTTGGCAGATAAATCATTGCTTACCAAATGCCGGTTGGTGGTGGTGCAAGGTCAAAGTTGTGGAAGGGGATGTAAATGAAATCGCAGAGATAGTGGCTCGAGCTGCCTACATACAATTTGAATCGAGATTTAAGAAACATATAGTTTGCATGTATTTATCTCGATGAGAAAATATCTCAACAGATGTCGGTCACTTAAAAAAAATCTTTCCTGCCATGTTTGACCAGTTCTCTTCCATTCCTGTGCAGTAATTGGAGCTGTGGCACAGAAATAACATGTTTATTGACACGAACACTACTTGGCCTGTTCACACTCGAGACAAATAGGACTGTAACTCCTCATATTAGCAGCAGTGATGACACTTAAAGTGTACACTTTAGTTGAACAGAAATCTAGTCTATCATAGGGCCCGGCACATAAAAACAGACATATTCACTCCAAACATGCAATTTAGACTCATTATTTGCCCACACTTGCATGCCTTTAGACTGGGGGAGGAAACCAGAGCAGACACACGGAGAAAATCCACGTAGACGGGCCTTTTCCTGACAGCAAGAAAAGTATGTGGCCTGTGGCCTTCTAGAGTATAAATGCAGGCGCACAGCTACAGTTACTAACTTAAATGAGCCCTGTGAATGGGTCTAAGATGCTGAACATGTCACTGAAATGCCCCCAGTCGGGGTCCTGCCAGGTACCGTTGTTGCATCTTATCCACTTTCTTTCACTTCCATCATTAAGGAGAAAAAGATACAACAGGGAGTGAACAGTTAGTTGACAGTTGCCGGCATCAGATCTATGGTTCCCATGCGTCCCGGAAAACATGGAAAATGGTTGACCAATTTCCCAGTCATTGAAAACACATGGAAAATGAGAGGGGGGGGGGGGCGGAATCAAATGTCTCAAAAATCTTGTGTTGTCCTGGAAATGTATTTCAACATTGCCATCTGAAAGGGCTAAGTGTTCAGGAGCATATCAACGTTCAAATGGTATATGAGCGAGAGTATTTTGAACAGGTTACTCTCGGATATGTTGTGGAAACGCTGTGAATACACCCTGGAGTCACGTCACATGGTAGCACATGTGGATGACTTTACATAAAGTTGCTTTCTTTTCAACTTGCTTTAAATGGCTGAATAATGTGAAATTGACGAGCATGTTTGGTTCAGTTGCTTAAGTTGACAAGCTCTCTAGCTCTTCTTTTTTTTTACCTACATCTGTAGGTGTACGAGCAGATTTGTCATAATTTTGAAGCGTGTAAGAGATGGTTTTATTGATAAATTATAGCCTTTATGGCTATAACTTATCAATAACTGCACCTCTTTTCTCTCAGATTTTCACAGACTGGAAAATATTATTGTATGTTCATACCAGCAAGATCACAACTGAAAAAGTCCTGGAAAATGATTTCTAGAAAATAGTGGGAACCCAAGCTTGTTGGACAACAAATCCCTTTGATGTTATTTTGGAAGGACGTCATCACCTGGATAATAATAATAATGCAAATCATATTTTTGTAATTAATGCCCTGTGGAATGATGTGACATTCTGACACTCGTACAAATATATGATCACATAATGCCAGAAATGTAAAAGCACTCCTGAATTTCACATTACTGTTCAAGTGGACAGCAATGTATGTTTAATTGTTAACTTCTCAACGTATCCACAGATCGAATACCACAAGGATGAATCAAATGAAATGTGCAGCCACCTCATCTAATTCTTCATGGGTGGCAGTTTAAGAGGGGATCACCAGGGGATGCTAATTTGATTTGTCTGACCAATCACCCAATAGGGCGGCTTATCCATGACCTCTGAAACTGTGAGTTTTCCAGTTGGCTGATCAGGGCGAGAACCTTCACTTGACCCCCCTCAGCCTGTATGGTAATGTCATTTAGCAGGGGGAGGGGCACTGATAAAACATTTAAAAAATAGATGTTGAGTGGGGCGATGCAACTTGAGCTCCAGGCCAGTTGTCTCTGCATCTTTTCATGTCCAAAATATTTTTCATGTCCATGAAAAAAGCGAGCAAATAACAAATATTGTTGCATCAATAAAAAAACGAATTAACAAAAATCCAATCTGACGCTCAACGCTTAAAGGCTGTTTTTTTTAAAGAACCAGAGCGGTCTGTTTCCCTACGAATTAACAAATGTATACGTTTCTGAAAGAAAAACTTTACTATCCATCAATAATAATGCAGAATAGCACCTCTTATACATGCGCTTGTTCCCAGTTAGAATTACAATGATATGATGATACATGAGAATGTAACAATAAGCCTACGAAAACGTTGGGTATTGCTAACGTTAGGAGTTAGCTTAGCCAAACATTGTATAACAGGCAGAGCGTCCAGAGCGTCCTGAATCTACTAACTGTCCAGTTTCTGCCAGAGAGTGCTTTGGTCCAGATATCGCAACAACTATTGGATGGATTGCCATGAAATGTTGTACAAACATTCATTTTTCTCAAATAACTGACTTTTCCTTTAGTGCCACCATGAAGTCGACATTTGTGGTTTTGAGTGAAAGGTCTTGACAGCTATTGGATGGATTGGCATGAAATTTGTCACAAACATTCAAGTTCCCCTCAGGAGAAACGACTTCAGAGATTCCCTGACATTTCATCAAGCGTCCGCATTCTTATTTGTCCAATAATTGCCATCCGCCTCAGCTGTCCTAAGACACTATGACTATAATAGTATGCTAAAATACAAAACTAAGATGGTCAAGGACAAGTTCTGCCAAAGTACAGCCCCACCCTGCAGCTAGCGCATTTATTTGAACATAGGCGCTGATAGGAGTAACTCTAATGATTCCTTGTGCTGTTTTATGCACCTCAGTGGTGGAAGAAGAAGGCTACTCACATCTAAGTAAAACTATCACAGGCCAGAAATACTCTGTTGCAAGTAAAAGTCCTGCATACATTTTTTCTTGTGTAAAAATATGAATGTGTTTGCATCCAAATATACTGTACTTACAGTATATGCAGAATTGCTCATTTCAGAATAAAGTGGGACTAACTTGAACCACTTTATATACCGACAGGTACTGTAATAAACAGATATTTATTTTTGATCTGAATCTGCTAAATAACTAATAACTAAAGCCTTAAAATAAATGTAGTGGAGTACAAATAACTTCCCCCCCCCCCCCCCCCCCCCCCCCCCCTTGAAATGTAGTGGAATTGAAGCACCTAAGTACCTAAATAGTACAATAGTACAGTAAAATAGCAATAGTACATCTAGCCATCGGCATACACATGCGTACATGTTAGAGGATGTGGATGTTAGGTATTGTCAATGATAGTAGGTAGACGGTAAAAGGGATTTCGTAGTCGGACTCCAAAGCCCTGTGAAAGCATGCGGGGCTTTGCATGGAAGTGCTGCGATCAGAGCACTGGAGCTCAATTAGCTACTGTTGTGGGTGGGGAGCGAGCAGAGGTCCAAATCCTCTCTTACAGGCCCAGCTGGGGGGATTAAGAATGGTTCCTGTCCCGTGGCTGACCTCTTCAAAGCCTGCGCAGATGTCCTGATCCCCATCCACACACCCACCGATCACCAACACACACTCATAGAACCCCCTCTCACCTCAAACCCTCTCTTGACCCTGCGACCAAAACAAAGCACTCAGGTGACATCTCTTATCACAAGAGCACTCGCCCTCTCTTTGAATTGGTATCTCTGGTATCTCATCTCCTCGGCAGTACATCTTTCTGTCTCTTTCTTGGCCTCTGTGTCTTCTCTCTTGTCCTGAGAGGGCTCCCTCCCGGTATCGGCTATCGTTTGACACCGAGCATGGTCAGATTTCCCAATGACCTTAGTATGGAAATTACCCTGTCACTCTCAGTACTCTGTCGCCCTTTGGCTGCAGTAGGTTTTCAAATAGGAAACCAAGGTCAAGAGGCACCGGCAACGACAATGAGGGTGAGATTTTGAATGACACGACTAAATCAAAATAGGAAATAAACACTTTATATGGAGATTGCTCAGAGGTCCTCTGAGGTCGGCGGTGGTCTTTTAAGGTTTTGACCCTGTTTTAGGATTATAAATCATGTCTTGGTCAAAGTAATGGCCACCCAATTGGTGCTTCATTTAAGGCTAAGAGGGGAACGATGGACAATGAATGGATTAAATCACACTAGGGGGCACAATCCAAGATTACTTTCGATCAGTAAAGACCTTCTCAGATCTTCTGAGAATAATCCAAATGTGAGATTAGGTGTTTAGATAATTATTTTCTGTATTAGTTCCTTCTTTGGTGGGCTTTTCCCAAGGAGATGAGGTCGGTCGCAAGAGAAAACTCCACATTAGGGACGACGCATGAAGTTGTTGATGAGCACTGCAAATAATGATTGAGGTTTCTTAAAAATTCAGTATTTTAGCCTGTTTCCAGACATCTGGATTAAAATAATGAAAACAACAAAGTACACACAAAATGGTAATTCAGTCTGATCAATATCAGGCTATCAAGTTCCAGCCTGTTTTCTCATAAATTATTGCCTAATTTGCCAGCTAATTTTGAGTCGCTTAAGCGATGATACATAATGAAGTGTCTCCACATACAAGATCATGGATGATACTAAAGGAAAAACCATGACGACGCAAAGAAGAATGACATTTCCTCTGAAATTCTGTTATTTCCAAGTGACAGAGCTAAGCATCAGATTACAAAGAAAATCAATACCTGTTGATCTTTGAGACCCCAGAAGGTCGTTTAACAACACTTCCTTAAAGACTCTTGAGAACAAATTTGATCTCCTGCACAATAAAACATTTCTCAAGTTGGCCACTTTCTCATCCAAACAATGAGGGTAGACAGAAAATACATTTGTCCTCGCTGAATATGAACCACGTGAAACTAAATTTAAAGGTTAATTTACGATAGGAAATATATTTCTTTTTAATATTCTGCTGTGTGTTTATTTTTTATATTTCCTGCTGATGGTGAGAGGATTCTTGAAGTATCTGTTGCTGTCTAGTTGTTAGTCGACATTCTGGATTTAGAAAACATTTGTGTTGATTTATTTTGGAAAAAGAAGAATGCTTAACTCTGTGAATCGAATGTAATAGAAAAATACATCAGTGGCACAAACTGGTCATCTTATACAATGGTCCCCTGGGCGGGCCTCTTGTGTTCAAATTATTATCTAATTTCTGTCTCTTCAGCAGAGCAGAAGTTTCAGTGGACGTTGAAGTCGCATGCTTCATTTATTCACTAAATGTGTATCCAGTTTGCTTTTATTGATACACTTTCCCACCTCAGCCAAGCGTAAAAAAAACTTTGAAAATGTGCATTAAAAAGAGGTGTAAGCACTATTGATATCTGTAATGCTTGAGAAACCGTGGACCGGTGTTTTCGAGGTGGCCTGTTGTATGACTTTTAATTGGCACCTGCCGGCGAATCAGACTCATTGTATGAACGCCTGTAAATGCTTCAATTCCTTGAGACAGAGATAGACATCATTAATTATCTCTGAGTGAGCAGATGGCATCAGAAGCAATTGAAGTAGTATGTTTGTTTCTTGTGGTCATCAGAATAAGGTGCCGTGATGTAGATGACGCCCGGAAGTTCTTTGAAACATCTGCTCCACATCAGCTCCTCATCTCTCCCGCTCACCCTCCAATCTGTCCATCTTCAATTTCCACTGTCGCTCCTGCATTCATCGCCTTTCGCCGCTCGATCCCTCCATCTCTGCGCTCTTCCTCATTCCTTCCATCTCTCCCTCATTACCCCCCCCCCCCCCCACCTCAGCGCAAGGCTGTCAGAGTTTTAGGGATCCGGTGAGCTGTGAAATCGCACAAATTGCTGTTGCTTTGCGTCTGGCCCCGCAACAGAGGGGGGAGATAGACAGAGAGAAAGAGAGAGAGAGATTTTATGCTTCAACACTTCTGAACCTGAATCCACCCCCCACCCCACCCTCACTGGCCCTTCCTCCCCTTATTCACTCAGACATGGACAAGCACACGCACAGCTGCAAGACTGCAACCCAAATACCCCCCCCAGCACACACACACACACACACATACACACACGCGGTCAACTTCTTCACCCCCACCATCACCACCACCTCTGAACATGTGAGCACCGCCCTTGCCACCCTCACGGTAAAGACACCTCCACCACTTTGCTTCAGTGTGCGGGTCACTTCACAGAACAACTCGACGAGAGCCTGCAGCCCTCGAGAGGGATAAAGCCCCCTTCTCAACCTGAGGAGAGCCGTTTCAGCCGCCTCTAAAAAGAGCAAAGCCCCCCCAACACACCACCAACACAGCGCCTCCAGGAACGCCCTCTGAGATATGGCAAAAATCGGCGAAAGGTCACAAGCCTACACATTGTAACTGTTTTTGCGCTCTTTAGTATTAGTGTTTATTTTGCTGTTCTGTTGTCCAAAAGTAGCACAGTGGATTATTATATACATATTATTACATAACTTCTCGGGAACCACTGTCATCTATTGCATAAGCATATTTCTAAAAGTTTTCAAAGCAATGGATTTTTTTTTAAAGTTCTTTTTAGTCTGTTCTTGCATATTTATTTATGTTTTTCTTTGCACAGACTGTGGAGTGCAGGGGAATTCCCCCCAAAACAACTGGACTTTAATGCTGGTTTATAATATAAAGTTAACTTAATGGGAAAGACGTTGCAGCAAAAACACCTTGGGCTCATGAATAAAGTAAAATGAGAAAATATCACAGACAAACTGAGACTGGGAGAACGTAGTTTTGACATTGTTTGCCAGCTAACTGCAGGTCATTCACCGGCATGGATACATATTGAGTCTCTGGTACAGGGTCAAACGCACTGATGCACAGTGCAACAAAAAACAACAAATCACTGAAGAGAGGAAAAAAGAGACTAGTAACTCCACTTTAAATGTACAAGTAGACTTTATCTGCATTTTATGCTGTTGCTTTAAGTGAAGCAACACAATCTATACTGCCCTCCAGTGGAGAACGTACTGTACTGCATTGAGATGCTCTGCAGTGCCGCCTCACAACTAAAGTTGAAACTGTTTGTATTTTATTCTGTATTTTTGCTTTATTGTAAATCACGTTTTGTAAATCACGTTTTACATACATTGTATAAGAAATATTATATACATGTTTTTTAATTGAAAATAAAAAAACTTTTCTCCAGGATTTGGGAAATTCACGATGCAGTCTTTAGGATAATTACTGCAGCTTTGTATTTTGAATAACTAACTACAAAGCTAACAAGCTAGCTAGGATGATCGCTGGAGTAAATAGTATACATAGTATTTAAACTCTTTTCAGTATTTAGTGTCACAAAAAATCCGTGAAAACCTTACAATACATCTACATTTTAGCACTTTTTAAATATATTCTTACGACCTGTACATGCAGGTGCACTGGAAGTTAGCTAAACGCTGTTAAGGCTAGTATTTCAAATCTGAAATTGTGATTTATATTTTATTAGTTTCAGGGGCAGAAGTTATGCATCTTAGATGAGTGACATGCATCGCACTGATGACTCAAGGACATTGTCTCTCAGCAATAAAATAGGGAGTTGTAAGACATATATACTGTAGCCTACCTTAAAGTGGCACACAACTTTGGCTTTTCAAGGTCAAGAGATACCATTGACGATATTATCGTGTAATTTATCAGTGGATACTATTTCAGCTTGCCTTGATTCATTCTTGTTTTGGTTATATAGGAAAAGCCAAAATGTGTGTGTCACCTTTTGGTTTGAATAGAAAGAAGTAGCCTAATATTTACTGCAGTAGGCTACGTGTAAAAGTCTCATGTAGAAATGTTAGTACACTAAAGAGAGAACTATTGAAGAAATCACACTTAAAATGCAAATTAAGTAAGTAAAATTGCTCATTGTGAATATGATGGTATTTTCACAGTGCTATTGTTAGGATCACTTGGGACACATTTCTGAATGAAGATGCAGGTTTTCTCAGTTCAATTAAATTTATTTTGTATTCACAATTTGGCCACAGCGGGTTTTACTATCAGTCCACATGTTAAGTTGTTACTCATTGTACTGATGTCCCTTCAAACCATAGGCTATGTGTTTGGGTTGTGCATTTTTGGGTTGATTCATCACACATTCTTCATATTCTGCAACACAAGGGGTTAGGTTGTTTTAACCAGTGTCTAAAAGTAAACTTGTACATCCTCTTTATTGGATCAGTTCCTGGATTGTTCTCAGTGAGGAGCGGTTCAGTCAGGAGAACACTGCTTCCTGTGATCGGCCTTAAACTGTAAGTATGTTGATGATGCAGCAGCAATAATGACTGTGATACTGTGGGGAAATTTCAAACCACATTTTATGAGATTTTTGTATAAGATCTGTCAAATTTCCTATACCTGTAAGTCTCAGAATAATTTACACTATTGTAATTGCTCCACACGTTGGAGCTGTGGGTTAAAAACGTCTATAATTTAAATGCAAGAACATCCTTGTGCAGGAGGCTAGCCGTTAGCTTTAGCATTTGAGATTAGCTAGAAATTAAAGCAAAAAATATACATTTATATACAATTGCTGTAATAGCATCCTTTGTTTTTAGAAAAAGGGTGACAGTTAGAAAGCTAGCAGTTAGTAGCCAGTTAACAGACTTTAAGCGAGCTGCTTGAAGTTATTTAAAAAATGAGTTGAGATCCTAACGTTTAAGTCAGAACCGTGTAGCACTTCACGAAAAGAGGTTATTGTTTTAAATGTAATAAAAGAGGCTGTTGTGGTCTCCAAAGGTCGAGTTAAATTAATACCGTCACATGAGTAACACCGGAAGGTAACTGAGAGAGACAAAGAATTCCCCCGGAGTTTAAGTTGGAGCAACCCAAAAGGGAAGTTATAGGTTTATAATCTCAGACTGGTTCCTGTGACCTGTTTACATTAGAGAACTGTTAAGGCCTCAATCGAATCACAACTGATTCAGATAATGAGAGGCCACGATGTGAAAACGATACCAGACTTCATGATGGAGTTCCCCAGTGAGTGCATGCTCAGATAAGTTGATGCCTCTACTTGTCCTGTATATTCCCGTGACTAAAATTAGCTCTGTGTCAGTTATAAGCCTCAACTTACTGTATACTTGTTTTGAAGGCTCGTAGCATGACTGCTTTTCTCAATGCTGTTTTACTTTTTTTGTCAGTATACCTTATTGTAATCTGTATGCATGAAGCGGTTTTATACGGTTCCATTGCTGGTGTGTCACACCCTTGAACCTGTTGAATATAGTGAGTAATATATCACCTCCTTATCAGAGGTGTAATCTTTCTCTGCATGACATCCAGTTTTTTTACAGAGCGGCTGTTGGCCTACTTCCCCCTCGCATGAATACATGGTTCTCTCTTTGTTCACAAACACCATGCTCTCTTTGCCTTTTAGCAGCAACGCCTCCATCAGTCTCTGCAGAGTGCAAAGATGGCATTTCTGCACCGTCGTCTGTTCATTTGGCGCCCTAGCAGCACAGGTCCCCGATCCTCAGTGAACACTCTGGACTCGCATGCCAGTAATGTCACCAGCCCTGTGGTAAAGCAGCAGTGACCTGCTGATGGGAAGAGGACTACAAACTTGAGATCAAAGGTAGATATCGATTTTATTCTGCGTTTTCTTTGCACACGATTGATACTAAATGACAAGGTTACTTTTTCCAAACTTGTGACATCATATGTCGACATGTAAACACCGGCTTGTATGTGATGAGATTTCACCCAAAGCTCACCAAAGACGTGCAAGAGGCAAAAGATCGAGGAAAATGTTGTCAGCAATAAAATGGCTGAATAAGGTTCTCTGATTAGGCCCTTTATACGGTAAATAAATAAATATAAATATATATATATATATATATATATATATATATATATATATATATATATATATATATATATATATGTATTATTCATCGTCTCTGGAGTTAAAGTGGGCAGATGTATGATTGCACTATAATACATTTTGTTTGCGAATATTGTGAGAGATATCTATAATAATGGTGGTTGTGACCTGGTCGAAATGACATGCGCAATAAAGTTGCCCTCTCTGATAGAGATATAGTACACATTATGGTCTTAAACCTCAGTGACTGTCAGAAACACAAGGTCCAGTTCTGAGAACAAGTGACACATACACCAAAACTGTTTTATAGTTTGCAGTAAAAACATGCTTCAAACACAATCTCCCAAATTACACGCTGGTCTCATGAGAAAATACTTGGCAAAGACCTCCTCAGAGACAACACAGAATCAAATCATAAGTTCACATCTGCAGTAATTTCAGTGGAAATAAACATAACAGAAAATAAAATCTAAATATGTTCGGCAGCTTGTTTACTTCACCATTTGCACAATAGACTTTCATCCACCTCACAGCTGCGGTTTCTGCCCTTTCTGCTTCCATTTCTCCAGACTGAAGGTAACCAACTTGGTGTATCCCTTTACTTATGACTACATACTGATTATGGCCACAGAAAGTGAGCACAACAGTCTGAGAATACTGTGAGCAGATGACTGGTGAAATATGCACTTGTGTTAAATGTTGTGCAAACCATCCTGTAATCCATGTTGTAGGTGTGGTTAAAGTAAACAAAACAGAAAGCATTAAATTATGGAAGTGCATTTGCAGTATTTTCTATAGTTGGCAGCTACGCATCAAATTAATTGATAACGCCTGTTAACTGCAAATAAACCTCACTTACAATGACCTCCAGTGGTAATGAAGTGTTTGTACAACATTTAGGCTTTTTTAATCCTCAATAGGGAATTGATCCTTTCCATTTAACCCAGCCTAACCAGTAGCCACAGTGCAACAGCGCTATAAAACATCAGACAACAGTGGGAAGTGCCTGTGAACCATTATAAACCCAAAAATATGTAACTAACTATAATGTAAGATCTCGAAAATCAGCCAATTCTCCATTTCATGAGCTATAGTTTTGTGTCTTGAAAAATGACTTCAACAATTGTTATTTTCATGAAAATAGTTGCATGTTACTTTTTTGGTGTCAATCTACGAACCGATCAATCGACACATTGTTGCAGCTCCACGGTGCAGCATCTGGAGATCAACCCTAGTTTTAAGACCATTGCATTGCTCAAAAGCAACGGCAAGATCCGCGTCGCACATTGTATACAGCTTTGTGTCCTTTCTGTGTGAGAGAATGGCTCACCCGTTGTGGGCCATTCTCTCACACAGAAAGGACCAGCCCACCCGTTGTACTAAACAAAAACAGCACTGCACCATTAAATAGTTTAAATGGCATGCAATATACACATGAAACATGATTCGTATAGTAAACTCCTGGTGGAGAACGTACATACCGCTCAACAGGTGCTGAGTTAATTACATTTAGAGCTAATTTAATTATTAAAAGTCAGTTCTGAGGGGCTCCACAACAGGATTATGACTCATTTAGCAGGTCTACACACTCACTGATGAACCATCATTGTAGACATGTAGGTGGTTTATGAAAAGGGTCTTTTGAAATGTATCAAAAAGCATCATTTCAGTAATGAAACTTGTATTAGTTGCGTTTTGAATGAATGTTATAAATGATATAAAGAAGGAGTTGCGTTGTGATAGTTAATACATTTTGTGAGAGTTTCAGTAAAACATAAGCTATTTATGGAAGAAGAAAATATATCAGTATGTATCCGTCATTCCCCCAACTAAAAGTTTATTCATCACTACTTATTTTCTATTTGTCTTCCTTTTGTTTAGACAAATAGGATGACTGAATTATTTTTGAGAAGATGTCAGTTTCCTGTTGACTTTGTTTGGTTCTCTGGTTAGCTGTTGCATATTCATAGGAGCAGTGTAGATGTGGTGGGAAGGCACCACACACGTGCTGTTCAAAGGGTCTGAAACCACATCCTTCACTGATGATGATGATGATGCCTTTGCAGTCACAAACCGAAACATTGTTCCACTCAACGCTCTCACACAGACGTCAGTGCCTCAGTGAACTCTCTTAGCGTGTTGGCTGATTAAGTGGCAGAATTTGGGATTGAAAGAAGGTAAGATGACCGATTCTTAAAATTTATTAAATATGAGAACAGAAAAATGTAGACGTAGAATGTTATTTTAAAGATGTTTACCTGGGTTGAATAATAATATATCATTAATTTCATCACCGTATCATTCTGAAACATTGACGCTCTTATATGAATGTTTTTCATTATTGATTTTAATACTAATGATGATGTTTAATTTAGATTTCGGAGCTGCTGTGAATTTGATAATTAACAAGGCTTTGACCCAATTTAACAGTAAATTCCCTCAGGAAGTCTGAATATTTTCTTTTTCTCTCAGTGCTGAATTTTTCTTCTTCTTTTTCTTCAAAACAAATTGTCTATATTTAGTTTCAGCTGCTGTGTATCCAGCGGCTGATGAGAGTGGGTCGTCCCCATGGCTCTTAAACCGGTGCTCTTATTGTTGCTGTGGAACCTCAATTTGTTTGTTCACAGTGGTAAGTTGACTTCTCTAATCTGTGTCTTTTGTGGTCTTGTATGTATTTCGACAGGTAATTCCCCCCATTAATGTACTCCGTTTAAGATCAACTGAATTTTTTTTACTCTTTTTACATTGTTGTGCGGTTGTCTTGATGCTTGTACAGCATGAATGTTAAATACAATAAATACAATTCTAACTGACTGCACTTCTTTTTTCTGCTACAGTCACGTCTTTGTGCAACGTCAGCTGCTCGACCGACTACACTGTCTCTCTGAACTGCTCCTGCTCCGGCTCTGTGCCGACATATTCCGGCCTCCTCAAAGTCCTGTGCAGGTACAAGCTATCTGTAGCGTCGCTGTATATGAATATGCTTTATGTTGATGCATTACAGTAAGCTGGCTTCATCATAGCCCCGCTAGCTTTTATTCAAATATGTATTCTCCCCTTCTGAATTACGGGAACTCCAAGTTTGGTCAATTTGAATATTTTGTTCTGATATTAGTAACATTTTAATGTTTTTTTGTTGTTGTGGCCTTCGGCCAGCTTTTGAAAATGGAGTTGCTTCAGAAGAGTTGCTTTGATATAATGGAAACACTGCAGGGCGCTGAATAGATTTAATTGGTGGTCTTTATTGCACCTTCCTCACAGTGTTGCCCATCAGAATGATTTAAGTATTAACATCCTTTTGTGTTATTGTCATTGGTGGAAGGAGAAGAGCCAATTGATATTAATGTTTGAGAGTAAAAAAAAAAAAGCTAAAACAATTGACATGCTGCTGATTGTTGTTTATTAAAGCATGAAAGTATGCCATAATGGGAAAAAACAAACATGTGTTGTGGTTGGTTGATTTTATTAATCAGGCTCTAGGAAAGAGCTTTTAGCAGCTGCATACTTGGGCCGTTAAGTGAAACACACTGATGAAAAGCGTGTCCGTGAGATATTTCATGTTCTTTCTATGAAACAGGTAGACAAATGAAAAATACTGGGCTTTGCTTTGAGACATTCGTGATGTGAAATGGAGCTTTTCACAAAACTGTTTAGCATCGGTCGCGTGAAAACCACAACCGTTGGTGCTGAGACGTCATCTGAAGTCACAGGGCATTAATGAGAATAACACACTGTTGTTTATCTGTTGTAGTGGTGAAGATCTCGTAGTTCATGGAAGCTGTGAAGTCAAACCACCTCAATCCTGGTGCGTAATGTATCCGGAGATGCTCGATGAAGTTGCATCCATTGGAACCGTGTGTACTGCGACAGCCAGCAAGCAGGGTGACCATGTGAACGCCAGTGTGTCACCTAAATGGGAACTGAGTGACGTGGGTAAGTGTAAGATTAAACTGATAATCAATGAGTAATTTGACATTTCTGTACTCGTCATTTCTGCTGAGCAGATCGAAGGATAACACGGAAGTGAAGAAGGTCACAGGGCAATCACATCCCTTATATGTTAGTGGCATTAAAATGTGTCTCAAAATGATTTATAAGAAGTGACATTTTAAGTTCTTTTCATTATTCCAGCATGCAGATTTTACAGAGCTTAGACATTTGTGAAACACGTTTCCTCTTGTTGAACACAAGCCATCACATTCCTGTATAGTAAACCATTTTCTGTTTTTGTTCTGAAAGTTCAGAAAATTCAAAGATGACTAGAATTGTTCTGACAAACTTTCCCAGCATACCTAAATAATCGTTTGGCAGCAAACGCCCACCCACCTGCTTTACCCTCCAGATTGAGATAAAATGCTAAAAATAATGTCCAACTGCCTGTTCTGGTGTGGAGTATTGTTGGCATACACACATTTTCAGTTTCATAACATTCCCCCGGTCCCTTTGGGACTTCACTTCCACAGTGAAACCTTCGCCTCCCGCCGATGTTCGTGTGACGAACACCGACGGATTCTCCAACATCACATGGGACCACGGCAACCGAGACGATTGTCTCACGTACAGGGTGCGCGTAAGAGACGACAAAGACTTGTCGAAGGTGATATATGAGCAGAAACACGCCACCAAAATCAAGAGGCTGTTGCAGCTTATTATTGTCAGTTGTCTCTGCTCACGACGCCCATCCAAACGTTTCCTGTTCTTATTTCCTGTCTCACAGGATCCGGCTCTTTCCCTTTTGGTGACGGAGAAGAACATTCTGTTGGACCATAAGAATCTGCGGCCACATGTCAGCTATGCTGTGGATGTTCAGGCCAAAATGTGTCCTGGGAATGTCTATCTGGGTCCATGGAGCGAGTGGAGTTCCACTGCACATTGGAGGACGAGAGGAGCGTATGAAGGTAGAAGAGCTTCGTACCTTCTGGCCTGGAGCCGTGAAATAATCAACTTTCTGCATTGATCCTCCTCCATACGATTATTTCAGAGACAGGAAGTGTGAAGTTTATTTATCGTATTATTTCTGTTAACACATATATGATACGTTATGTCTCCTTGATAGGAATGAATGGACTTTGGTGGTACGTCCCCCCGTCCGTGATTCTTGTCCTTGTTCTCCTGTTGCTGGGTTATTTAAAAAAAACGTGAGTACTATAAACACGGGAGTTACTTTCTTTTTCTTCTTCAAGAATTTGACCGTGTTCCGGGGTTTTTTTCAAAGCATGTGTGGCTCCAGTTGGATTTGAGCCTTGAGCCTTGAGCTGCCAGCAGAACCTTGATAACAATTCTAAGTGGTCCACTTTTCCATAATTCTCAAAATACAGTCGGGTTAAAGACGTTTACCAAGCCGACTCAAAAGCCTTATTTATTCATTTTCAAACTGGTGGGCCTCGATGTTCAGTGATTAGTTTGAGTTTTTTTTTTGGAGAAGCTCGTGGAAATGGGATTTTTTAACTGAGCCAACTATTATTATAAAAATGAAACGTGGAAATCATTATTTAAAGCTTAAATTTCCTTTTAAATGTACGCTTAATTGAATCTACATTCACTACACAGAAAAATAACTTGGCAAAGCTTAAATGAAAGCAAGCAAAGTCCAAAGTGCAGCAATGCTTTGTCTTCCAGTAAATGATCAGCAAAGCTTCTCACTGCTTCGATCTACACTTTCCTGGCATCACCTCCCACAGATACAGAAACCACTGCTGCGATGTACGTGCAGCGGCACTTTGCACTGAAATGGCGAGCAGACATAGGAAGTCATGCAGAGCATCGGTGTGAGAGCAGACAACACCTCACTTATTAATGGCGCACAGTGACGAGAAAGAGCTCAAGCTCAAAAAAGTAAATGAACCTTGCACCTACAATGTTACCGGCTTGTTTGTAGTGCTGCTTAATTGTATTGTGTTATTCTTGCAGGCGTTTTTCAATATGTTGTCTTAGTACTATTATATCAATGTAGATTAATAACTAGAAACGCCTCAGTTCAACAGCACCACAAACTGCAGCCTCAAAAATGACCATGAAGTTGACATTAGGACGGCTGTAGCTCATGGGGATGAGTGGTCGTCCTGCAACCACAAGGTAGCCGGCTCGATCCCCCGTCTCCCAATAGTTCACATGTCGAAGTGTCCCTGAGCAAGACACCCAACCATAAATTGCTCAGGGCAGCCCACTGCTCCTTAACACTAAGGATGGGTCAAATGCAGAGAATACATTTCATGTAGAAGTATGTACTATGACAATAACCCAGCCAGCATGTCCATGTGGGGCCCATAAGGTTTAAATTTGGGCTGCCGATAAGGGTCCCAAGTGGGTTTGTCCGCAGTTTCCACGGTGGCCTCACCTGTGTTTGCCCATACTGGGCAAACACAGGTGAGGCCAATTTGTAGCCAATTTGGGTCCCACTTAAAGCCCAGTCAGATCCCTCTTAAAGTCGGTGAATAAACCGGTGAATAAACCCAGTATGGGCAAACACAGGTGAGGCCACCGTGGAAACTGCGGACAAACCCACTTGGGACCCTTATCGGCATCCCAAATTTAAACCTTATGGGCCCCACATGGACATGCTGGCTGGGAATTTAATCTAAAAATTATAACCTTCATGATAATGGGATTTATTGCAGGACTGTTCAATAGAATAAACTTTATTGTCCTGCCAACCCAAGAAGTTTGTCTTTGTATCACCTATTAAGATGATCTAAAATTCCGAGCGGAGAGGTCGTTCAGTTCTATAATCACGAGACAAAACTTTTCTTTATACAGTAATATTACTTTGAGTCCCCAACAACCTGAAATGTTGATCTAACAACAATAGCCATTATTTTTCCAACCCCCTTTATTTTAATCAGCAGGTAGCAAACAAGACACGGAAACTTGGCCTTAACCTGTACACACACTGCACTGCTATGCTCTCAGCTCGCTCTCGCTCTCTCTCTCTCTCTCTCTCTCTCTCTCTCTCTCTCTCTCTCTCTCTCTCTCTTATGCACACTCACTAATGTGAGTTGACTTTTCAGAACACTGGAAATAATATGTCCGTCAGACACGCAGCTGACAACCTTTCAGTTAAACTAATTGATGTGGTGTGAACTTACTGTGAAAAGTGGCTGTATGTGTTCACGACAATGCACGCAACTTTGTGACTGCTCACTCTCCTCAGTTCAACTGGGGACAGTTGGCTGTTTTGCGCATACACTGATTGATTTGACCTGTTTATGTATTGGTTATGGTTGCAGCTGGGCGACTTGTTAGCACTTCACCCACAGCACCACTGCATGCAAGGCGGTAATCTTGTCGGCTAACGAGGCCATGGTATCGTCAGGGGAATAAAACTAAAATTGGCATCCTTATTTTCTATAGTTACATAAAGGTTAAATTTAGGGGAAATAAAAGATTTGAACTTCAAGACTTTACCAATCAGATTCGACTATGTCAATTCTCAATCTGGAACACCACTATTGGCCACTGAGTGTTTATTTCTCACTTATTAATATTACATTCCATTAGCCAAACCACTTATCCTATTTAGGGTCCCGGGGGCGCTAGAGCCGATGCCAGCTGTCATTGGGAGAAAGCAGGGTTCACCCTGGACAGGTGGCCAGTTTATCACAGGGCGCACATAGAGACAGACATCCATTCATGCCTACAGGCAGTTTAGAGTCCAATTGACCTAAGCTGCATGTGGACCGTTTTGACCTGAATAAACTAAAAAGTTTATCCCAAAGTTTAGCCGACTTTAGCTTTGCACTATAGAACACTTTTCTTTAAAGTATGTTTGTGCTATCAGCATTACTGGTTCTTATTTGGTCACGACTTCACTTCTGCACAGCTCAGGTACCGAAAACGAAATCACCTCATCAAAAGTGACTCAGCGCAGTTGAAATACAGATGGTGTGTTATGTTTTCTATTTACATTATTTTTCTGAAATCATTTCATATTCATTTCAGGTGGTGGCAGCAAAAACTCCAACGGGTTTTCTACATCCCCAAGGCAGAGGAGTTCTTCAAGCCCCTCCACCTCAGCTATGGAGGGAACTTCAAGGTATGAAGATGGAGAAAAATGAACTCTGTGCACTATGTGTAATTTCCAAAGTACCCAGCAGGTGTTGCCCAAGTGGGGACTTTCAGTACATCTGGAACCCCGCTTGATGGGACTTTCCCTTGATTTCACATTTAAGGGCTTTCATGATGTGAATGACTCAGTGTGCAGGGGCTTCAAGGGGCTTTTCGTTTTTCATCTATCTGACATGCTGTGGGTAGATGTGTGTGTGACAGCCCGACCTCTTCCACCCCAGAGGAAAATACCTTTGATAGAGATTGCTCATCCGTCATTGTGACGGGCCTGTTTTGGTTCGTTTTCATGATAATTTTTTCCATCACCTTTATTACATTTTCCCCTAATGTAAATTATTCATCCTATCATTTGACAAACAGACATAGACTGATTGTTTTTTTCAATGAAACACACTCACTTTATTTCATGTGTGCTAATTTAATGTTAAGGCTGATGGAGAGCAGACTATCTGTGAATTCCAATAACAAAATGACAAAAAATACTAGGATGTCCTAATGCATTCGGTCTATATATAGCAGGATGTAAGCCAACATGCTTTTCTAGCAATTCTGGCCCACAATCTTTTGAGCAGCAGATATATAAGCAAGAAGTTTAAGGTGCCATGTTATGACGTAGTATGTCTCAATTGAATGCAAACTGCATGCAACAGTACATTATTTCTAAGGGCAGCTGCAGAATGTATTAAAAGTAAAAAAAGAAAAATATGCGATTTCAAATGCCAGCTTTGATTTCTGTCGGACTATGTAGCCAAAAGGGCCTCGAACTGGTAAAATGTCACTCTTGCATTGCAAAATAACCCCCAAATATGTCCAAAATGTCTCGTCTAAAACAACCTAGAAATATGTATGGTATACAATTATTCTAAAATCAACAAACATGATCAAAGTGACTGAGCATCTGCTTGGCACAAATGTCCAATAAATAAGAATGGCTTTATTCGCCATGTGCAATGTACACTGGAATTTGACTTACTGACGCACTGCAGTAACCAAGAAAGATAAAAGTTAAGAAGATGAAGAAAGATAGATACACGAATGCAGTTTATACAGTTAGTTACAGTCAATAAATAACAGCTCTTAAGCAGTTAAAACAGTTTTCAGGGTTTCAAACAAACTAAAAAGACTTTTCACCAACTTCAGCTGCAGATTTGAGATTTGCAGTATAATGAAGGGTGTACTGTGGATGTTGTCTGGTATCATATTGCTTTTTGAGGTAATCTTCTCCTGGTCTTATCAGACATTTTAGCTTCGGGAAAAGAACATACCAAGTCAACAACATGACCATTTCAAGCTCAACCAACCCAGTAGCTTGAGATCTGTGTGCAGTTACAAATGTTGGTGGTGCAGAGGGCGCTACTGTTGCAAATAACACAGAGATCAGGAAGCACTAGAGCGAAGAGGAAACAGTTGTTCTTTATTTAGCACTGCTTTCCGTCTTTCCGCTCTGCAGAATGTGCTGAACTAGGCTAAATGAGGAACATTTTGTGCTCTAATTAGAATATATTAAAATGCTATCGGGAAAAAAGAAAATGTTTTAATTGTTTAAAATTTTTCTTTGTTTTAAATGCAAGCGATAAAAACATATATCTGATGACATTAGTTTATTGAGGACAAAGAAGACATTGTTGGATCATTGATAAACATGTGTCTATGTCACGGGAGACTCGGATAGAGGACCCAAATGCAGATGCGGGAAAAATAACGTAGCTTTATTCCTTGCAGAACAGGCAGGAAACAAAACAGGACTCTCCAAAAACACCAAACAGAACAAAAAGCAGGAACAGGGGCACACACAAAGTATCACAAAGTATCACAAAGTATCACACAGTATCACACAGTATCACGCAGTACAACCAGACAAGGGAACAGAAGACACACAGGGCTTAAGTACAAGGGGAAGGTGTGGGTGATTAGACACAGGAGGAAACAATCAGACAATCAACAGACAGGAAGGGGAACAGGACACACGAGACAGGACTTCAGAATAAAACACAGAAAAAAAAAAAACCCGTGACAGTTTAACCTTTTTGAAGACTTAATTAGTGGACTTTGGACTCCAATCTGCTCCAAAGGAGTTTACTTTAGGTAGACAGTGCAGATGCTGCTCAACCTTTGTCAGAATTTTAACTAATCTCCATCTATGAGATTTAGTCCCCTGTGGTTAGTCCTAAATACGTTAAAATACTCCACAAGGCAGTTTTCCACCAATCATAAAGAGTATTTTTTTAATGAAAGATGTGTGTGAATATCTCTCAAATTCATCAAACTGGATTTTAATTTACTTAATTCTTTTAGTTTACAAATGACGTACATGCAACTGCATACATTAGATATTTTTAAATGTGGTGCAAAAATATAGGTGAGAGTGAAAGAACATGCCTCCAGTGTGTCAAGCTTTGTGACAGGCGAAGTATAATCCTTGTTACTCTCTACGGGGTTTTTTGTACTTTATATTACATCTCCAAGATCACTGCAACCGACTGAACCAGTTCTTTTTGAAACCAGTGTTCTGTTCGACTGCGTAATCTTACTCTTGTGGTGCAGACTGCTTACGCTTTCTCAGCGGATCAGAGACAATCTGGTGATGCTGATGAGCTCTGTACCTCAGGATGTGGTGGCCTCTGCATGAAGAAACAGATTTATGCTTATCTGGCCATCACCTTGCTGAATAGAGGCCATATGTGGCTGCAGAAGGTTTTTCCATTTCAGTAGCGTGAATGTGTAGATGTAAAGCCATGCAGATTTGTGGGAAGAGTCGCACGCGAAATCCAAATTGTACAACAGTACTTCTGAATTGAGCTCAAAACATAAAAAGGGGCTGAATCCTTGCATTTTTATTTGACTATACAAATCATCTTGTTTAAAGTCTAAAATAGAAATGTACTCAATGCAAGGTCAGCACCTTTTTCTTTTTATTAAAAAGATATATATATAAGACAAAGACGGACACTCAAGATATTAATTTGAAACTGATGAACTCACTTCAGGTACCCCATGGAATGTTTTCCTTTACTTTAGTGTCACGTTGTGTCTTCACTGGGCTAATTATCAGACGTATAGACTTGTACAATAGTAGCTTGATGTTCAGATGTATCCTGCTGAAAATCCCCATGTAATAATGTCTCACACTTATAAGCAACTATTACTCTGTATTGGCCTTTGTTGCCATTTATTTCTGCTAATATTGCATATGAATGTGTTCCATTTGTTCTGTTGCAGGAGTGGGTGAAGCCTGTATTCAGCGAGTACGATTACCTGAGGATCAGCCCACATGCTCGGATGATGAGCGAGAAGCAGCACGACGTCCTTCAATGGAACAACGAGAAACAACGCTACAGCGAGGACAGCGAGATAAAACAGGGTGGTCCTTTCCTCCACACGCCGCAGCCTCACAGCGACTCGCTGCTGTTCTTCCAGGACGGTGGCAGTTCACAGGGCACCGGACACTCCACCGGACACTCCACCGGACACGTCTCCATCCACACTGTGACTCTATCTGGAGAAGAAGAGTTTGAGGAGGACGTCGCGTCACAGAGCTCTTTAAACTCCCTCAGAAGTTCCCAAGATGGAGAACGATTTGGTTCATTTGAGGAAGAGCACAGAGAGCAGGCTAGTTATGATTTAGAGGCACCTCGTAGGCAAAGTGGGATGTTACCACAACACGTAAACCAAATATTGAATGACTTGTCAATGGAAAATATAAACTTTCAGCCACATGCTCAGCCTAACGAACCAGAGAGAATGTCACTTAACTCATTCGCTTCAAACGAGCAGTCAGAAGACGGATACCCCCGCGTGGACTTGGACACTATTGACAGTGGTTTTGGGGAGTGCGGTAGCCCTGTAGCCTCAGACTCAAACACAGCAGAGCAGATGCACTCTGATTTATTTCATGAGCACAAAAGCTTGAATTCTAACTACGTCAAGCAGTGGATGATATGTAACACGATTCAAGACGGCTTCAGCAACTCAGAGACCGAACTCCAGGAAACAACGTGATTATTGCCGCTGATTCACTGCCACAATCAGTCAGTGCTGTGGGACAATTATACGAGAACAAAAAAAAATTAGATTAAATAGTAAATTGGAAGTATTTGCTCAGCATATAATACTGTATATGCTGTTGTTCTTGAAAGGCTTTAGTTGTGCACTTTGTACTATGTATAGAGTCAGGTTTAAATGGATGAGAGAGAGAGAGAGAGAGAGAGAGAGAGAGAGAGATCTCTCTCTCCCCGGTGTTGCTCATCAGCCGACGAGCAATGACCTGAGCGACAAATTAGAGCAAGAAACCGGACACAGACCCGCGGGGGACGGGAGGGGTCGTCACACTCTATAGACGTGCACCACGGGATGAAAATATTGCCTTGATTTGTACTGCTGGAGGATGTTTTTTTTTATTTTTGTCTCTGTATATACAGCTTCATACTCGTGGTCATGCATGTGTCATAGCTTCTACTGTAGCACCAGCTTGCTTGCAACCTATCAAGATGTCAGATAATGTCTGTTTTCCTAGCCCATGCATTTTCTCAGTAACCGCTGTAACCGTCCATCCTGTGTCAACTAACGTATAAAGAGCATACTGGGAGGACATTTTTTATCATCTGTACACACCAGAAAACAATTATTTATATTAGCCAACACCAATCTGTTATTAATTAATAACAGTGTTTTGACCTGGTGAATAAAATCTAAGTTAGCATAGAGCGTAAGTAAATAGCTTTCTGGTGTCACAATCTGCACATATAGCATTCTGCACAGTGAAGGTAATACTGCAGCTACTGATCTTTTGTTATTTTGTGGTTTTAGCATATCAGCAATGGATAAATTGGAGCTTGCAAGGCATTCACCAAATCATTCCTTGACCCGTTCATGTTACCCTGAGCGAACTCCAGATGATGAGTTCCAGAGGTCCTCTTCTTTAGTCCTCGACCCAAAAGATCTGTTGCTATTTGATTGAACCACACATCTCCACATGTGGGTATCTAACCTTTTAGGACATATTAAGTTTAGGGAGTTCCATTAGAATACATTATTCAAACCCAACATACAGTATATTATTAAGGTAAACTCTTTGAGATGAAGATCTCTTTGGAGAGAAATCTGAGTATTGCAGGAGAAATAAGAAATAGACATACAACACAGTCACACGTAAGCACGTACAACCCGCATCAGTAACAGTTACAGATTGCTCTGAAAGGGTCCAGATTACAAGTTTCAATTCTATCAATGAGATGAGAGTCTTGCCGAGTATTTTCAAGAGCGGTAACTGGAACAGGACTGAGATCTGGTCTGGTGATGTTCAATTGGAGAAGATGTGGCACCTTTATTAGAAGACATTTGTAGACAAAAATGATAGCAATCCCTTCTTGTTGTAATTGAGACCAGCCTACTTTTTTCATATGTTCTGTATATGACTGCACTCTTGGTGTTAGACTTACTGTATGAACTGTTAGAAGAGCTTTTTCTCCACTAAGTGCACACCTTTGTACACATGGGTAGAAATATAGCTTTGGGAATCCATTTACTGTTTTACTGCATTTTGGACTAATTGTAGATGATTTTGTGCTTTTTTTTTGCTGATTGCAACATATCGATTTATGGTAATACAGATGGGATGAAATTAAGGCATTAATAGCATTCTCCAGAAAGAAGACAGACAGAAAGGCGTTGATTTTGCTTCTCAACTGATAATAACAGGATTGAATAACGCCGTGCGCTGTCAAAGGTTACTGTGGCATGAAGCCAACTTTTCCATTAATTTCGACTCTGGTTGGATGGAGCAAATATAATTATTGCAGCCTCATCCTTTTTTACCTGGAGCAAGTTACAATACATCCAACACTTGATGTCATAACTACAAGAATCAGTAGGATTGATAGGAGGTTATAGTTGGGTCATCATCTTTGTAAAAATTAAACTATATATTGTGTCTTAATGCTAATAATGGAAGCATGCACATTGAGAAAGGAATCGGGCCCAGAATCGACCCTTGTGCTTGCTTGCTTGCTGTTATTGTTGTAATCATTTGTTTCTTGTGTAATATGTAAAGCACTTTGGGTTGCCTTTTGGTATGAAATGTGCTTGCCTTCTTTGCACAGTAGTATTAGTTATTGCAGAGAGAACCTGACTTTTTGTTTATTTTCTTTTGTTTAAATGTTTAGTTGGATTTACTGTCTGTGTGGTCGGCATATGTCGGGAGTTGACACCTTAAAGGAATAAACAAATGAAGAAATGAAGACATGTGCTTCCATAAGGGGTTACTGAGTGGTTTGATGAGTATACAATGATGTGAATCATGTGTTATGCACTTCACAGTCACCAGATCTCGACCCAGCTGACCACAATGGGAGATTTTGAGGCAACGTGTTAGACACCGCTCTTCACCTCCATCAGGAAATACCTTTTGGAAGAATGGTGTTTATCCCTCCAGTAAAGAAGAGGAAGATCGACTCTTTTATAGCTTTGATCTCATAATAAATGTTTTTGATTCTTAAAACCCTTCAATTACAACACAAATATGAATGAAAACAGTACAGCAAAAACATATTACCAATAGTAACAAGAAAGCACACAAACATTTCAATCACAAAGGCATCGCTTCACTCTACAGAGCATCAAATAAAAAAGAAACAGAATTATCTTCAGTCCTAAATTATTTTGCTGGCATTAACAAAAGCAAGAGCTGGTGCCAAAAAAAAATGTCAAAAAGGTAAAAGGAAAAAAAAATACTGTGACGAATAAGGTCTGACTTCCTGTGATGAAACCAGTGATAAGTTAAACCTCAGTTCCATTTCTCATTCACTGTCTGAGACATCAACAGCACCAGGAGAGCCCCCGAGGTAATAGCTCTTTCCCATCCACTACACACAACACCATACATGGCAACTAATGATATTCTTGTCTTTTTTTAAATAATGTATTGAAGAATATTATTATATTTCTGATTGTGTTATGTGCATATCATAAGTGTATACTACAGAAAGATAAAATGATGTTGGCCGAGACTGGAAGGATAAATGTCCGGTGTTATAGAAGCAGCAGATCTAATACAAATACTTCATCCGTATCCACAGTGTGATGCTCGTATCCATGGAGTCATGACGTGTCTGCAGCTCCTGTTCCTGTGCTGTTGCTCCAGCATCCTCGCAGTGGCCAGCTGCTTCAGAGGTACAGCTCACTTGTCTGGACACGCAGACGTTTTGCTAGGAACTTCTTCTGTGGTAAATGCTTTAATAAGGCAGCTTCAGGCATATCTCATCGTGTTGCCAGTAGCCATGTGGTCAAATTATTTCCTCTGATGAATTGTGCCCACATGACTTCAACCACAGGAGGAGGTTCAAGGTAAATGTCAAACTATGGAAATGTCAAGTAGAAATTCATGTTATCTTATATCTGCCTGTGATTAACATTTGAGTACAATATATATTACAATAGTGGTGGGCAGTAAGTTGCTGGTTACTTTACAGATTTGACTTAAAAAGCCTATATATTTATAAAATACGACACATTGTTAGAGATCAAACTAGCGGCTCCAACCTGTTTGGCTTATGGCAGCTTTGAAAAGGAATGTGTCGATGTCACATTTCAGATCTCAGTGAGTTGAGAAGAGATATTTACCCTCAAAACCTTTCAGATAGTTTACTTTAACTAATAACTGCTCAGGGCCCAAAGAGGTCAAATCCTTCAGTCTTGAATGTTTTTGTGTTGTACAACTATGCTTTTTGTTTTGTCCCATCCCTTTAATCATTTCACTGCCCCTCAGATGTATCTTGTGACTTTGCAGAGGGTGCCAGATCTAAATTAAATTACCTGACTGTATATAAAGTAGTTAAAACCAGCTTCTCCTCAACCAGCTACAGCAGTAAAATGATACTTAGATATCTGTAAATATCCAATGATGTAATATCTAATATAACTTATTTTTGCTTAAGTGAAGGATCTGAATACATCTTCCACACCTGGATCATTCTATCTTTCTATCAATTTAAATGTTGTATTGTCATTGTTGTTTTGTAAATATCATAAATTGTGTCAAAATGTTCCATACAATAATCCTTTCCTCCCATTTCTTACTTTAGTTGATGGATATTCATGTGTGAGTGCCTATTGGGACACTGTCACTTGTGTCTTGAACATCACTGGTAATCCCGTTGGACAGTTCAACACCACCTACATCCTGAAATTCATTGAACCATACGAGTAATTTAATTTCTTGCATTATATGAATGAATCAAAATGTTCAATTCTTCTTACAGAAATTAAAGCTTGTGTCTGTGCCACACAAACAAATGGTAATGTTCTGTTATTTGTGTTTTTAATCTTTAGGGGTCACTTTTCCTGTCCACTTGTGCTGATGAATCACAGTTACAGCTGTGTCTGCAAAGTCACGAATGGGTCAACGAATTTAGGCAGCACTTATCAATATGGCATAGAACTTTGTCATAAAACGGTGTGCCTTAGTGTAGCAGATAATTTCGAACCATCCCTGCACAGTAAGCATGCATTCATTGTGATCAATAGCTGATGAATCACTTGTAGCTTACATGTGTGTTGATGTCTGTGTTGGTTTGCATGTAGGCAGATGCATTTGCATGATTCTGTACCCATAAAATCACACATTTGAAGAAACTAGAATATTACAGTATATGTATTATTCAGGAGAGATAAGGAATAACAAACATTAGGTTATGCTTTTGCAAAATGTGCTGTTTGTATTGGAAATATTTTCATACAGTATATGTGGATATGCTTTGATAAATGTTTGTGATCAGTTCAGCCGACACCACCGCATCAACCTGAGATCCAAGAAGCACCAGAGACGTTCAACATCACTTGGAAAAGTGGGTATGAAGGCCATCGGTACCTCATAAGTAACCTTGACTACGAACTCTTACTTCAGACATCTCAAAGCACTGAGACCAAAGTAAGATCCACTCTCGTGAATACATAACCGTACTTTGCCTCAACATAAGAGCGAACAATCGCGAACAATCGTTTGTTTGATTGTTTCAACCTTTCCTCAGACTCCTCCTATCAAGACACCTGAGACATCTGCATGGATTCCAAAGTCAAAACTTAAACCACCTGCTACATTTTGCATTAAAGTGAGATCTACACCGATTACTAATGATGACGATGACTATAAAGGAACTTGGAGTGAATGGAGTCCATCGACATGCTGGAAAAATAAAGGTAAATTACACTTTTTCTTCTTAAGTACTTTTTGCTTAAGTATTTTTTGCTACTTCATGGCTCTGACTGACATGTATATGTTCTGACATACATCTGTAAGGTCTGTTGCGGGGTGAGTTATTGTTGTAACCTTGTGTCTCAGTGACATCAAGAACAAGTGTTGTATATTGTCTGAATGACTTGAGTCAGAGGCTCAGAGACTTCAAACAAACCACCCCACTTGTTTTCATTAATCACCACTTTCGTAGAATTGTACTAATAATTAATCAGCCACCTAATCATAATTACTGTCTTCTCTGCAGTATGACTCACAAATTCTGTCTTATTTCACGACACATTCTCAGAAGGAGAAGATAATACGTTCGTCATTTTGATCAAATCTCTGAGCCCGGTGTGTGTGGCTGTCGGAGTCCTCCTGCTGTTTGTACTCTACAGTCCCGCTGTAAGGTAATTCACCTGTACTTTGAAGTGTTGGTGAAAGGATACATTTAGAATTATCAACATAATCTGCTCTGGATAAGCAAAAGTGTGACGAGTTAAATGCAATTTGATTTGTACCACAGAATGAAGATAAAAACTCTGTCCCACACACCAACGCCAGCTCCTTTATTCCAACCTCTATTTCAACAACATGGAGGCAATCTCCAGGTGAGGTGGCGATGTCCTCTTGTGCTCTCTCTGTCTTTTTGTGTCATGTATTTTATGTAAAGTGCAAAAGAAAGCACAACACATACAGTGAGTACCTAGAAAGGTGCACTCAGTATGAGTGCAGATCTCACCAGGTGCATCCGTAATGACCCCTGCTGTAAAGTTGAATAAATGACTCCAACCAGCACTGTAAAAAAACGAAAACAAGCAGAGACCAAAGGAGTTTCTCAAAAGAGTTGGTTGTGTAATTATCAGTAAGGTAAAAGAGCCCATAGCCCCGCTAGTTCATCTCTGAGGCTCTACAGCAGTGCTTTGAGCTAATTGTTGATTTCAGCATGCTACAGTAGCCTACCATGCTCACAATGACAATGCTAACATACAGATGCTACTGTAAGCCAGTAGCATTTTCACGATCTTAGTGTATTGTGTTCGCATGCCAACATTTTATAATTGACACTAAACACATGTTTTTAACTAAATCTATTTTTGACCTGGATTAAAAATCAGCTGATCATTAGGACTGTCCTCTGTGAACAATGAATATGGGTACCAAATATCACAGCAATTCATCCGATAGTTGCCTCGATTTTAGTCGGGACAAAAGCGGTTGACCAGCCGACAGACCAATAGTGCCATATATAGCTAAAAATATCAGCTGAAATTATCCAATTTATCAAAGGTGGATAACGCATAGTAGTAATCAGTTTTAGCATATGGGTCTGTATGGTGTGTGTATGTGCTACAGTGAATGTAATGTGTTTCAATGCTTCTGAATTTGCAGGAATGGCTTTCACCTCAAGGCAAAATGGTGCTGACATACAAAACTGAGGAGATCTTGACAACTGCTGTGATTGTTGTGCCGAAACCTGTTACAAAGGACCCAGAGGAGAACCAGGTCTTCCACAACCCTACAGTACAACTGGCTTTAACTCAGTGTCAAACCTCGTATGTAGGTTTACCCGGGATATACAAGGCCTCCACGCCTGTACCTATGGTCTGGCCAGGGGAAACTTCTTACACTCCGCTCCCTTGCTCTGTCTTGGGTGTTGGCATTGAAGAGGTAGAAGTCGTCTCCACTCTACCTAAAGATTTCTTCAACATCTGCAGTCCAGACTCTGGCTGCAGCTTTGAGGATCTGAGCCAAACCCCAGAGTGCAGTTTACCAAACAGTCCTGTTGATGACAGTCCTCCATCATGTTTCTGCAATGATTACTGCATTCTCAACAAAACAGCAGGAGGATTTGTTCCTGTTGTTGTGTCCAAAGAAAGTAGCCTGAGTGTTCCATCTGATTCCCTGCAAGAGGAATAAGAAATGGTCCTGTCAGTTGGTTTGGAGGAATTGAAATTCACTAATCACAATGAATGTATATTGTATTGCAGGGAATGGTCCCACAGAGGCCTGCATTCTCGCGTACTGTATGTTATGTGTTCCAAATAGCATTTTTTATTTAGCCGATGCAGGTTTTGTGTGTTTTTATGCCTAGATTTCACTGCAATTAACCATTCCAATGTACCTGAGTATACGTCTCTTTCCATGAAGAAAATGGATACGGCTTCAGCATTGGCTAACTTTCCTATGTTACACTTAAATTGCAATGCAATGTGGACGTGTGTGATTTTCCCATCACCTTTCTATGAATTTATTTTGTATGCATTGCTGAACATTTTCTATTTGCCCATGTTTGTACTTTGCCTTCAACGATGATAAACTACATATTGCAAAGGTGAGGCCGGTTGCTCCTAAAATAATATGTCGAATGCTTACTGTATACAATATTTCCCCAAGGGAAAAGAACATTAAGAAAGAATAAATCATTCTTAATGTGTATGAATAATGTCTATAACTAAGGCTTAGTGTGTTAGACTGGGCTGTTTAAAAATAATCAAACAGAAAATAGACTCAGTTGCCAGTATACGCCGAGCTGAAATTTAGCCAACAACAGTCCTGCAATAAATCTTGGCTTCAGTAATATTATTATGTTACATTTTTTGTCAAAACTGTTTTAGAAAGCTCTTACTTCTACTGTATGGTAATTTTTAAGGCTGCTGTCTGCGTTTCTCTTAGCTGTACAGAATCCACTGGTGTATCTTTTTAAGTGGTGGAAGGTAAGTCAACTGTAAAGTACAACTTTGAGGTACATTTATATACATTATACTTCTACCCCAATACAATTCAAAATGAACATATTTTAGGCTACATTTTACTCCACTACATTTATTTAGCAAGGATTTCCTCTCTTCTAATATGATTTAATATAAACAAGATGTATCTTGTGACCCTCTGGGTGTGGCCTTCCCCCAAATTTGGAAAAAACTAGACTTCCTAACGGTGTATAAAGAAGTTAAAACTAGCTATAGTATGCCGTTATTATCCAATTCGCCTCCTCGAAAAATGAGACGCACCAGAAACCTGCAGTTCCGCAACAATCCAGTAGTTGGCGGTAGCGCAGATTATTTTAGGTTGCTAACCTCATACAAACACAGTCGAGAAAGAAGGCCTGCAGGTGTCATGGGTGGAAGGAAAGGTGGCAGACGCAATGGAAGGAAGACAGAAAATGACGGTGGTTTCATTAGAGGCTGTAGGAAAGTGAGAGAATTTAAGAGGAAACAGCACACGTTATCCTACACTTGTCAGAAATATGAGCAAGAAAAAAAGGCAGCTGATTTGAAACATCAGCAGGATAAAAGTACATTTTGATATAAGACATTTTGCTAAAAAACTCAATAAGTAAATGTTATCGATACTATTTCAGTATCTTAGACAACCCAATAGTATTGATAAAATATGAGTCTTTTTATAAATGAGTATTAACGAGAAATCCTGATCCACACTCCGTACCGGTTGGTGGCGGTAATGCAGTAATTCGTTGTTTGCCAACCGCCAATAAGCCTCAAAAAAAGAAAGAGAAGAAGAAAAAATAGCGACGGAGCAAATACACAACCCACGACCCCACGATAACTTCAGCGAAGTTTTAACCTCCTGTGTCTTTTATTTAGCCTGAACTGGAAGTAAAAAAAGAATAATACTGACGTCTAAAAACATCTCGAAACAAAACGGTGAAACAATAATTGTGCGTCGCCGTCTCGGTGAGCCAAAAACAGTGAGAGCAGCGCTGTCGTATCCACAGTTACGGCTCCATGAGTGAGCGACCATGAGTACAGTTTATAGTAGTCGCCACCTGTCCGAGTTGGCCCCGAGTTTGCACAACGAGGACGAGGCTCTGGCCGTAGAAAGCGCCATCAGGGCGGCTATCACCACCGCCGTGAAAGCGCTCTGCAGCGCCTGCAGCCGCAGAGTGCGCGAATGCCAAAGTATGGTGGCCGACAGGGATCGGGAGGCTGGAGGGAGAGCTGGAGAAAAGGGAAAGTAAGGTGAGGTTGTTGAGTCTGGAGTTGGGCTGGAGGCCGACTGAGGATGAACTCTCCGCTCCGATCACGTCTGATGCGAACGATGAAAGTGAGTGAGTAACATCGGTCTACACGAGTGAGTCAATATGTGCAGAGATAACAGGCGAGGAAATACATCTAAACACATTTACTCAAGTAATGTGCAATTTTGACACACTAGCACTTTACTTGAGTATTTTCTCTGAATTTCAGAAGGAAATATTGTGCCTTTTAACTATTATATTATTATGAATTAAGATACCCTGCAGTGTGTACAAGTGAGTAAAATGTGCTCCATTAATGCATCATTAGTTATAATTCAATAATATAGTATAATAGGATTCTGAAATGTGAGTACTTTTGTATTCTAGTCGAACTAACTTTTACTTTGTATGTGTACTTTGTGATATTGCTACTCTGAGTACTTCTTCCATGGCTGCAGGCGACACAACGTCTCCCTCGAAGAGCTACATGTGGCTCAGGAAGTCCACCCACTCATATGTTTTTCTGTTAATTTATCTGTTCATAAGGTGTAGGTGCAGCAGCACCCACGCAAATTTCCCCACCGTGCCATGACACAGGGGAGGCATTTCCCCACCAACATAACCAGACTGAGAAACCTTCATGGGAGGATGGAGGAGCAGATGGAGACCAGCCCTTTGGATGCATCACCTCCCTGGTTAAAGAGGAATCTTCTGACCTGGAGATGGACATTAAATGGGAGGAGTGTGAGGGGAGTTTGCTGGATCAGCAGGACGGTCAAAATGGAGCTGAATATCTGCATGAGGAAAAATCTGCAAAAGAAGGTACAATGCTGTCATCTAAAGCAGTGTTTTTCAACCTTTTTTGAGCCCCGGCACATTTTCTACAATAAAAAATTCCCGTGGCACACCAGCAACCCAAAAAGTTACAAAATGTCCCATTGTAAAATAATACAGCATATATGGTAGGTAGGTAATTATTGCGCTACCTACTGGTATGGAAGAGTATTTCATTACTATGCCAGCCACTATATTGTAGGCTCAGACGCTCAACAATGGAAAATTATTTGCAGCAACTAAATAATATTTTTTTGGACCGATTAAGTGAAATTGGACATTTCCCCACGGCACACCTGACTATCGCTCACGGTGCCGCGCCACAGTGGTTGAAAATCACTGATCTAAAGAACAGTGATGAATATCTTCAACCTCTCTGGTGTAACTGCAAAGCGAAATCCGCAAAACACAGATGATAGAAAGATAATAAAAAAAAGGTGATGAACCATCTGAGTCAGTTGATTCTGAAATGAATGGGCACAAAAGGTTGGAAATACCAGGTGGTTCAACTTCCCTCCCACACAGCTACAGGTTTTAATCACGTGGTTGGTAAATGTGACCACTCATTTTTATCAAAGAATAACCTAAAAAGGTGAGCTCTCAAGGGCATGCAACCTGCTGGTTACATGGCATGTGGCCACCTTGTTTCTAAAAATGTTCACACAGGTTATAGAGCCTTAAATCTGCAATCTGCAAGTCTCTAATATATCATTTTAAGTGTTTTATAACTCACAGTTATTACTGTAAACATTGCTCAAAGTTGTTCCAAAAGTGAGTTGGTCAACTGTCCATTTGCTAATTGCGGCAAATCATTTAAAGCATAATTTACTTCCCGCATATCCAGGTTCCATAAAGATGCAATGGCAGGGCAAGTTTCTGCCACAGGTTCTGCAGAGTTGGTGCGTACTGAGTCGGCTTTTGATGTGATTGAAATTGATACAACTAAGGATATGATATGACATTGATGAGGTTTGATGACATGATACTTCACAGAAAACGCTCTCACTCCTCTAGCCACCATACAGATGATTGTCGGAGACATTAACGGCTCCGTTTACACACATTACGTCTCGTATGTGCACCCACAACCTATTCAACTTCACATCCCTGCTACGTCGGTTTGAAGGCTCTTCTTTCCTTCCCTTCCCATGCTGAGCGGTTCAGCAGTAAATTATGCAACACTGTTGAGGCGAGCTTGACCGCACCTGACTTTATGTCCACTTAAGTGCACTTTCAGGGAACGCTCTACAGAGAGGGCTCTGATGGAAGGAAAACGAAGCCGCACACGTGTCATCTTACCGGCTGCATAAAGTTGGAGTAGCTGCGAAGGGTTATGCTTTGCATAGTTCATTCCACTGGCTGCATACATCACTTTTTGCAATGATCATAACTTCCCTTTCACCATTTATTTCTCCTCCTTTGTTTTAGCCATGGAGGATGACATAGCCACTCTGATCAAAGAAGCGCTATCAAGAACCACACCAGCTACACTGCAACCGATTGTGGATGCCTTCCAAGACGTTGGGGTGGAAACGGTTGAAAGTATGAAGCCTATCCAGATAGATGAGGCGTACTCAAACCCATTCAAACAAGGAAGCTTCCTGCACACGTCAAAAGCAAGTCCAGGCCCAAAACATAATGAGTATATTGCCATCAGTGGCATTGTTGGGCTATTGCGTCATTGAAATGAAAACATATCTCTCTTCCGAATTGATTGGCGAAGCTTCGTGACGATCGACAGAAGGTGTCCGCTTGTCACCAGCTTCAAACCTTTGAATGGATGCATCGTTTGCAAATATTGAAAGAAAGGGCCTGTAATTTGAATAGAAGTGATATCTTTGCATTTCATCAAATCCCTAAAATGTATCCCTGCTAAAGGTGGGCATTGTTCCTTTTTAAGCAAATGTGTCTCTGTGCTTTTTAGGTGTCTTCTCCGCTCAGAGCGATACCAGCCACTCAAACATGGCGGAGAATTTCCCAAGCTCACCCCAAACTCTTGAGGAAACACGGCGGGTCACTACGAGACGAAGCAGACCCTCTACTTGTCGAAGCTCACTCGGAAGACTCATCTCCTCTCCATCTGATGGCGAGAGCTCTAGCTCCTCGAGACAACTGGGCAATGACTGGCACTACCATTTTCAAGTCTCTTGGAACATGCTGCCAACTATTTTGAGGAAGAAATTAAACGATCAGGAGCGGCCAACAGCCAAGGAAAGGAGGCAAATGATTCGCATCATTGCAGCTGAAATCCTTTTCGTTTGCAAAAACCCGGTAAAGAAGCACCTTGAGGAAGTTGCACGGAAGATGGTCCTAGTGTATCCAAAGTCTTTCAAGGACATAATGGAGGATGAAGTCATTGGAAGTGGATATGATTCTTTAACAAAATAACTGCAGAGCAGAGTTGATAACTGCAACCGAAAGAGGACGCTGGGTCAGCAGAAAAGCGGGGACGGCAGCACTGTGACAAAAATGAATAAGCGACGAAGGGCCTCCTATGGCCCTTCGTCCTATGTGTGTTCTCTGCATTCCGTGGGAATCTGGGCCCGTGAATGTGGAAGCACAGATGAAGAAGAAAAGAGGCATGCAAAGAATGTTCCTGGAAAATGAGGGGAATGCAAAAAGAGTCGAACAGTTAATGTCGGACACTTTCGTATCTCAGAGAAACGACATAAGGGCCGGTAAGGACACACGTGCCCTGAAGGAAGAGTGGCCCTACCTATTCTCACTTGTCGGCATTAAGGCACACTTCAGACTTCTAACTGGTGTCGATGTCAACGAGAGATTTGAGGAGGCCATGGACACAAAGTTTGCCAGAGTCCTTGACTATTTTCAGTCAAGCGGAGCTGCAAGACCGCGGGCAGAAATCCAAGCTGCTGGTGGGCCCTGCGGGGCGGTGCTGATGCTGCTTTCACACTTCAAAGAGGATTTTGCGAGAATGTTCCATGTGTGGGACAGAACTTGCATTGCAGATGAGGTCCGGACAGAACGCCTGCCACCCACACCATGTGTTGTTACATGCGGTAAGTGAGAGGCAATGGAATGCATCTACATGCATATAGATGCATTTTTTTATTTTTTATTTCATTTTTAACAGGAACGAGTCCAATGTCTGCAGCAGCTTTCATGGTGGCGGTGGACCAGGAGGTGATAATAGAAGACCTGACGAGCTTCACCGACGCACTGGTCGCCATGTTCGCCTGCTACTACGTCTTCAACCTGCGGTACCCAGCGGACCTCGGGGCCACGATGGAGTTTCTTCAAAGGTGAATTGTGCATCCTTTCTCCTCTGATTGGGGATGTTTTTGGTCGTTGAGGATTTTTTTTCATTTCAAGTTGAAATGCTATGCTATTTAACTTGGACTTAATGCATCACATTTACACAACACGAACAGGAAAAGAGGAGATTATATCGTAATGTGAGACATTAGAAAGACCGCTGGAATGTAGCGTGGTGTGTGGAAGAATAGATTTTCTTTAAACGCATACACCTTTGTTCGTTATACATAACTCCTCTGTAAGTTAAAAGGTGTACATTTCACTTAAGTTTGTATTGAAACTATTGTTGTTATTATTAGTGCTGATGTACGAGCTGCTCTCTAGACACCCATTACAGTTGGCGCTACTGATTATAAAGGGAAATCTGAAATCGTATTATTTATTTAGACAAATGATTGTACATCAAAGTATACAACCCACTATTTTGAAAGCCATACAATCGTTTAAGGAAACACGTACAATTAACATAAATTGTTGACTATTATCTGTTTCGTACGAGTGTGGGTTTACACATACACATCCAATAAATATCACATTATAAAATGTGTGTTCTCTGTTTGAAAAGTACTTATGTCAGTAAGATAGCAAGTACTACTCACCCATGTTTTCATGGTAGGTGTGTGGTTAGTGCTTGCTGGAAGGACACTGTGTCACTCCCTGTGACACATGTGTGTCACTCCTTCTGCGGCCGAGTTATCTGCCATCATTACAGTCGCTGTTGCATTATCTCTCGTTCAGCTCGAGCCTGAAGGTCATGAAGTGTGACTTCCGTCATGCGGTGTATTTAGTGTGTGAGGCAGACAGCCGTGGTAGTGCTGCTTTTTTTTTACTATTCAAATATATAATCAAATTGTAAAGGCAAGATGCAGGCATTTTGTTAGTGTTGGTGAATATAAAGTAAGTTTCCGATCAAAGGAGTACTGTAGGTACTGTTGCGGTATGACAACTGGGTGGTCAATTGAAACTAGCAACAGGCCCTTACCCGTCCCCTCCACCATCCCTCGCCTTAATTTGAGATTTATGAGATTGTTGTTTTGTTGATATTCTAACAGTGTTTGCATTTTGTTAAACTAAGGTGCATCTTCAAGATCAATCCCGACAAGGGCTCCAAAGTAGAGCGTCAGGAAAAGAAGAAGAGCAATGTGGTGAACCCGAAGGTCCTGAACCTCATCACCCGCAGTTTGAGTGTAGTGCTTAGTGAGTGGGTAAGTTGCTGATGGTCACTTTGCACTGATTTAAAGCTCTTCGCTGACTGATTTTAGTCATTTTGAAACAAAGATGTTTTGGCTTCTAAATATTTCCGCCTACTGCAAACAATATTATCAAAGCAAAATCCATGCATTATCAAATTAAACTGTAATTTGTGATCAAATAAAAGTGATTGCAGCGGAGGTCTTTCACCTTGCTCTTCTAAGTACTATATATATATATATATATATATATATATATATATATATACACACACTATAGTTAACTGTCTATGCAATTAAGAGTCCCAATGAAAGAGCAGCCTTGAGAGACTGATCGATTTCTGTAAGAGAATGCCATCAAAATGTCACAAACCTGATACAATTAAGTCTGATTATTATGCACTTATTTATTGTTTAAGTGTTACTCAGTAGATCAACTTCCAAATTAAGGTAGAAAGGGGGCATTATGAAGGAAATAAAAATGGCATACATTCAAAGACAATAATACAGAAGAGAACCGATGATGACTAGAACACGTATCCATCAAATATATGTTCAGGTGGATAATGCCCATGGGAGCAGCAGCTGCCCTGTCTGAGAGAACCTCTACAAGAGATCCAGACAGAAGTCAAGAGCTCCAGGGAACTGCCGTCCTGTACCCCCAAAGTTTCTGAAGGTTTCGATAGTTTCAAGTCTCACAAACACCAAAACTAAGTTGGTTCTGTATGTCTTGTTAGACCTCCAAGTTCTGATTTGTTTAATAATGTTATATGACATGTTAACATAGTATACAAAAGATTATTATCTGTTTAAATGTTAACGCGGCACTTTTGATACTGAGCCAGTGTATTTTGCAATAAAGATTAAAATGTGTTCGCAATACGGAGCCCTGTCTAATTTTTTTTTTTATGCAGGTTTGTTTATTTTGTAGTTTTTATGGACCCCAAAAGCTAACGCTTCCAGCACCTCCCTGTGTCAACATATATAATATTGACAGTATACCTCATCACCATGCAGTATGTGCTGAAAATGAGTTAATAAAAACAAAACCTAGACTTACTTTGGGAAAGAGAAGGCTGTAAATCAGTGTATATATTTTTTGGGGGTAAATCAACTTCCCAGTATGAACACCTAAATAGTATTTTTTTAAATCATTAGGTCCTTTGAGTGTCCTTTAGGTTTTATGTTTCCACTTTTTATACCTTCCACCTGTTCCTTTACTTAATTAGGGTCCGAGCGACTGACGTAGTCAGTCCGAGTAGGACCCTATTGAAATTGCCGGGATTCTTATTATTATTCATGATTCTTATTTTTACACTTTGGACGAAAAGTCACCAAATTTGGAACACTTGTCAGGCCTGGTGAAAATAGACGTTTGATAAAGCCGGGGAAAAAAGTTCCAAAAAATGGCTCTCTAGCGCCCCCTAGAAGTTGGACCGGTGACGCCCCTCGCCCAGAATGTTTTTTTGACTTGAAAAAATTCACACATGTCCATCTCCACCTGCTCTACAAAAAAGCCTCTCAGACCCATAAAGTCCGCCTAATGAACATTTTCCGTCATTTTGAATTTAGTGAAAAACACGGTTTTGCTCTTTTCTCCTAAACGCTCTGGTCTCTTCCCTACCAAACTTGATGTAAATCATAATCGTCGCTGGATCATCAACACTGAATTGAAATGTCTTTGATATCTCATTGCGTTGAGGAGATATCGACCAATTAACCTCTTAGGGGCGTGTGTTGTTTTTAAACACTCATAACATTAAAACTATTTGGACAAACGACTCCAAACGTGGTGTATATGTGCACATCACATCCCCTAACTTGCAATAAATCAGTCGTGTGATTTAAACAGTAGGGGGTGCTACAGTATTTCGGGCAATTTGGCATTTTTGTCATTTTTTGCCTATATTTGCCTTTCTGCCAAAGCCTACTCCTCTTACAATTTTTATGCAATCGACTTCAATTCTGTTCTAGGATGATTTTTTTTAGGACGCGTTTTCACCCAACGGCTTCGACATGAAGTGGACCCAAAGACAGACCCATTTTCTGCCGTCCAGGCTGCTGGTCCAGGCCTGAGTACATGTACATGAAGAAATGTTGAGATTGTCATAGCGCCACCTACTGTCTAAACAAAATCAGCCAAACGGTATCCGATTTACATGTAATTTACATGATGTGGTCTACACTTCACATAGAGAAACATGATGCACAGTATATGTTCAAATTGTCATAGCGCCACCTACTGGCCAAACTAAAACTAAATCTAAGTCGGCGACCCGCCGGCGACCCCGAACGTGCCAGGGCGAGCAAGGACCCCCTCACAGCTGCTCGCAGCTTTAATTATTGGTGTAATTACTATTACCATGTTATGTTAATGAATGTTATTTGATTGTAAAAAAGAGACAAACAAACTTGATTTGGTTATTTAATACTAATGATAATGATTGCATTGCAGCCCGTATTTTTGTATGGCCACACAATCACCATCAGGGCCGGCAGTGTCGGTGTGAGCAGTCATACGAGCCACCAGGTGGCGCTGTGCCCGCCGGACCAACAACCACTGCCGAAGAAGTGGACGAAGGCAGGAAGCAATTCTGCACTTCTGGTGTAGTAGGTTCACACCATTAGCCCAAGACAAGTCTGCCTTTCTCCTTTTTGTTTACGCTCGGTCGACATCAGGGGAAAGCCTTGGATTCGTGTGTTAAATGTGACTTTATGTTTGTTTTTTCCCCGTCTGTGGCGTCTGATTGCCTGGTTTTGTCGTCGCTAGCTCAGGCTGACGCTCTCCACGTAGCTTGCCAACATCAAACCTGGTTTGATTTTTTTCAAGATGAATTTGCTCAAAAAACAAACTTTGCACCCACACCTGCGCGACGAGGAAGCCCTCGTGGTGGAAAACGCCATCCGGTTGGCGATAGACTCGATAATAAACGTGTTGTACGGCGTCAACAGCGCCCGGACTCACGAGTACCAGCGGATGGTGGCCGACAGGGATCAAGAGATCCAGCGGCTGGAGGGCAGCGTTACGGAGATAGAGCGCGAGTTAAAGGTGCTGCGCCGACAGGGATGCACCTGCGGACTGTTTGGGAAAGAGCACAGCCTCGTGGGATCAGAGACCCCGACGGAGCAGAGCCGGTTTGAACTGAGCTGCATTGACACCGAGATGACAGCCGGGCAGCAGAAGTGTGAGATGAGCATCTCTTGTACGTAAATACGAGTACATGGGATATTGGCGCAATAGTGCATCCTCTTTACTGTCGCTTTAATGGCAAAGAGTGGGAGTAGTACGTGAATATTTGTTTCAAGTAACTTGAGTCAATTGTCACTTCATCCCTTGTTTTTATTCAGTAAGTTACAGAAACATTCCTTTTTCTGTACTACCACCTGAAAAAACATAACCATTCACGTACACTGGGCATGCGCACGTGTAAACAAAGCAATTTGTCCATTCATTAATTGGCAGACATGGGATCAACCATTTGTCTTGGTGTATGTGTTTATACACATTCAAAATGTACTAATACACAAACAACAACTTTGTTGTTAATTACTAAAAGGTCTGAATGTAATGTTACTTTCACCCCTGCCATTTTATTGTCTCTTTTCTCCACAGTGGGCCTTTTTGCAAGACCCCCCTCACATGTCTCCTCCCAAAGCCACGAGTCAGCTCTTCCGTCATCTCCTAGCCAAATGGGTCTGGACCAGTCCGGCATCTCCCACTCCTCCGATTCCGAAGAAGCTAAGAATCTGCCGATGTCTCCCAGCAGCCTCGTCATCAAAGAAGAGCCGTGTGATATCGACACCGTTTTAATCAAGTGGGAAATGAGTGAGGAGAGATTCGGGGAGCATCAGGAGAGCGCTGGCAGTCCATGTCCGGACAAAGAGAGCCCCGGTGTAAAAGGTAATGCAGCTGACCTTTTTTCTTCCTATTACACGTGAATATTCACAACATCACTAGATTATCTCATTGTTCTGTGTTGCAAAAAGGGCAGGTTTTGTGACTTAGTCTTGGATATTGAACCTAAAAACCAATCGGATATCAATTGTTGTTGTTTTATAATTTAAAAAAAGGTATTGTTTTGGATGGCGGCTGAATCTCTGGCATTGTTTTGGCAACGGTATCAAATATGTTCATTCAATACCCAGCCTTGTATGCCTTAGATGCCTTGGAAAAAGAACATTCTTGGCTAAATGCAATCACTCTAAAAATGAATTAGTATGGCAGTGAAAATGTTTGTTCCTTCTGATCCCTTCTAGAAAACCTAGAGAACATGGAGGGAAGAACTTTAAAGGAGAAACCGTGTGCCGATCCAGGCGGTTATTACAACCCTCATGAAGAACACCTGAGGTGAGTTATTTTATAGATACAAAGAAGCCAAATACATCATGATGCCTACAGTCCCATTAAAAACCAACATAATTAGTAAGTGCTTGGTGATCTGCATACCTACTCATCTGTTTGAGCCTTTTGACCTCTTGACCTCATCAGGGACAAGAAGAAGGGCATGCCCATGTCTGAGCAGACGGAGGAGGCTCAGAGACTGAAGAGGGCAGCCTGGAGAGCAGCTTCCAGACGCTACTATGCCCGAAAAGTAGCCCGCCAACAAGCAAACCCCTTACGCTCTGGGCCCATCCCCGTCACCTCTCACTCCGGCCCCTTCCCATCACGCTCAGGCTCCGGCCCCTTCCCATCACGCTCAGGCTCCGGCCCCTTCCCATCACGCTCAGGCTCCGGCCCCTTCCCATCACGCTCTGGCCCCGGCCCCTTCCCATCACGCTCAGGCTCCGGCCCCGGCCCCTTCCCATCATGCTCTGGCCCCGGCCCCTTCCCATCCCGCTCAGGCTGTGGCCCCTTCCCATCACGCTCAGGCTGTGGCCCCTTCCCATCACGCTCTGGCCCCGGCCCCTTCCTATCATGCTCTGGCCCCGGACCCGGCCCCTTACGCTCCGGCCCCGGACCCTTCCCATCACGCTCCGGCCCCATCCCTCACATTACAGACTCCAGGTATCCACAACCCATCTCTTTTGTGGACAAGAGAAGGAGGTCGCTGATATCCGATCTACCTGAAACTTCTCAGTCACTGCAGAGGGAGGCGTGGAGAGCCGCGTCGAAGAGGTATTATGCTCGGAAAAACGCACGGCACCAAACCGAGCCCATACATTACCCACACCTGCTCCAGAACATGGAGCCGTCTGGAGACCCACTGGAACCTAACAGAGGAGGATCCCACACCAACAGTGGAGGAATTATGTGCAGCTGATGGACAGTAATGCTGTGGATGAGATTTTTATATTCCTCATATTCAAAGCTATATTTCATCATGTTATATTATGTAGAACACAGGACGGCTTGGATGTTTACACATTTTTGGGGTTAATTTGTAGTGAAATTGAGATTTGTTTCTGATATGGTCTGCATATTTTGAACTTTTATTAAATGAGTCATTTATTTTTCTTATTTAAAAAAAAATATACAACAGAACTGAGAACACTGCATTTGTCACTTTGGTTTTAATTCCTCATCGTTGTATTATTTTTCTTCTTTTCAACCTTCTTCAGTATACTTGCATTGCATGCCTGTAGAAAACGCTAACTGCAAATGTATTCTAAGGCAATAAAGCTATTGTACAGTAGTTCTTATGTAACCGCCACTGTATCACTACAGCGCTACTGGAGTCCAACGTCTAACTACAGTCAAGGCATCTATAATGACATAATTATGAGTTCAACATCTGTGTAAATGATAGATTAATAATTGTGGTTTAACTTTTACCTGCAATACTTAAAATGTACATGTTGTTCTTTTTTTTGGAACATTTTAGATAATAAAGAGAATTTAAATACAAATGTGGTATTGTCTGGTGAGCAGATGCGGTCACAACAATGATCTAAAGCACTTGTGCTAAATCCTTCTGATCTAGCACAATGTAATCATGTTAACTTCCCCTACGTTTGATCATTCTGCATCTTATGTAACCTTTGACTGGATGAATCCGGTCCTGATTACTCAAACCAAGGAATTGTTTCCACCTGGGCGTCATTAGAAGATGATCAGAGGGCTAATCAACCCTTTGTCTTTTGACAAAAGACATGCAAGTTATTCATTAAATGAACTATACATTGAATTTTTTGAAATATGAATTTCATATATGAATTTTAGTAGAATGTTTTGAAATACTATATTATGAGTTTTTATTTCCTTCTTTCAACATACAACACTAACTTTTTGACCAACTATACAGACTCTTATTTTGACATAAAATATACTATAGACTATATTATACTATAACCATATTTGAACATGTTTTTTTAAACACACTATATATGACTTATGTTTGCCTCTTAAAAGACATATTATATCCTAATGATGTTTTGGACATACTACACTGACATTTTTCTTAATGTCTTTCATGACATTTGTTTTGTCCTTCATGACAAATCTTGTGAAAATTCCCTTAATTGCTTATTCACACTTGTCATGCCATACTTACAAGCAGCAGTATGTCATTATTTGTATTAAAGGTTTGTAAGAGCATCATATTTGTTCCAGCAAATAGTGACGTGTATGTATTCCTACAATTTCATATCTTTGCCTTTTGCAATTAACGGCATTACTAACCTTGTAAAACAATCAGATTTCAATTATTTAAGTTGACTTAATTGAGAAATTATTGTATTTGGCCATACATTCTTGAATTATGACAATGCTTCATAAATTGTAAAATAATAATACAAATACAGAAAGAATGTGTAAGTGCTTGGTGAACTGGATACTTACTCATCTGTGGGATCATTTCTGACCTCTTGATTTCCTCAGAAACAAGAAGGGGCGTGCCTTGGTCCGAACTGACAGAAGAGGTTCAGAGACTGGAGAAGGCCACCTGGAGGGCAGCTTCCAGGCTTATTCCATCATATATGTCTTCTTTTTTTTTTTTACAAACTGTCATGGTTAGTTGAATTATGTAACTGTCCATGTAAACATCCCTTTGGTTATGATTGTTTCAAGGTTGTATAATTGTATTCCTTTAAACCTTCTTTAGTACACTGCATGCCTCTAGAAAACATTAACCCCAGATTAAAATTGAATACATATTTTGAACTATGTAAACTATTGTACAATAGCACTCATAACGGCGACTGCATCAACAGCGCCCCTGGAGTCCGACATCTACAACTACAATCACATCTATGTGTAAACAAAATGACAGATGAAGAATAACCAGTTAAATTTGTACTTGTCCTTTAAAAAAAAAAGTTGGAACATGTTAAATAAAAATATGTAACACTTCTGGTATTGTCTTTATATTGTAATCAAAGAAGCATGTCTAATCTTTGTCTGTGTCTTATTTTATTCTTGAAATTCAGCACAGTAAAAGAAAAACAAGAGTTCCATTTGTTTTATTTTAAAATATTTACACATTGAATGAAATCAGACAATATAAGGTATGCTTACATTACATTCTGGAATAAAGTGTTTCATGCAAATAAATAGGCTTACAATGAGAAAAATAGGTAATCTAAAGCACAGACAATAATGAATACGACATTTTAACGACAATACCAGGGATTATGTATCGCTTTATTTGTCACACTTCTGTGCCTCTTTTGCTGTGTGTACTCACCGCCTCGAGACATCATTAATGCGGCTTTCAACCCGTCAGCAGACTCCTGCTTTAAAAAACAAGACCGTCTTGCAACAGAAGCTGTTTGTCATCCTTCAGCCTAAATATTACGCATTTTGACCGCCGACCGACGCACAGCTGATCTTGCCCAAGAGAGGTTATTACAGTATTATATAGAACCTGTGAGTATTCATCGCACTGTGACTTCGGTCTGAAATGTGATCCCTCTGACAGCTGCTGCGCCAAATGCACAATGAGGACAGGCGCGCGTCCTGCTCGAGCTCCGGCTGTGGTGCTGAATAAAGGGCTGCGTGACATGCGCCTGCTTTCACCAACAATACGGTCCGAGCGTTGGGATAGTCACTTCTGAGCAGATAACGAAGGCTTTTTTTATTTCTAAAAAGGACACTCGTGTTATTTTTCTTCTTCTTCTTCTTCTATTTTTTCCTCCACTAAACCGCAGGGAGGACAGTGCCTCTCTTGTGCTCTCAGAGGGGATGCGGGGTCTTTAATGCTGGAGGCTGGTCTGGACACGCATGGAGGCAAACGCCCATCGTGTTTGTGACTATCTGCTGTTGTAATATACGACGTAAACATCCCAGACATTAGTCAGGTGTTGAAGGGAACAGGGTTCTTCTGTAACGCTCTGCTGGCAGCTGCCAACAGCATTTGCATAGAGGTTTGTTTTGGGGAAAACAGCTTCAACTGCCGGCGCAGTCGCTCCACATTTTAGAATCCGGTAGATTTGCCTGGTTGGATTTTCGTATGAGCCTACATATATATTGTGTGCTACAGGCCTAAAGTATTGCTCATTCAGATCTGGAGGACCAGACACACGGCTACTTTGGCGCACTGAATTGGTGCGTTTACAGCTCAGGTATTTACCAGCTTGATAGCTACTGTTGGTCAGAATCGACTATTTCAATTTGTGAGCTTCGCTACTGTGCTGTCAGTATTAACAAAACGACGTCCAATAATTAATATTTATTTAAATACGTGAACATATTTACTTCAAGGTCTAAAGCACTATCTGTGCCATTTGGTGTATTGTTCAGGATCCGATTTGGTTTCAAATATACTTTAAACTCGACAATTATTGAGTGTAGCCTTTAATTTGTGAGTACAATTGGTAAAATGTAAACGGCATTATTATTATAATTACCTTTCAAGTCGGATAAACTTCATTGTTTTCCTCCAGGAGCCTTTAGAGAGCTCTCTGTGCCTCTGGATGCACCTGTGCACTTTTGGAGAGGTCTCTCTTTGCCTGGTTGGAGTCTACGCTCATGAAAATATTTCCCTTCCCGTTTTTTTGGTCCAGTCCCCAAGGTAAGGGTCTCTTTGACTCACGAATACCACCAATGGGCTATTTGTAGCCTCCCAGAGATGCTTCAAGGCTTGGCAAACGCACAATGAGTAGCAGAAAGCGCCGGAGCTCTCAGCTGCGCATAGACTGACAATTGCTCTTCAGTCTCAACTGTATGAGTACTGGATGGGCCAGAATAAGTTGAAACAATAGGGGTGGGTTATAGTGTATTTGAGGAGTGGGTTTTACAGTTTAATGCTATTGGCATTCCATTTTAAAATGGAAATTTAGAGCTTAAATATATTTGGAGCCAAAGAGGCAATTTATGAGTTTTGGGGGTCTTATGGGCTCTTTAGAATTAATTTAGTCCAATTTGATCACCCCTACATATTCAACATACATGGAAGTGTCCTTTTTTGCAGGGATTGCTGGGAAGAAGAAGGAGGCTACCGAGGTTGGGACTTTGGAGAGGGAGGTGTAGTAACTAGCACTCTCAAAAAGGTAAGAAATCCTCTCTTTTGCTGTGGCCAATGGTGCCCAATGTTGGCCGAGAGGCAGATGGAGACTATGTACTCCACATTTAGACAGAGAAAGTGACGTTTTCAGGTATATTTTTGGTGTCTTTGCAGTGTGAGGGCCAGGGAGGGCCAGGGCATTATGGTGTGCATTAACAAGGAAATATGGACGCACGGCTAGGGGGAGCCATAGCTGGGCCGGGAGGCAGCTGCCTGGCCCTGAGCCGTTAGCAGAGGGGGTGTTTGACTTGTTTTAGTACTCACAATCAGAAGAACTCCGGAAGATACTTCATTGTTGTACGTTAGCTTTCATAAATAAAAGTTAGTTTGAACTGCAGTGGCCTCAAGGGTGTACACTTCCTTAGAAAAGTGTCCTGACTGCCACACAGGCTGTGAGCTGTAAAGAGAGAGCAACAAGTCAATTAACACAAAGAAGTGGCAGGAAATCATTCAGACAAGTTGTACAAATGTAAACTGTGTACTGTAAGGGATACTTTTAAAATAATATAACGTGTAAATGTCGGTTGGCCTAGCATTGCTGCTATCATAGAAAACATTCAAGATGGCCACTCCACTGCAGGGAAACAGGTGAGAGCAGCCCGGCACTTCCTGATTAGACACAGAGCTGCTTGTTTACAACCAACACATCAGTCAAACGTTTCTTTCCCAACACTGACTAAAACTTCAGATGTTCTTATAGCTCTGGTCTGGATAGATGCACAGCATTGCAGAAGCTGAGTCACTCAGCCACAACTTTAGGCCCAGACTCTCACCGAGATATAGAAGTTGCTGTGCTTTCTTTAAAAAGGCCATGCTGCTCCAGAGCAGTGATTGGTGAACCCACAAAGAGCTGGATTTGGTCTTATTTCTCGGCCGTTAATTAAGATTTTGAATAAGATGTAAAACTAATATGATCACACATCAATCCTTGATTGCCCTCAGATTGATTTATGACATTTATTGTGACATGTATCTGTGGGTGAAGATTAAATCTAATGATTTGATTTGAAGGGTTAATGAATTGTCTGTTGCAGATTATAATGCAGCTGCAGTATATTCAGATGCACCAAAATCATCCGATTTTGTTTTGAAATGTAACTCTTATCTAGTATTAAAAAAAGATATATCTTAAAAATTGTATGGTGGTATTGTTCCAGAGAATTCTGAAATTATGAAAGTTAAATAAACTGTAATAACCCTTTCATTACCTGCCTCTCCTTGCAGTTTGCCATACTGTGTTGAGACATGGAACCTTTCTGTTGTAGAACATCCTCTGTGAAAACAGGGACACAATTATAATATAACACACACATTAATTTAATTTGAGTATTATTTAGTAGCCACAAAGTACCAACTGTGACGCAAATAACTCTTTTCATAATATGGGGGGGAAAGGACCTTTATAGGCAAAGCAGATGACTTTCAGCACAAATGCAAAGATGATGTCATGCAAAGAAATTTAACAAAAGTGACATTTCAGAAGCATCTTAAATAGATTTGATCTCATTTTAGAAAACATTGTATGTGTAGGTTTCACTAGTATTGAAATAAAGTTAAACATGCACATATTTTCATTGAATTTGTGCATTCAATCACATCATTTACAGTTAACCTGGAGTTTAAGGGTTAAATCCAGCTCCAGACGTCACTGCTTTTAGTCCACAGTGATGGTGCTGAAATCCGATGGTGGATATTATGGGTGTCTTTGTCGTTATAGGTTGAATTACTGCCCCCCTCTGGTGAATACGGGTATATTAAAAAGGGACGAAAACAAAACAGAAACGCACACCAGCCTGTTCTGCAGGTGTCTGTCTCAAGGCCTGTTTGAACCTGCTCAGCCTTGTGGTCATCAGCGGTGTGGGTCCCCAGTGTCAGCACAACACGTTTGTTGTGATTGTCTTTGTGTTGTAATCTCAGAGTGGCATGTGTCTGTAGTAGCATAGCACGCATGCCGAGCCATAACTAACTTACTGAGGTGTTGAAGAAGATAACAGGACACTGATCCTGCTGCTAGGAACACAAGTCCTTCAAACAGCTCTGTGGCTGATGTCAAACTGTCATATATTATGGTTGTGTTTGAAAGAAACGCCTTCCTGTTTAATCCTTATTTAACAAACACAAGTATCTGTGTCAACAGAGCTTTTTCGGCTCCCTCTTGTCGTCTTGCAGCTCACACACATTTCCCTTTTTAAAAGATCTTAACTCTGCCTCTAAGGTATCTTGACGTCATGTGTTGTACAGTAGCATCTGTTATGTAATAAAGTCTTATGGCTCAGTCAGCCGTGACATATTTGTCTTTCCACTGTCCCGCCCATTAGCTGCTGCTGTTAGCGTCTCGGCGTGCCTCCCCTATTCAGCTCCCTACATACAGCTTCTATCGCTGCTGCTGAGGAGCTATCAGCTCTGTCCATAGAAACGCACACAGAGCAGCCTGGTGCTGAAAGGCTCGAGTGCCGAATGAAGCTCCGCCACACAAGAAGCAGAGAGGCTGTTAACTCCTTCACTGCTTAAAAACTGCAACCAGCAACGGACAATAATCTGTTCACTTCCTGGTTCAACGAGAGACAGAAAAAAATCAGTACTTTGCAACTTCTGCATTGGATATTTTTTTTAATTGTGTCCCCGTTTGTCTCTTGTTTCAGGAATCATCCTGATCAGGACCAGAGTCCCTTTCTCACTACAACAACTTCAGGGCAAGGCTCCTGAAGAAGACAAGAGATTCGATGTAAGAAGCCACAAGTCTTCTACAACAGTTAAACTGCAAATTTATTTACTTTCATGTTGAGATTTTCTGTGAAGCTGCTGTGAAACTGGCTGTCAGAAGACATGTCAGGCTGAGAGGGACTGAAATAATCAGTGATAAGCTTCCGTAGAGCTGAACTGAATAAAAGTGTCTCTGTAAAGAGCGCCGGTCCGATGTTATTGTTTCTATTCGATCAGTTTTGCATGCAGTCTTCAAGCAGATTCATCGAGCGACTGAGAAGTGGCCTCAGCGGATTTATAGCTGTGAAACTGTTGGTCAAGCTGAGCCTGGACACCAGAACAATGGACAGTTTATCCCTTTTTCACGGCTGTCAAATGAGTTCTGCACATGGATTTATAAGTGAAATCTCATAACAATCTTTTTTGATTCATCTTTTTGGTCATACATAAAATAGCCCATTATAATTTCACGGAGGCCAAATCGGTGCCTTCAATTGCTTTTTTTTTCATCAAACAGTATAACGAATTGCTAATTTTATACCATTTATGACAAAACAAGCATGCAATTTGAATGGCTGGAGGTATGGCCTTTTTCTTCTTTTTTCAGGTTATTCAATACATTTAAAAATGTTCAAGCTTCATTGCTTAGAGATTAATCAACCACTTGTTTCAACTGTAATTATAATATACAATAAATCACTTCGGAGTATTATTACTGAGGTTAAAAACAACATGGCTTTGATATCATGTAGCAGTGTTGTATAAAGTACCCACAAGCCGTACTTGAGTAAAAGTCAAGATACCTTACTGGAAAATTACTCCAGTAAAAGTAAAAGTCACCTATTAAAATACTACTTGAGTAAAAGTCTTAAAGTATCTGATATTTTCTGTACTTAAGTATCAAAAGTATTTTTCTGATATAAAATGTACTTAAGTATTGAAAGTAAAAGTACAAGTACATGCTTTTAATAAAAAAGCAATGGGTCAGAGTTTTGAGAATTATGAAGTTTATTATTTTAAGTGCTGTGGCCACCATGACCAAGGACCAGGAGTTGTATTGATACAATAACTGGGTTGGCTGTGATCCATCCATATATATTATGTTCAACATAATATATTGTACCTAAGTATACTTTTGCATCTACTATGAACTTATCATCATAATTCTCCAAAAAGCAATATGACACTATGAAGGAGTTGTAACAGTGTGGTTATAAGTATGCTCATTCCGCCCGGAACAGAAAGAATGAATGAAAAATGTAAGTTAAATTAAAAAAATCAAGTCCGGAAAAATGTTTTATTGTGAAAAATTACCAGATACATCCGTCTGTGGTAACCTCAGACTGAACCTCTTGACACATGTCAATATGTTACGTTACCCTGAAAATGAAACTTAAGTCTGTTTCAACTCTGCCGGTGTTCTGGATTAAAACCAAGGCAGAGTATCCTGAGATCGCCAAAAAAGCATGACAACCTGCTTCAATTCCAACATCCTGTCTTTGTGCAGCGCGTTATAAGTTAAGCAGTAGACTGGACTAAAGGTTTAGTTAGCAGTAGAGTCAGTAGACTGGACATAACGAACACACGTCGGGTGTCGTTGTCTCCTGTCTCTCCGAGGTCGGACCCGGTCCGTGACAATATTGTCTTCACGTAACCGGTCCGTGGCGCAATAATGGTTTGGGAGCGCTGGACTAGAGGATGTAGAGGGAAAATGCAGAATATTGTGATTCGCAAAACCTGCTTGGTGGAGTCTGTGTTCCACCACAGTCACGGATGTGTTTTTTTTTTCTAAAGATAGATTTGATTTTGTAGCGAGTAACGAAGGTTTCAGGGGAAATGTATCGGAGTAAAAGTACCAGTTTTCTTTGCAAAATGTAGTGAAGTAAAAGTAAAAGTAAACCGAAATATAAATAGTAAAGTAGAGTACATATATCCCCAAAAACTACTTAAGTACAGTAACGAAGTATTTCTACTTCGTTACTATACACCACTGTCATGTAGTTCATCCTTGTTGGCAAACACTTTCTAGGTTACTACCCCAGCAGCTAATTAATTCATTAGAAGTCTAACAAGTTGTCTGTATTTTCCCCATAATTAAAGCTCCACCGGCACAAAAGCGGAACTAAATGTGTAAAATTGGTGCAATGCCACACTTGAAACTGTCCCATGAACAAACAGATGTGTCTGCAGCATCCTAAAGACCATCAACCATAACAAACTATGATCTTTCTTTGTCACAGACGGCAACATCTGCACACAGTGAGCTCAACATCTGCCCCACCCCGAACAAAATGATGGAAGAGGAGATCCTTGAGGACCGGGCCAAGCTGAAGCAGGGCCTGGTCAAAGTCCTCCAGTGTGTGGCTACCATCTCCTCGGCAGCAGCTGTGGTTAACCCCATTTTTGGCGTGGCCGGCTCCCTGATCCGGGTGGTGCTGCACCACGTCGACGACGAGGACATACGCACCCTGAAGCGCGAGTTCGGCTCAGTCCACCGGGCGCTGGACGAGCTCTCGCAGATGAACCGCAACACGCTGGTGCAGATCAAGAAAGAGACGCTGGACGGGCAGTACTGCCGCGTGGAGGAGAACCTGAAGAACCAGTTCAGAAAATTCATGGAGATGGTAGAGGCGCGGCCGGAGCACTGCGAGCGCAAGAAGGACGACTTCGAGGAGAGCTATTCCAACGACATGGGGGACCAGAACCTGCACACGCTCTACGACGGCGTGGTGGGCAAGCCGAAGCTCTTCAGCAGACCAATCCTGGAGGTGTACCTGAAGCACTCGCAAGGCGACCGCCGCACGATGGAGCGCCTCTGCACGCGCCTCACCTACCTGTTCTGCATCGGCCTCATCGCCCTCATGGGATACGCCACCGTCATCGGAGACGACGAGGAGGGCCTGAGCGAGGAGTGGGCCGAGAAGATGGAGCACGTGCAGGAGAAGATGCAGGACGCGCTTTCCAGGTGCAAATGAAGAAAAAGAAGAAGCCTAACGAAGAGCATTCTTTTCCTCCTCTGCTGCTTTTCCTTCATAGTCGGGACTCACATGTCCACGTTGCCTCTGTAACTGCTCCCTCTCAGCTTGTTCTCCCCTAAACATCAGTGATGATGAGGAGCAACATGTCTCATTCTTATCCATACACTATTTCTCCAAACTTCATACTTTGAGTCACATGCATGTTTGTTCTGTCCAGGTTGAGGTAAAGTCAAGTAAATTATGTCACATTAATGTGTAATGTGTATTCGCACCACAATTGGCCCAAATTCAGATACATGATGAATCTGGATAAGTCGCTGTGATTTCAATTGATCCAGAACATTTACAGATAAATCAGCTGTGGGATCTTTACAATGAATCACAAGTCTACTCTGAAAGCTACATTTTGAACAAAGTAAGGAGATAACATGCTACATACCACATTAAATATGACTCAAATCTAGGAATAAGGATTTAACATTAATGTATCCAAATGCATTATGATTGCAATGCATCCTGCCCATTAAGCCCTTTTCTAAAGTATTTGCAGTTTATTGTAGTTTGTTGACATTACTCGTATTACACTACAAGATAATCAGTTGGAATGGATATGACTTCCACATGAGGCAACTGTGTTTTAAAGAGGAACGAGAAACAAGCTTAAGCTGCTGTCATACTGATATATTTCCACTAGAGGGCCTCATTAATTTAAAAGTTGTTTTTTTTGACTTATTGACATAACTGCTATAAGACATACTTTGTTTGCCAAGAGAGGGAGTTAAGTTATAATGAATATATAATATAAATAAGCAAACCAAAACAAGTAACACACATCCCAAAGTTTCCGTAGCTATGAATGTAACTACAGACATAACATAATATAATCATCATACTACCATGTGCAAATTAACTAAATATATGTCACATATATTGTATGTTTGTTGTTCATGATACACTATGCATACGTGTTGCTGTCGAACAATTTAATGTAATTTCACACTAATTTCTGATGCTGCTGTACAGAGTTCTTTATTTTTCTCAACCTTTAGTACTTTAACGTTTGCGGTTAATTGTAAACACTAACAGCACACAGATCTGATTTGTTTTAACACTACATGGCAAAACACGTCACCACAGGAGGATACACTAAGTAACATTTTAGGTCAAATTAAACAAATTAAGATGTGTGCTTCTATGTTCACTACCCCCAATGTTGATCCACAACTGAGGCGTTTGACTTTCTAAATGTTGTATTATAGGAAGTTATAATGTCCCTGAATTAATCCTACCACTCGTAACTTTATTTTCTATTACATGTGCAATTATCAATGGGTTTATTTGGTGTTAGTTTTTCTTCTTTTTTTTTAATACAGTTAAGTCTGAGCATTAAGGTGAATGTTTTGGTCTCATATGGTCACTCATCTGACCAACAGTGTCTAAATAGTTTTATATTATTTTTGTATTATTTGATTATTTTTTTTTATTAATCATTTAGCTATATGATTGTGTAAGGCATTGCGTTTTGAATGGTCTTTACACTACAGATTTATTTTCTTTTTTGTAAATGTCTCTTTTTTTGTTTTAGCAAACTGGTCTCAGTCGTACCAGGTGGGTTTAGCTCGCTGCCTCAGGCCCGTTCAGTCAGCAAAGTTGTACATTAGAACAGGCAACTAAACACGTGATCACTAAATGATGATGGTCATTAATGACTTTCCAATCTATCAGTTTCTATTTCTTTTTTCATATTTCACACATGTCTAGCCTGTTTTAGTCTCATTTGTTCAAACTGCTTTATGGTTCTGTGGCATTGTGCCATATCTCTTATTGTTACAACAGATTGAATTTACGCTACATAAACAGTCTAAATGCCGTCGATTTAGAGGAATATTATATGGCTTTATGTGAAATGCCATATGCGAACATGTTGCCTTTTTTGTTATGAATCTTTGATGCCTAGTTGTATATGTACCACTATAAATAAAGGTGAGTGAATTAAACTGAGTAGAGCATTATTGAAGCGTTTGACTGGCCTGCACAGAGACCTGACCTGACCTGGTCCAGCACCTCCGGGACGAACTGGACCGCCAACTGGGAGCCAGTCCGACCTCACTCATGCTCTTGTGGCTAAATGGGAGCAAATCTTGAGGCAAGCCTTCATAAAAAGAATGGAGGCGTTTGTACCGGCACTCGGTTTAGGAATGAAATGGTGAACTATTGTGTATGGGAATATGGTTTGGGTGTCTACAGTAAGTTTGGCCCCTATAGTGTATTTAGCTCACATTTCTCATGAATAATCTTGAAAACACCATGAAAGCACAAAATAATACATTGCAAGTAGAAATATATATATTGTGTGTGTGTGTGTGTGTGTGTATGTTTTATTGCTGCTATATACAAAATAAACCATTTTTTTACTGAGTCTGATGGAATGAAATATTTGAACTGTGCTTTCTAACTCAGTCAAACAAGCGCCTTCTACTGCCAAACAGGCACAAATGTTAAATCGACTCATTTGAGAAACAGAAAAACAAGAGAAAACTAGCAGTTTCATGGCAGGTTTTGCTTTTTGAAGTAATGTTGGGGTTTTAAACTATGTAATGTTTGTTGTTGGATTATTCAGATATTTGGTTCAATATCAGAGCAAATCTAATTCCATTTACAGCCAAATATTTGTGTTGGAAGCATCTTAATCTAGAATATAAAACACACATGAAACAATCAAGCAAATCCTATTTATTTAGTTTCTACTTTATTAAACACTTATTTTTAAGTTATAGGCTAGTACAATATTCAAAATAAGGCCTTGTGTTTTTTTATTTATATATCATTTATATTGTATATATTTTAAGGTTCTTATACAATTGTATTTGGCCCTGTTTGCCTGTTTGGAATCTTTGAAATATGAGAGATCTTTATTTTATTTTTAGAAAACATTATTGAATAGCCAAGGGGAAAGTAAAAATGTGCAATTTAGTGATTTGTACGCAAGAGGGCGTGAATACTTCACTTGCTTCATCACTACACCTGTTTCCACTGAACTCCCTGAGGGCCAACAGGACTGAAGCATCATCTGTGCCTCCAAACGGACGAGCTAATAACTTTCTCCTTGGTGCTCCAACTGATTTGCTACATGACCTGCGCGAAGGCAATCCAAATTATTATTAGGATCAAACGATAGAAGAACGCACCTCAAGGGAAGTGAAATGGGCACATGGCCTGCGCCAATACCTCTGGTATGGGCCTCATGCATCGTTTTCCAGCTGAACAGGTTTGACTCACAGCTCAGAGTTGGGGAACCGAAACAGGAAAATGTGCACTGCAGGCGTTTGAAATGCAGATTACTGAGAAACAAATAATGTAGTTTCTTACCTGCGCTGCGGAGGAACGATGAGTGTCTTTGAGCCGCAGACGCGCGTCGTCTGTCATGTGATGGAGCTTATGTTTCTCTCCGTGACAGGAGCTCGTTTCAGAGAATCCATTTTCCACCTGAGGGCAATAAACGTGTACTACTTCAGAAATTCTGATAAAAGTATTTGGCATGAAACGAAGAGGAGGCTTCATACGTGACGTCAAGCTCTTCGTGGTTTGGAGGAGAAACGATTTGCGTAAAGATTTTTTTTTTTGTGAGGGAGGTTCGGCTGGACGCGCAGGGCGCGTCGTGTACGCGCAGATGAAGGAGATGCGAGGTTTAATTTCACTGTAAAGTCCTCCGAGTGATAAAGAAAAAAACAGCATAATTCGTTTTTCATTTTGATTGTATAAGCATGTTTTATTCTGATCTATTTGTGACCATTCTGAGTGGAGAGAGGTGGCGCGCGTATAGTTATAAATAAACGCTGTGTGGTTGACAAATTGGCTCCCTGCACATTTATATCCTTATAATTTGATTTAACAGATTGTGCATCTTATTATAAATCCACACGTTTAGGGTGTATTTATGTCACACCACCTATTATGTACAGCATATCAATTTGTGATTGAATATGTATTTAAGGATTATTTATCAATGTATCGACCTCAAACACTAGAAATACAAAACAAATGAGTTTCCCAGTCGTCTTACCTCAAGTCTGGATCCTTCAACAGCAGCTCAATCGAATGATGGTAATGAGACATTTGCACCAAGTGCGCAAGAGACCTCGCAGATTAAAATCCGTCGAAGATATGTTGAAACTGATAAACAGCAAAACAGAAAATTAAATTCAGCCCCGTTGTGTTGAGAAGAGACTGAATCGTCCTTTCATGTTGACGCGAAGACTGATAAGAAAATGGAAGCGACCACATATGTCACCTCATGCAGTTTGTCTGTCTGTGTGTCTCTCTCTCTCTCGCTCTCGCTCTCGCTCTCTCTCTCTCTCTCTCTCTCTCTCTCTCTCTCTCTCTCTCTCTCTCTCTCTCTCACTCTCTCTCCTTTGCAGATATTGAGTGCGCATTTCTTCTCCCTCTCTGGATCCTGCTTTTGGACCCCTCCTCAGCTCCACACCAGAAGAGAGAACCGTGGGAAAATCCTCAAACTTACAGAAAGAAGAAAAAAAAAAACTGGTTTGCAACTGTTGGAGCTCATCAAGCGAGAAGGACCAGCAGATTGATTTCACTCAGGTACAGAACAACAGCATTGTTATTATAGGAATGTGATGAATGTTCGTATCTCCCATCAGAGGGGGTAAATATGCTGCAAGGTGTGTCTGATGCTCAGGGGATGTGTGCGTAAAAGCCTCTCGTTGCGCATTTCTTTTGGGTGCGCATGGCAGAACAACCTTTTTTTTATATTTATTTAAAGGATATTTCCGGCATATGCACTTGCATGTATTTTTTCGATTAATTAATTTTCTGTTGTTTTTTCAATTGTCATGTCTTCAATCTAAATATAGAAATAGCCTTTTTCAGATAAGCCAAATTAATGTCGATGTTAATTTGTCGAGGAGTCGGGTGACGCAGCATCTGGGCTCCATCCACCGAAAAAACAGAGCAGAGGTCATTGATCTGGTTGTAAGGGAGGATGAGGGGTTTTAAACCTGTTTGGCCGTGGTCTGGTCTGGTCTGTTCGTTTCTGCTCTGAAATGAGTCATGCTCAGACCCAAGGGCATCTGTGTCATTTTCTCATCCAAGTTATCTCAGGCCCCCATTTTGTTTATATGACATCATTACCTTCTTCGCCATGTCAAAGCAGGGTAAAGGTACATTTATCTTTTTTTAAATCCTTCATTCAAGACTGATGCCCATAATAACCTTCATATGTATCTCCTGAAATAACAAAAACAGAGATTTTGTCATTTGTCTGTCTTGTTTGAAGTATTCTAGGGCTGCAACTAATTATAATTTTCATTATGGATTATTTATTTATTTTCAATCAAAATGTCATAATAGTAAAAATGCTCATAAATTAGTAGTTTGTCAGTTTCAAATGTCTTGTTTTGTCCGACCAACACTCATCATGTCATCACAAAAGACAAAGAAAAGACGCAAATCCTCAAATTGGAGAAGCAGCAGGCCAAGTGTTTGACATTTATGCTTGAAGAATTTATCAAACAATTGATGGACGAATTCTTTCAGCTCTGGAATATTTAGATAACCATTCACCAATGTATTTTATAACCTTCAAGGAGGAAGTGTCTTTGTGTTAATACCAGTGTGTGCTTTTTGAAAAGTCTCCTATTTATGATCGGAAAAAAAAGACCCAGATTCTTTAAAAAGCATTTAGGTTCAATTCAATTTGGTTATTAACAATGTGAAGTTGCTCTGCTACCCAAATGTAGTTTTCTCTTGTTACATTTTTATCACATTTGTGTTCGCTTCATATCATTCTCCCTAATGTTTATATGTATTTCTGACACTAGATTTTGGACCTTGTGTCTCCGAACATGACCACTTCGTTGGAGAGGGTTGTGGCCCAGAAGAAGGAGTCCATCGAGGCCGTGATGGACATGTTTGAGAAGGGGGCCGAGGTGTTGGCGAGCGCTGTGGGCGAGCTCTTCCCCCTCTGTGAGGCCGCCGCCCCGGTTCTCCGCTTGGCCTTAGATAATGTGCACAGCAAAGAGGTCTTCTACGTCAAAGAGCAGTTTCTGGTGGTGAGGAACAAGCTCGACGTGCTCTCAACCCAACTGGAAGACATCGACTGCGAGATCAAGAAGGGGAGACTGGACTCTCAGTACTTCTCAGTGGAGGAGAACATTCGGAACCAGTTTCGGAAGTATATGGACATCTTGGAGGCAAAACCGCAGTTCAAAGAGGTGAAGACCAGACTTTTTGTGGAGCACTTTGCCAAAACCGGAGGGGAGAAGAACCTGTTTGTGCTGCACGATGCTCTGATGGGGACGAACAGCTTTGGAGAGTCGGTTTTAGAGTTGGTTGAAAGGTAGGTTCTGTATCTTTGCAGCCGCCATGCTGTTTTAAGCATGCTTCTCGCACAATCATCACTGAAGGTTTCTCTGGATTGGAGCAAAAGATCAACTTCATCCTGAATGTTAATGGTTGCTGTGTTTTGCAGGTACGTAGCGAGGAACCGGCGTCTCCTGGAAGATTTCTGTGTCCGGATGAAGGAGCTCCTCTGTTTGGGTCTGATTGCTCTGCTGGGCCACTGTGCATTAACCCGGGGCCAAGAGGAAGAAGACGACAAAATCCAAGAGTGGAGCAGCAAGATTGAAGAAGTAGAGTCCAGGATGAAGACAACCATCGAGTCCTGTGTCGCCGCCTTCCCAGAGCAAGCAAAACTAGACGCTCGGCACCTCCTGCAAGAAAAGGAAGAAGAGAGCATGCAAGATACGACTCAGCAGCTGCTTGAGTTCTTGGTGAAAAAGTACGATTGGGTCAGCTGGTCAGTGCGGCTGATCAACCATTCAGGGAGCACCTACCGAAACTGGCGAGCAGGGGAGCACTTTCACCACGTGGCGGGACAGAACTGGTTCGAGGTGCTTCAGGTGAACAACATCAACCTGGTGGTGTCGTACAGCGCCAAACCCCAGTCGGTGCCTCGCGACTGCATCCGGCAGGTGATGGAGGGCCAGGGGAAGAAGGGAAACGCCCCGGCGGTGGTGGAGGTGTTGGAGAAGCAGCTGTGCGGGTTTGTTGTCCACGCCGTCAGTCGCCACAAGGAGTCTGCAGCTGCGTGGAGCTTTCCTGAAGACTGCCACTACTGGGAGAGGCACAAGAATGTGGCAGTGTGTGTGCACTCGGAGTAAAGCTGACTCGTGTTTAACCTCTTAGGATTTCACAGCAGAGGGGTGTATTTAGGTTGAGATACTTGTGTTGTTTGTTCATCTGCAAGAGCTGAGGATATCAGCATGTAAGTTTACCTTAAATTAGTTTCTGAGATCCATTATTCTAAGGATGCACTGATCCGATACGCCTGATGGGTGTCGGCACCGATACGGACCATGTGAAGAGAACCGGGTATCGACCACATGTAACCAATCCACATTAACAAAATATTGTCGTATTCATCAAAACGTGACAGCAGTTATTATTCACTTCAGTCAGCCAGATGACGTTCTTACAGCAGGGTGCACTACTCTGTGCATTGTAACTCATATTCCACTTACAGTTAAGAAGAAGTAATGTTGATGTCAGGAGAGAAAAAGTCAGATCGGTGCATCAAAAGTATTTCAGATAGACAGTTAAAATAATTAAATCACAAATGCACTTTTATTAGCTTTCTGGGTTCTGTAAAATTTCTATAAAGTTATGATGTAAATGTTTTTAATGTTGTCGCTTTTTTTTAAACCAACTGCTTGCATAAATGTGGCGATCTGCATTTGTTTGTAATGTATGAGTAACTAACTCCATTTTACACGAACACTACTGTCTATACTAATGAGAAGTGTCTGTGCTTTTACCGCAGCTTCATACAGTAATAATCAGTCTCCTGTGAGAAATGGCTTCTGCACCTTTACAGCTCTGAAGAGATGGTTTTGCTGAGGCTGCATCTACTGAGCTGTGCTCCCATTTTGTCTCTGCTCAGCAGGCTGGCCTACATAACTCTGATGGGGGGACAGAGGTTACTTCTTCAGGCGTGAACCAACAAGAGGCTTGGAGTTTGGCACTGGAGAGGCGACTATGTGCCTTGTGTTCTAAACACATTCAATCCCCTCGAACCAAAGCAACCAAACCTCACTGATCACCAGTGCTGTGCCTGTTTATGAAATTGATGAGAAGGGATTTCGTCTGCAAGATATTTCATTTGTGATTCTTGTTTTATATTTTTGTAACGTTTGTTGTTAAACACTGACTGCTGTGCGGTTTTGCACTTCCCAGCCTTAAGTGAGGATTTATTTTTAAGATTATACATGTATATTATTTTTCTTAGCTTCTTATGATATCCTGCTCATACTAAACACTATTTTTTTTTCTGATTTCAAACAAACCACAGATTTTTTGTATCCATAGATTTTCCCCAGGGAAGAGAACCCTATTACAACACACATACACTTTTATGTACTGTGTAGGTTGAAATCCACTGTTATGCCGATCAATGACATAAATGAGCATTTAGTCATATCAAAATGTCATGTATTATTACTTAAACCACATCAACTTCTATGTTCAAACCAAATACTATGAATAAAATCAGTGCATGATCAATGTTCAGCAAACGTGTTGTGCTTTCAGACAAGTATTGACCAAATACAAATAGGTAATGGATGTGTAAACAAGGATAATCTAATATCTGCCTCTTTTTTTCCTTGTACAAATGTGATTTACGCATCACTGTTAGCGTCTGGGCCCATTAAAACAAGGTAGTGCACCCTCAGCAACAGGCACTCTGACTAATTTAATTGATATTTTGCACATAAGTCAGCATTTCCTGACCGCAGCTCTGGTTTGATAGTCTATGAATAACCTTTGGCGGAGCTAATATCCTGCAGACGAGCTGCAAAGTGCTTGGCTTAGCAGGATGGTATCAGTCATAAAGCCGGCCTGGTGTAGGTGCAGAGCGGGTGGAGGCGGCCATCACTTCATATCTCAGTGGATCTGGAAGGTCTTTAGCTGCTCGTAAATCCAGCCTGTCAGACTCCATCAAGTGCCATGTGTAATATACAGCGCAGTGCAGGAGGAAATGCACTGCGTGGACCATCTGAGGTTTCTGTGTCTGCAGCTGGGAGGATGAGGTGGTTAGGATGATAAAATTCGTGGATATAACCAATTTTAAACCAATGTTATGAATTAGATTTTTGAATGAGAGATTGGCTCTGGTTGGCTTTCAATCACCTCTAAAGCTCATTATATTTATGTGATGTTTCTAGTTTGTTTATTTTGGACAAAAACAATGGAGTGGAAAACAACAAATCGCTGTTTCTCAGCAAAGAAATAGGAGCAAACCCCTTGAAACTGTCATTGTTATGCTTTAATTTCTGTAAATACTAAACAAATGACATGTATTGAATAAAAACACATGTTGGTTTACATATTTTATCACCTTTTGGTGGATTTACAGTCTTTAAACTAAGCTAACCCTAATGTTACCTTAATCTTTAGCGTGCAGATATGAGGTATCAACCATCAGCTCTCTAACGCTCAATATGGAAGCAAACAAGCGTGTTGACGAACATGGAAAACTATTCCTTTATTAGTGAGCTTTAGCAGTGTATTTATTAACATTGCATGGAGCCAGGCTATAGCTGTTTTCCACTGCTTGCTGTCTTTATGCTAAGCTTAATAATTTACTGACTCCAGCTCTGCCTTTAATATAGATATAGGGGCATCAATCTTCTGAGCTAACTCTGAAAGAGAAGTTCTCAAAATGGTAAACTATTCCTTTAATTTGAAGGAGTTTACATTCATATAAACTGAAGTGTATGGTAATCCCAGTTATTGGCCTTCTGCATTGTCAAAAACATGAGGGAACTGTTTTTAAAAAGGTACTCAGTTGAACTCTGATGTGAACGTCATAAAAAAAAAAAGATTTCTAAAACTCAGCATTTGACCTTCATCTTCATTACATTCTCAATCAAATATGTTGGAGTACAAAACCAAAACAAAGGAAAATGTGTCACTGTCCAAATACGTCTGGACTGCAACACACAACACTGCACCTGTTACCTCGTTGGCACACAGCCTTTTCATAATGAGAAATCCCAGACAGGTGACTAACACGCTTTGATATATCAGTACCTAAATCCCACGCTGAAATAACAGATAATGTGGAGCAGACAGCGAGATGGGTGTGCCAGACAACAAGCGCAGTCTACAAACACCACTGAACCAGTCCGAGAGAACAGAACACTAAAATGTTGCAACACGACGAACAAAACTGGAAACTTGCTGGTGTCTAACCAGCAGGCCTGTGATAGCCTACATGCATGGTTTATTTAAATTAAATTCATCCCAATCTCTTCATTTTTATCTGCTAATCCAATGTGGTGGATGCATTTGGATGCTAATTTCCACATTATTACCAGGAGCGTTAAGTATTTGTGAGGTTTTTCTCCTGTGTGGAGATAAAGAGCGGCTGCGGCGGCCTGTACTGTAAGCCACAGGATTCATTAGTGGTTGTGTGGGCTTTGCCTAGGCAACAACTATTGATCCGAGAAGCTCTTCCCCTGCGTAAAAGGCTTTGGCTGTGGTAGCCCGTCAATCCTGACTGTCATTATGGGAAGACTGAAGCATCTGTTTACTGACAAGATCGACTGCATCTGTCCTGCGGCGCAGGAGCCAGAGCTATCTGGTTTTGTGGTGAAAGGAAGGTTAAAGTAAGGTTTTCTGGATGACAGAGTGAGAGCTGATGAGGGAGTGGTACCAGAGGTAGCTGGCAGACAGAGGGCGCTATCAACATTCAGATTTTAGGGCAATAATAATAGATAATGTATGTTGCATGGGCCTTATTGATTGACAGTTGTAGAATCACCCTATATTTGTTTTCATTTTAGAGCAAGAATATTAACAAGAAATATGAAAGTCTGCAATGTTTTTGGGATGATTTCATGTTTTTTCTTAATTAATTTACTTTGGAGCTTCTATGCCATTAAAGTGCAAAAGGTCACAGTGTCACATGAGCCTGTTGATCACTGATTTTTACCTTTTTACCAGGAAGCAGTCAAGAAGGTTTGCTCAGCTGACTTTTGGATATGTTTGCACAAAAAGCAAAAGCCTTTCTGATGTAATTCTGGAAATAATAAACTTACATCCCCCAACAAGAAAAGAGAAGCAAAACCACTTTCAGTTCATAAAACCTTTTTCCAGCATCTCTAAACGCTGTCCTTTCCATCAAGCTGACTCTCCTCATCTCCAAGAGGAGATAGAAAGCCAATATCAATATTTCATAAACAAATGAAAGACTGGCTGGAAGCTAGCGTCAGAGTGGCCCTGGAGGAGAGTCGATCAATGGTAGGATAGCTCTGTCCGCTGCTGTCTGCCAATCCGCAGGCCCACACAGGACAATGCTATTACCCATCAGTCCGAGTGGAGCATCGACCAGCCGGCTGCTCTTTGAGTGGACTAATCCGATAAAAAGCATTAAAACATTTGTTCAGTGACACACCGGCTGCTGGTCCGAGCCCAGAAGCTGGCTGACTGCTTTAGACACAAAGGACATGTGATTTTGTTGACCTTAGTTTTAGAGTTATTTCATGCAAATGTCTTAGAGACCACATCTGGAACCAACATGGAAGTCCAACACATGACTGGTTGTCTAGATACAACAACAAAACAAACTGGAGCTAATAAAGTGTGACTTGGTGTGGGTGAATCAATAAATGCTCCAATGTGATGACTGGATGGAAGATTAGTTTAAAAAGTCTGGATATAATAACTCAATTAACCTAAACAAGGAGTTATTTTTGGTATTGAGACCGTTACAGTATCATTTATGAAACAACTCATAATATAATTGACAAGAAATTCATGAGGATTCACATCATGAAACCTCAATAATGCAGGACAAGTTAAATGTGCACATTATTGCATCACAATTTATAATACATTAATGTCAAATACATTTTTGTATAATGAGTAGTTTTACTTTTGGTACATTAAGTACACTTTCATGTTAATGCTTACACACGTATCTTTTTTAATGCAGATCTTTTCCTTGTAACATTATTATTATTATTTTTTACATTGTGGTATAATTACTTTTACAGATGTAAAATAATCGAGTACTCCTTCCACCACCGTCACCTTCAAAGTGACGAGCATTACTGTTTGTAAAGTTGTGTCACCATATTGTTGGTCTGCAGCAAACATGTCGTCATTGGAGAAGGTAACATGAATGTTAATACATTTTTTAATCATATTCAAAGTGAGGAAATGCAGCGATACAATGTTGCAGCTTTCAGTATTAACAGCAGTTTTACCTGCTGTACATAAAGAGGACCGTCTCGTTGATTGTGAGTGGAATATCTGGGGAATCCATCTGTCAGTAAAGCTTTTTTAAAGTGGAAATCCACTGGGTGGGAAACACGTGTTTTGGCCATCTGTAGCGCCTCAAAATTTCCCTCATGTTTTCCAACTCTTCCCTTTCTCCTCTGATGCCATCGCTGTCTGCGATCCCTCTTCAAGGCCCCATGTTGTCTCACTTGAACCCCCAGCGCTGTTGTAGTGTAACCTCCTCAGATTCCTCTCTGCCTCATTGGCAGCAAGGTCGTCGGCCTCGTCAGCACTGGAGAATCTCAGAATATTAATCTGTATTTTTGTTCACCATGACCTTCACTCCTCTCACTCTTCTGCCGCGAGCCCATCTGTCTCTCCTCATTTGTAGTCCTGCCGCTCTTTACCTGTCTGTCTGCTTCTGTCCTTCTGTCAGTTGAGCAGATGAGGTAACAGCCTCAACAAAAGCCAAACCACTCCTCTATGTTCGGAAACAGCACTTCACATATTTTTGTAATCTGGGAATAATAAACACAAATTGCCAGACTGACTGATTTTGAGAATGTTTTGAGTTATTTTTCAGGAATGTTTTTCTTAATTTAAAAGAAACTTTACTGGGTAAAAAAACCCCACTTTCTTTGGTTTCATCAGTAACAGAAACAAGGTGAGTCTGGTTGTGCAACACTAAATGGGAGAGGTGAAGTTGTGGATCAAGACCCCAAGGGAGGGGAGGTAAAAGCGTGAGAAAGAGGAAATGAAAGAGGAGAACCAGGAAATGCCACGTCACAGAGAGTCATTGCTTTCAGTGGGTTAATCCTTCGCGATCTGAATCAAATCCTCATGAGAACATCAACAAATACAGAGAATCAGATGCAGGGACGGATTTAAGGATTTAAGGGCCCGAGGCAAATATGAACAGGGCCCCCCAGAGTCTGAACTCTGTTTTAAAAAAACTAAACAGAGGCAACATAGTTTTCTAGTGGAGGAAGGGCTGCGTTTTTCCAGGACACAAAAGGCATAAGGGTGTAGTCTGGGTGCACAAAGCGCAGGACTTTGATACTGAACCAGCAAACTTACCCCAGCAGTGATGCCGTACTGTCAAGAATGCATTTAATTTTTTACCTTTACGGTTAACATTTTGCAGACACTTTCTGCATGCACATGTAACATGTGCTTATTCTCTTCCATTCAACCAGATGTTTACTGTAAGCTAATGCTAGCTAGTCAACTAACACTAGTTAGCTTTACCATCAACACTTCCTGAGAATCCTCTTAAGAACCCTTCAAGTGTCTGTCTGCACAGCCCCCTGAAGCACATCCAGCTCCTAAAACTGCAGACAGTCAATCACAAATGTAATTCAATTTACAGTCAATAGTCGTGTCCCTCCAGCTGACGTCTCAGAGGAAACTGTTTTATTGTGAAATCTGTGACCAGCTGGTGTCCGAGCAGATATGCAAAGGATGGACAGTTGCTACTGGCTTTTTTTATTTTGCCATCGATGATGCGTCTCACTCTTAAAAATAAAAAACGGTCTTACACCTCCAGATGAAAACTAAAGACAGCGCTTTGCAGTTATTATCGGCAGGCCTGTTCTGCCCTCTGCTGGCCAACACAGTAACGCAATGCACCTCCTCACTTTATTTGTCACAATAAACAAAAAAACATAAATAAATTAAATAGTTAAAGATAAAAGGCTGAATGAATGTAATTTAATGAATATTTTTCATTAAATTGTGACATATGTTCTTATCAGTATTTACTGCATTATTTACCTTTGGCCCTCACTAACAGTTCAAACAGAGCCAATGTTTGTTTAGTAGAACTTGTTTTTATAGCAGCCATGGTCATAGTAGCAACAGATGGACTCTTTGTTGAAAACACATTGTAACACACCTGAAAAGAAGATGAAATGTAGTGACGTGTTTATTCAGTTCAGAGTTAGAGCTGATATCTGAGGTGCATGTCAAAGGAAAAGGAGATTAGTCAAAGCAATGAGCTACTGCATCAGATTGTTTTAATTATATTTTTGTGTAGGAGTCCACTCTGTAACTAACACAGTGTGGTTTTCTAAAGAAGCAATGGTATAATTTGAGGAGGAGGCCTGGTGGATGGCGATGTGTGACCTCAACATTCGGGTTCTGGGAGTTTTCCCCCCGAGCAGGAGTATAAATAGTCCCCGAGGCTTATTTGTCTGTCCACAAAAGCATTAGTGAATTACAGACGTAATTGCTGTATTGATCTGCTATGTAAAATATGTTCTATCCCCAGCATCAGTTTCTCTTTTTTTTGTTCCAGCAGTCTTTACCTGCAACAATAGATATGATGACATGCCTTGTCTCAGTGAATAACTGTAGATATGACTGACTGCTCCATGTAAAGGAGCATGTTAGAGCCACAGCTTTTATTGTGGACATAAACCCATCTAAAATAATAGATCATGAAGTTAGTTAATATAATAGAGAACATTGAATTAGTTTAACTTCTGTATTATTTATGTGCAGCATAAAGCGGAACATAGAGGCCTTTTTTTGGAGGCTTTCGGTAAATCAGGAGTACAACAATATGATTAAACAAAATGTCTGCCAGGAAGAGTAATTGGATTTCCAATAGACATGAGCTTGAAGGTGCTTTGACTCACTTGTGTAAGGGCAAAGATAGACTTGGGGGTGAATTTGCCTGCAATCAATAAATGGCATTCTCTCAGCCCCTGAACCTTTATCTGTTTCCTCAGATCCAACCCGAGTTTGTATTGATCTGCGTGAGTGACAGATTGGGCTCGTATCGAGGTGGGCGGTCGGCCTTTCGCTGTTGGAGTCAAGTGTTGCGCATACAGATCGTTGGTGCGTGACTCAGACTGGTCAAAGTTCAGTTGTGTTACGGATTAGCAAACTACACGGCAACTCAATAAAAAGAGGGTGAGGAAGAGATACGTGGCAACGTGATACTGTAAATTTAACAATGATAACAATTAAAGTGGTAAATGGTCAGCTGTTGTTTGTAAAACAGTTTCTGTCTCAAATTATCTTTAGGTGCATTACCTTTTAATAATGTTAATATCTTTCCCTCTTTGATCATTTACAACTGGAACATGTTGCCATTTACAGGAATTTAAACCCACGGCTCAAGTTGCAGCACAAGATAGTAAATTGATAGCGATAACAGTCAGCCAAGAGGTACTGATAGCAGTTCTGTCACTTTTATTTTCCATGAAAAAAGTCCTTGAAATGAACTAAGGAAGCACTTTCCCTTTGTCCCTGCTCTCCCTTGACTTCTTCAGACCAAGTAATGCCGTGGTCTGTCACCAAACGCCATGTTCTCTGTGACCTGGAAACATCTGGACAGGGGAGGGGGAAGGCCGACATTACTCAGAGGGAAAACACCACCTTCAAACCAAAACTACAGACCTTCTCAAATACAGTGAATATGCTGACGTTCAGGGTTATGTTACGTCACAAAAAAACCCTGATGGCCAAATGTTGATGCAACGAAGAACTGACATTGCTGAAATTTTAGTCTCAGTATGAAGAGTTTGTGCCATGCACATATTTTGACCCACACTTGCAGCTCTGTGGCAATGTTTGTCAGTCAGCTACTATGGGTAAATATCACAACAGCTATATTAGACATTTTTAAAAGATATTCATATTCCTCAGATTAAATTGAATGGTTTTGGAATCCCCTAACTTTTCTACACATTGACATTTGTGTTTTTTTGTAAGAGGTCTCTATTGAATGGATGCCATGACATTTTGGGGCAGACAATCACGTTCCGCTCAGGATTAATTGTAATACATTTAGGCATCCATTAACTATTGTCAAATGTGTATTTAAACTGTAAGGCTCCATTTACATGTGGTATTAACATGTAGTCTGTGATCAGATTTCAATATCGGATTGGTCGAGGCCCGGATAACCAACTAGATGGAAATAAATGATTGGCTGTGGTGAGTCCTATCAAGAACAGCCGGAAGAAGAAGAAAATCAACATGTGATCTGGATCTGGATACATTATCTGGATAACGATGGGTCTTTGCACCTGCTGTTAAAACATGTTCTCATTATCTGGAGTGCGCCTGCATTATGATGACAGATTGTAGGTGGTTCTGGCTGACGTATCAATATACATGGCATGTTGTAAATCAAGGTCATTTTTAAATAACTTTTTGTCGAAGATTTGCAAGATTTGAAGATTTTTTGTCAAACATTGCAAACAACTACTTTTCCTGAACCTCGACAGAAAACGCCTTGAGGTCAAGGCAAGATGTGAAGTGTAGGGTTTTTTAAGCTTGGTTTGTCACAATTGGACTTGTACAGTGTAAGGTTTATTGTGTACATTACAATGCATGGAATATGATAATTAATAAGGGATATTATTATGAAGGATTTGTAATTGTATGCATATGAAGGTCACTTTTATTTACTGTGAAATGATTAATGTGTGAATGGATGTTAGATGTTAGATGCTGCATGTACTGCCGCTAGAAGGACTTGTAGTTCTCTTGTTCGCCTGAGGTGGCGGAGCTGAAGATCGACGTTTGAGACTTTACCGGTCAGCAGAAGAAGAAGAAGAAGAAGTGGACGGGGCTCCGTCACTTTAGTTGCGGGCAAATAGCGGGTTAAGCTGCAACCAGAGGTGTGTACGCCGGACTGTTAATGAGAGGGAGGGCTCTAGGCCCCATGAATGATATAAAGTTAACTGTATGAGGGAGGAGCGCTCTCTTCTTCCGGCTACGAGCGAGCGACTCGGACCTGCGTGCCCGTGGTGTTCGCTGGTGGAGTAAGAGGAGCTCGATCGAAAGCATAAGCTGTCTGTCTATCACTTTTTATTAAATATTCTTTTATTATAACTTCTTTGGATCCTGGACCTTATTTTCCTGCATCACCTCCCAGGATTTTTGAGCATTTCCACAGAAGGAAAGATCATAAAGATTTAGGAAAAGAGAAGCTCTGTTCAGATAATCCGACTGCATTTACACTAGGTTATGTAATCATGTGACAGTGGATGTTTTTGCATCGCTATAAATGTTGAGGGACGGCATTATGTCATTTTATTTTGTAAAGGATGGTCCAGTGTATCCCGAGGAGATAAAGGAGATAAGAAAGGAAGGACTGAAGTACCTTTGCTTGGCATTTAGAGAATTGCACCAGCTCTTATCACAGCTGCAACTTCATTGTCTTTTCACTCGGTTAGGAACCTTATGAAGCAAAAAAAGACTATTCGACCGCAGCCACTCACTTCAACTACTTATAGCTTTTACTGGGATTGTTTAAGATAGCAGGAAGAGGCGGAGTTAGGTCACCTTTCATCTTGTCAGGTGTTTCTTGTTTCTTAAGAATGTGGTCTTCACCTACACTCAACTGAGTTCTGATCACAATGTGAGACTGACCACCTCCAAATGTCTTGCAATACCTTTATCCGGATAATGATCTAGATACAGATTGCATTGTAATGCCAGTTGTGAATGGGTCATACCACAGATCATTGTTCATGTGGCGGTTTAAATGTTTTGGGATCGTTTTGATGCTGATATTGCATTAAAGAGTTATCACATCAGAGACTGAAGCATTTGACATGGCTGCAATGTTCACCTTCTCCCACCGTGGCAGTAAGAGCATACATGCATTCATGAAATATTCACAACTCCAAAAAGGAAAAAGAAGCCACGGTCTTGCTCTTTCTCTTTAAAGACACACACTTTGTTGGAGAGATATTTATCTTGTTAGATATCTCTAGATATTTAATATTTAATATTTAGATATTTATTTTGTTGGAGAGATATTTATCCCTCCAGAAAGCTGGCTATGAGATCCTAGAAATGATATCTACATGCTGCACTGATGTATCTCACCATTTTACTAAATACTGTTTACGCAGCAAGTCTTCTTCAGGATACCTCCGTTCTAGTTTCATCAAACCCTGGTGAACACATCCCTGCTTTTCCTGCATGCAGTTTCAGGGGAAATGTTAATAGGTGAGGATCTGGGCACAGACCAACTCTGTGTCTGCTGTTTGGGGCCTCTGGCAATATCCCACAATCAAGCATCCATTGCACAAGGGAAAAAAATATAATTTGTACAGCTCAGCTGTATTCAAAGGACCCGTCAATCCTGCCCACATTTATTTTCCCATGGGAGTCAAATCCAGCATGACGGGTTTTAAATCCTGTCTTTCCCACAAACGACTTTCTATCTATGAAGAAATCCTACACACTTACTTACACTGGTGTAATACGGAGGTGTGGATAGATGGAAGGAAAGTTAACGTCTGCAAGCACACATCACCTTTTTCTTTGTTGTGTGGCATCTCGATTGCTTACTCAGCCGGTTTGGATAACAATGTGCTGACAACCACAATACAGTTTGTGCTATTAAGTCATTTGCATTATATCCTGGTCTGAGCAGGTCATCAACATTGTTTTACGGCTTTGTTTAAAGCTCTGCCAAAAATAAGTCTTGTATTTCAGGCTGAGCATCTTGGTTTCTTTCCTCTGAAGTCTCTGCGCCTCTCTTTTCCTATTATATGATAGTCAACAATACAAACTTCATCTTATGTAGAAGTGCTTTCTTTTGTGTCTCAATTAGTGCCATTGATGTTTTCAAACATCAGCCCTTTCTAGAAAATGCTGTGTGTATTCTACCATGGGATGAGGCACTGGGGGCTTTTCCTGTAAGCTGAAGAGACATCTTGTGGCGAAGAGGAAACACTAGCGATTGGCTAAGGTCAAAAAGATAAAAATGTGGCCAATAGCTTCCTCAGACCAGGAAGTCATTTATCTTTTCAGCCTTCCAGACACAAACAACAAAGACAGCACAACCTCTATTACTGGATTTTGTCCGTGAACTTTACATAAAATAACATAAATACCCAAAAAAATACATCAGCAAGTAATTCAAGTTACACTTAGATCCAGAACGTCTTACAAATAGTGCATATATTTTGTACTATATCTGATATTGTCGGAATCAAAGCTCCTGATGCTAGAAATAGAGCCAGCTCTATCCTGATAGAGTAGTGCATTAAAAAGCAGACATAATACCTTCAAGCACAACATCATGAAAGAGATTAGTTCAGCTTGTCCAACAAGCCGAGTGGAAGCATGCTGAGTAAATCCAGACAAAACAGCTCGATGCACACAAGCTCTTTCCTCAGCTGGCGGTCATTATCTCAAATATTTCACCCATGTTTCCACCTGGGGAGTCTGAAACCACAAGCAAAGGTAAAACTTTCCCACAAATTTTCCTTTTTTTTTGCCAACATGAAAGAAAGTCATCATTTGTCTGGAGAACACACAGCACAACACCCATAAAAGCAAGTGTGGTCCTCCAGCTGAGTGACGTCACACTCAGGCCTCTACAGTGTGTGTTCACCAGCATCAGCCTGTGCTACCCATCACGCCACATACTGTTGAGTCCCTGCGAAAGCTCCACGCTCCACTTTCTGATGGTTACGAGCGAGTCAAGTGTGAGATCTGACAGAGGGACGACACGGGAACAAGGCGGTGGCGGACGTGCTCGCCTAACCCTCCTCGGCCCGGCTGACCAGTATCAATTTGCAGCAGACATCCTTCCCTCCTCTTCCTGCTGTCCCTCTTTATGATCCAGAAAAGAGCACAGTTGACAGGGGCATCGAGCCGCATGTGTCACGGCCTGCTATATAAAGCACAAAGGCTGTGAGTGAGCTCCGACTGTCATGGCGTGTCCTCGGGAACACAGACCGTCTTTCACTGAGCGGCGCTGTGACGGACTGAGCGCGGCCCCCGCAGGGATAATGTCATCCCTCTTTGCAATGCTTGAAACCAGCAGCCAATAGCTTTCCATCACTAATTATCAGAATCAGAGTTAAGTAGGTCAACATTTACCAAATCATCTCCAAAGGTGTTTCTTCAAAAGTGTGATGATTTATTTTTTATATTTAGGGTAGTAACTTGCTGGGAATCCAAACTTGTTGCAAACAGGTTGCTTATTTGGGCTTTTGGAGCATGCACAGTCTCACAGAAGTTAAAGGAACCAGTTCAGTGGCCATGGCAACCTTGTGGGAGCCATAACAAGAGGGGTTTTGTGCTCATGGGTCGCTTTGGTGAACCCTGCTGCCATTGGTCTCCTTTTCATTCTCTCCCTCGCTCTCCTTGTCTGACTGTTTCTCTTTCTAACGCAGACACACTCACACACAAACCAGTCGTTTTTTTGTTAATTTTCCCAGGGTGCATGGTGTCCCTGCATGGGGAGTGTTTACAGGATGTTATCTGTGTCAGTGCCGGCCCCTCATCCCTCTGAGTGGGTTTCTGAGGAATGCTGGAACGGGATGGAAGAGTTCCAAAGGGGGAGTGACGAGAGAGAGAGAGAGAGAGAGAGAGAGAGAGAGAGAGAGAGAGAGAGACAGACACCGGGAGAGAGAGAGAGAGAGAGAGAGAGTCTATATATACATCCCAAGGAGGCTGGTGCTCATAGGCACAGCTGGACTACTGGATAACTGGACCGTAGCCCACTGGATATTTAGCTAGAAAGGTGAGTTCATCTTTTTCTGCTCTAGTTCTTTATTCAGCATCTCCATCAACTACTTCACCACTTAACCATCATTTATAGTTTTCCATAAAAGGTCAAGAAAAACTCAATATTCAGTTTTGTAGGTTCAGCTTTTCCCACCTTTATTAAAGCTGGCCTTCATTAGAAGCTTTTTTATTTCTTTAAAGGTCAAATGTTTTTCTACAGGAAAAAATGTATGTAAGTGAAATGCCAGAGGTAGAGCTGAGTCCTTTGGGGGATGTGGTCTTGTTAAAAGCTTACGTGTGTGGTTCCTATTGAAGTTCTAGCTCTGTAGCAAAGCATATCACATTGAAAGGGGAGACCAGTGTTTAATCAAGTGTCGTGTGCGACTTGCCTTTTTTCCTTTCACAAAATATATTTCACTTTTTGAGCTGAAAGAAGACAAACTTTTTGGGGGTTTTACAAGGGAAGATATTTTCAAACACAAACCAAGATAATTACTCAGTAAGTATTTACTTTCACTGCTATTTGTTTTACCTTTCAATTAGAATGGAATTTAATTATGTAAACATTTTAAATGGTGCACTTTTTTTGTTATTTTAATCACATGGAAATGTGATGTGGATGAATCTTAAAAGCACTGATGGCATGTGGTTGAATAAAGTAGATCTAATTAGTGTTAGGCAGGGCTGTGAAATGACACCACTGATCTCATCACTGCAGCAATTATTGGTGAGTCTATTTTCTGTAGTTACTGTTACAATAATATAAAACTGTATTTCTCTCTACCAAAAAGACATTTGTATGTCTACTAGTTTTAATTACATTGGTACTGTAATGATTAGGGAAGTGTGATTGCATTATTGAACAAGTGCAGTGGTGGGGATTTTCTTCTCTCAGACCTGGGTGTGCCTTTTTCTGAACTGGATATGGGCTCCAGGGAGCGAGAAATTAGTTAGGTCATCTCTCTTGTGTATTTTACATCGAAAACCTACTATCGTTCCCAAAGTAAATCCCCTTCTTTCACCATGTTGTGAACATCTGTGTTTGCTTTGGGTCTTGGCTATTGTTGGAGCAGTTAAAAAAAAAGAAGAAAAAAAAGACATCCCAAAGGGCCAATACGGCAATGTTGCACAATACGTCATAATTCATGAGTACACACACCATGTTTGATATTTGTTCTGAATTGTCATCCATGTGTGCCTCGTTTGTGTACTTTCATGAGCTTTTTTCTGATATGTGTCAATGCCACCAAGGCTTAAAAAAAACGAGTCCCTGTCATTAGCCGAGGCTCCGAGGGTGCGGCATGAAACTGGATGCCTACATGTGCAGACATGACCTGCCGTTGGCTTTATCGTAGGGTTTTGTTTGTCAGGAAAATGTCCTGTGAGAAAGAAAAAAAAAGACTATGTCAGCTGTTTAGCTTTGCTTTGCCAAATTTAAGTAAAAAAAAAAAAAGTGAACATATGTTTTCTGAAATGTCATCAAATCTATAAAACTATAATGAACTTTACAAGGGTTTCATGTCTCTTCTTCTTTCAGGCAACAGCAAAGCCTCTGGCAGTGGAAAACAATTTAGATTAGTTAGTGTGAAATACAAAACGCAAAGATGAACGGTGTGGCAGATTGGCTCGTGCTGAACAGGGACAAGATCGAGAAAGGTGTGGAGATCATGGGGCAAGCCTCGGAGGTGCTCGCAGCCACCGTGGGCCAGCTCCACCCCATCTTGGAGGCTGTGTTCGTGGCTTCAGCCGAGATACTCAGCAACCCGGACAGCAAAGAGGCTCGCTACCTGACTCAGCAGTTCGAACTGGTCAACCAGCAACTCGAGGGAATCCAAGATGAGATTGATAAAATTGCCCTGGAGCTGCAGAGGTCGTCGTTGAACAAGCAGAACTTCGATCGGGAGGCCCAGATGCTCAGCCAGTACGAAAAATTCCAGGACTTTGTCACGGCCAAGCCCAAGTTCAAAGAGAAGAAAAGGGAGAAGTTCCTCAGCCATTACGAGAACACCGATGCCGACTTGAACCTGGACGCCCTCTACAACGCTGTCATTGGGGAGAGCACCGCGGGAGACCCCTTGCTCGAAACAGTCGTCACCACAGAGCAGAGAAGCAGAAGGGCAGTTGAGGATTTCTGCGCCCGGCTGAAGAAGCTTTTTGTGGTGGGCATTATCGCTGTCATGGGCCACTCCGCCCTCAAGGAAGGGGTGGTGGGGGAGGAGATGGTGAAGAAGTGGCAGGGACGGATGGAGGATGTGGAGACACGAATGAAAGCGGCTGTGGATGACTGTACAGACAACTTCGCCGATCAAGCCAAGCTGGACATGGAGCTCCTGCTACAGGAGAATCCCGGCGCTGTCAACCACGATTTCACCAAATCCCTTCTGGATTCTCTCATTAAGAAATACGACTGGGTGAACTGGTCCATCAGGGCCTTCAGCGACAAGGAGCGCATTTTCTTTTTCAACTGGCTGGCCGGAAAGAAGTGCCAAGGAAGTGGAGGAGCCAACTGGTTTGACATTTTGACCAAGAGCAAGATCAAAGTGGTCGTCTCTTTCTGCGTTGACCCCAAGCCCATCAACAAGAGTCAGATCCAGGAGCAGATTGAAATTCAGAAGATGAAGGGGAACATGATTGAAGTGGCTCTGGCCTTGAACAAGAGCTTCCCCAACTGCTTGGTCCATGCTGTCAGCCATTACAAGGAGGTGGTGGAGTCCAACAACTTTCATGAGGATTGTTACTACTTTGGTAAACACAAAAGAGCCTACCTGTGTATCCACTCCGAGTAGGCCCACATAAAAACATAAAGTACAGCCGCTTACAGGAATGAGCAACGCATACATTTATGAATGTCTTTACCAGGGACCTGGAAATATTTCCATTAAATATTGAAACATGAATTCATACATTCTGTCTTTGTTGATTCATAATCTGCTTTGTCAGGTTTCTGGCTTGTGATTTGTTGTCTGGCTTGTAATGATTTTTATTCTTTTACATATATCTTCCATGTTTTTTTTTCAGTCGTACATCTCCATGCCAGCTATGACATAGTGTAATGACTCTCGTAATGATTCTGTACCCATTGGATATTCCTAGAGTTGGGTGATATGACGATATTAGTCTGTAACTGCGAGGGACTTAGCTATACAGTGTATACCAAGGCAACCTTCCCCTCTAATACCTTTAAACATTCCCCGGATCATTGTCGGCAATTCGGTAACTACAGCAAGACTACTTTATGGCGTTATCAGATTTGTATAAAATGTCCTGTTGCACTGATGTGATGCAGTACCGTTTGGGTTATTTTAGGCCTCCCAGTTCATTATTGACCTTTGAAAGCTGTCTCCAAGCAAGTAATTGTACCTTGAGTTGGGATTGTTTGTTTTCTGCTGTTTCTGATGTAAAAAAAAAAAGAACTGTGTAGCTCAACACTTGCTCCCTTTCTTGCTAAGAGTAAGATAAGAGGATGCAGACCATGTGTAACATGTGTGTCTGTAAGATATGAGGCTACAGCCAGGAGACCATTAGTTTAACTTAGCATGAAGACAGGAAGTGCCAAACGTCAATTTGCAAGTTATATGCCGAACTATTACTAACAGGGACTTCCTGGATCTCGTCGCACAACCACCGTGCAGGTTAAACAAACAAGATATAACGTGTTAAAGTGAAATTGATTTTACCTTTGGACCTGCAAGCTAGCAGCTGTCAGACTTTATGCTAAGCTAAGATAACCGTCTCCTGGCTGGAGATTCATATTTAGTAAGAGTCTGATATGGCCAAAAGCAACGTAAGTAAATAAATGGACCTTGAGTTGAGATAGTTTTTTAATTTCTTATACAGTTTCTCAATTTGTTTAAGAGAATATTTACCATCTATATCACAAAAAGAAAACAAATGACACACACTGTTGTAGCGGATTATATGTATATTGCCCATTCCTTGATATAAATGTGTATAAAACGAAATCAATATTCTTGCTGCTTTTGGTGCAATATATTGCTGCAGGGCGAACGTCAAAATCTTTATTACACAATCACTTTGCCAAGATACATATGTATATTTTACTTTAATTTGTAATAAACACGAACATATGAATGTTTTTTGTCATCATTGGTCATCATTACTCAGTTATTCAAACGCACTTTTTGAGTTAAAACCTATTACAATGATTGAAAAATCATGATTAATTATGACACCTAATGCTCTGCTGACAGCACATCTCTTTTAACAGTAGTAATGCTTTAATAACATGCCATTGTTTATCAAATGGGTGGAGGTTAATCTGTAATAATATCGCCACAGCAACAATCTATTGTGCTCACAACTTTTTTTTTGTAATCCTCCACCACCCAAGTTTCTTTTTCTTTTTTTCTGTCTGACTGGGTGTGCCTCTGTAACACGAGAGCCACATGACCAATAGGAAGACACAGTCTGGAAGTTAGTCTATTTCTTCCGCAAACTTTTTTAAGGTGAGTTCCTTTCTGATTAAAATGTTCCATAGTGGACAGGCTCATAAAGGTTAACAGCGATGGTAGCGATAAGACACTGAAATAGGAAACGATCGATTCCACTTCATCGACTCCATTCCAGCCTCTCGTTATATAATTGAGCTTTTCTTTTCTCCCTCTTTGACAGCAGCGACGTGCTGTTAAAAAAAAAGTCAAATGCGCGTATTTTGTTAACGCGGCTTCATTTAATAAAGTGAAGTGGGTGATTAAATGAATCTGCAAAAAGAAAAAAAAGGAAAAGTAATGCAGTTTAAACTGAAACGCGTCGACTTTTATGGGCGTTGGTTGCCACATCTGGTGCCACCGCTTCACTTCTTTTCTTTTTGTCCAGGAAGTGTTTTACTTTTTCAATGGCGCTATCCGCTTGTGTTGCGTTGTAACAGAGAAGCCCAGTCTGTGGTGTTAACCTGCGATGTTTGTTTGGCTCTCTGTCCATCGGCTGTACAATGATACAATTAGAGGCCTTGTACATGGACCGATCAATACATGCTCCATTAAGAGGCGCATTAACTGAGCGCTTAGTTCGTCTCTCGGTGGCCAGACTGAGTGGTCAGCTGTCAGAGGGTTTGGTCATCTTTGTGTTCAGAGGAAGCTCTGCCACACAACATTAATGAAACATTAATGGGACTATCGTTTGATGGGGGTGGTAGCATGCACATGACGTTTCACTTATTTTTGTTTTGAGAAATTAACACGTTTCTAATGTAGCTAAACTTAAATTATTAGTTTCGATTTTATACAAGTGCAAATACACATACCACACAATACACATTCAAATAAAAGTTGCATTAAAAATGTAGGTAAAAATCTACAGTCTGTGGTCAAAATACAGAAGAACGATCAGCTAAAAGTACTCAAAGTATCTTCTGCAGAAAAAAAGTCCCCTGTGACTGACGTATTATTATGTATTTGCAATATTAGATCGTTAATACTGATTCATCATTGTGCTTTTATAGCGGGTAGAAGTGGAGCTAGTTCTTACTACTTTATATCTTCTGTTGAGTGGTTGCCAAACTAGAGGTCGGGCCAAAGGGTCACAAGAAGAATCTAAGGGGTCGTGAGATGATTAATGGGTCAGGAAACAAGAAGACACACATCTATTTTATTTGTTTGACTTTTGTCAAATATAGTATTTTGTGAGGTGTCACAAGCCAAAACATATTGGAAACAATGTTTTTTTTTTTTTTTATGTATAGAGTTTAATACACTTAATCTGAAAGTAAAGAGTACAATGTTTTCCTCTGAAATGTAGTATAAATGGAAATACTTAATACCTCAAAGTTACAGTCCAGTATATGTATACAAGAACATGTGTATGTTAGTTACTTTCCACCACTGGAAAGTAACTAGAGTGGAACATTAGTAAAAAAAACAATACTTGTTATCCGTGTCTGTCGGGTGGAAATTATATCTCTGGTGAGATGCACCTCTGTTTCTGAAAATGTGATTTCTTCAAGCACTTTTATGTTCAAACTGTGTGAAGGTGCTTCACATGCACTCAGTCTGCAGTTACACCACCCCCGGGACCTTGAGAGAAAGAGATAGATAGCGTCAGTGGAAAACAGGAATCACAGTTTTAGCACGGTCAAATCCAATAAGATACAGTAACTGTAAATGCTCTAACATCCTGCAGGAATGTCCTGTACTTTGTTGTTTTTGTTGTCAAGTCTCAAAAGGAAATTATGCAGATATTAAACATTTTATTTCACAATTAATGCAGAAATAGAGCTTTGTGGTTAACATTGAAATGATGATTTAACGGGATAGTTTGCCAATTTGGAAAAAGCCGGGGGGAAAAATGAATTTGGCTTTCTGGCCAAGAGTATATGAGAAGATCAATATCACTATCATGTCTGTCCTTTTAAATATGACGCTACAGCTAGCAGATGGTTAGCTTAGCATTAAGCCTGCACACAGGGGGAAACAGCTAGCCTGGCTCAGTTCAAATCTCTTAATCTCCTGACAACCAGATATGAGTTCAACTCTCAGGAAGTAAGAGAATAAGTGTGTTTCCCAAAAATGTTGAACTACCCCCTAAATCTTTGTGGAGATCTGTAAATCCATGTTGAAATGGAGTCACCAGTGTTGACAGCCTTCTTGTCTGCGGAGGCCTGCAGATGTGTCTGACTGCTACAGAAGTGTTTGATGCATCAGGCTGAGAAATGGGTGATATCTTCTCACAGAAATCTTCTGCAGTCGAGCTAGATTACCCCCACAGAGCACACTTCAGCAGAGAGAATAACAAGCTGACAGATTATTTTCCATTGTCTTGTTGCTGTGGTAACTTGCTGAGTTTCACTGGAAAACGCACCCTTGCCCAGCAAGTTTAACCTCTTACACTTAATCACTTCCCACGCCTGCTGCTCCATTATTGACTGGGCTGACTGAAGGAGAAACAGCACTGCTGCTACTCCTCCTTCAGCCCCAAATTACAAAAAAGCCTCTCTGAAGGCCAGAAACATGAATTAAAACATGCGAGTACTTCATTAGCTTGAGCTGCTGAGTGAAAAATGAATGTGAGACAGAGTTGTTGCAGCCAGTAAAAGACTGTTCCATCATCTTGCATTAAAATTAGATTTCCACCCTTTTCCAATTTTGCAAAAGGACATGTCCAAACATGCCTAGAAAATCAATCTGGGTTGCTCTGCCAGTCAGCTTTTTCTCCATTTCCTGTACTTTGGGAGGAGGCGTTTTGGTGAATATGTTTTTTT